>CM075882.1:14066118-14607776 GCA_038021265.1 Cyprinella venusta
AAACAAACATAGAAAGGAATCCAAATGAAGTCCATTCGAGGTCAGAATTCACCTTTAGTAATGCTTACTGAGGCAAACTTCACCAGAACTGTTGCTCATACCAAAGTAGGCATGTAACGCATCCCACACTCATTTTGCTACATGATTGATAGATAAAATTGCGCAACTTAAAAAAATATATTATTATTTCTTAATTTTTATTTTAAAATGCTATTATGCTAGTTTAAGGGTTTGGAGTCTCCTAAAACAAGTGTGCATGCATCCAATGTTAAACATTAAAACTCTTTTCTCACAGTGTCTGAAACGGTTCGATCAAGGATTCAGTCTCTCTGAATCCCTCCTTTAATAGAGTCTACTATGCTCTGTTTGGTCAGATGGCCCAGTCTGTTATGATTGGTCTACTCTGCTCTGATTGGTCAGATGGCTCAGTGTGTTGTGATTGGTCTACTCTGCTCTGATTGGTCAGATGGCCCAGTCTGTTGTAATTGGTCTACTCTGCTCTGATTGGTTAGATGGCCCAATCTGTTGTTATTGGTCTACTCTGCTCTGATTGGTTAGATGGCCCAGTCTCTTGTGACTGGTCTACTCTGCTCTGATTGATCAGATGGCCCAGTCTGTTGTGATTGGTCTACTCTTCTCTGATTGGTCAGATGGCCCAGTCTGTTGTCATTGGTTTACTTTGCTCTGATTGGTCAAATGACCCAGACTTGTGTGATTGGTCTACTCTGCCCTGATACCAAAGTTGTGATTGGTCTACTCTGCTCTGATTGGTCAGATGACCCGGTCTGTTGTGATTGGTCTACTCTGGATTTGTGTTTCTCAGCACAGAAACCAGCGTCTTCTCAACATGTTGACAACATGAAGACATAGGCTGACATATTGCAAATTTGTTACAAACCTACGTAGATTTGAGCCTGAAGTAAGACTGAAATTACTGACTACTGGTTTCAAGCAGTTCAGAATCTTCTTTATTTTGGGACACCATTTATCTGCACTCTGATCTTTGAAACTTTGCAGACATTTTACATTCACAAACAGCCATCTTACACACTACAAGAAAGGTCATGTCCCAAAAAGCATAATAGACAACACCGCTTACGATGTTTGCCTTCCGCATGAACAAACATAAGTAAAACATTTGTGAAAATTTCCTGTAGCATGCATCACCAGTCATATTTTGTTCAGAAAGTGTAAAAATCCAGTTTTATTCATTCATTTGAAAGCCACCAGTCTCAATTCTTTATGACTTTTTAATAAGGCCTAGTGAGGGATCTTTAAGAGCATTTGACAGGGTTGTCAGAGGATATATGAGTGGAAAAATGTGCTAAGGATGGCTGCGACGCTGGACTGGTCGTTCTGTTGTGCCAGACTTCTGCTGCACTGGGGCAGAGCGCCGTATGACTGTCACGTCCAATATCAACACACAAGAACGGCCCTCTCTCACAGCCAATAAGTCTCGCTGCAGAAACCTTACTCAGCACTGCCCGTGGCCTAGAGAGTATTATAAAATCTGATTTATTACTGAACGAATAAACCCAGCCAGGTTTAAATTATTCAGTCATGTATCATACAGTAGTCGCCTTTGCCTTTTATATATGTTGCTTGAATAATGCAGACAAGATTATTAATTTCCAAGTGAATTGGATGTGTTTTGTTTTTCTTTATAATACTCTTCGGTGTATTTTAATCTCTTTAACTGGATTTTTTTCTTGATGGATTTCGTATAAATTTTTCTCAAAATGCCCTATTTTGGAGGCATTATTGGAGAAACGCAAACAGAGGATCATAAACCACAATCATTCATCAAATTTAAATGAATATTATTTGTTCAACTACATTTATGAACGTTTACGCAAATGCAGAACAATTCATCATCTGGATAGCTATTGATGTTTTACGAATGATTTTTAAATGTTGTTTAGCATTGGCTAATTCATAACTTTTCAAATGTGCTTTATACTGTCATCTACTGTATTAATAATGCCTTCGTCTGTTGTTCATAACTCAACTGTTGCATAATATAAATCAAATCATATGCAGCCCCTTATATTTGTAAAGTATTTTATTCACCATGTAGACAGAAACAGACATTACCATGTCAAATATGTAAAACGTTTCGAGATTGGAATTACTCATAATTCACTCTCAATGAATTCTATGTGGATATGTGACCTGATATCATTTTAAAATGAAATATTTAATGAAAGGATAATCATAGAAGATGATTCCTCTGCTCTTGATTAATATTTGATTTAATTCATCAATATTTATTTATACAACTAAAAGGTTTGGAAAGTCGATTTAATTGAGGAGCAATCTTTAATGAACGTATCTAATGCCTGGTTCAGATTACACGATTTTTTTGTCTGTTACGATAGTCACTGTGTCAGATTACGCGATTTTGGCTCCTAAAATCTTGTCGTGTCGTGGACAAGACGCATGTCAGACTACATGTTACTTCCTGACCAGTCATTGCATGCCGTGTTTAACGGCGCGTGTGATGTCATCAAGAAGGCGAAACTCGTAGCGAGTGACTTCCTGGATCGCTCGGCATTGCCTTTTCAGCGTGAGAAATACACAGTGTGGCGTGTGAGTGTGTTAACTGGTTGAATTGCGTGTCTCACGGCCATTGCGTGAGACTTGAAAACCCTGCTCGAAGAGGACAGTATGGGCTGTCAATCCTCCAAAGAGAACTTGAGGTGAAATATTGTTTTCTTATATATTTTTATTTCTAGTTTTAACGTTCACCATTGTCTCTCTTTCTTTTTGTCCTTTTTGAAAGTTGTATACAGAAAAGCTTGTGCTCCTATTGGTCAACCTCATACATGTGACAGAACCGTCATGGACGACCGTTAAAAAAATTAAACATGCTAGTCTTTTTGTCGTGCACTCTCAGAAAAAAAGGTTCAGAAGCTGTCACTGGGGCTGTACCTTTTCAAAAGGTAAACTTTTGTCCATTTTAGGTGCTAATATGTACATTTCAGGCGCTAATGTGTACATTTTAGGTGTTAACATGTACATTTTAGGTGCTAATATGTACATTTTAGGTGCTAATATGTACATTTCAGGTGCTAATATGTAGATTTTAGGTGCTGATATGTACATTTCAGGTGCTAATATGTTCATTTTAGGTACTAATATGTACATTTTAAGTGTTAATATGTACTTTTAGGTGCTAATATGTACATTTTAGGTGTAAATATGTCCATTTCACGAGTTAGTATGTCCATTGTAGGTGGTAATATGTACATTTTAGGTTCTAATAGACCATTTTGCAAGGCAAGATGTAAACAAGACTGGTCCAGAAGCACTTCCTGTTTCAGTTTTTTAACACTACATAAAAGCTGGGATAAAATACAACCAACAGAAAATATAAAACTGAATCAAAAAGTTCAACAAACATGTTAAAGATGTTTTTGTTTACATCTTGCAAAATGGTCTATTATGTCCATTTCATCAGAGAATATGTCCATTTTAGGTGGTAATATGTACATTTTAGGTGTTAATATGTACATTTTAGGTGCTAATATGTACCACTAAGGTACCAATATGCAGCCTTTGGGTACAGAAGTGTACGTTTTGAAAAGGTACAGCCCCAGTGACAGCTTTTGTACCTTTTTTTTCTGAGAGTGTGATGTTGTGAAGCATCGCAGACGCGACGTAGGTCATCGCCCACTATGACACACTATACGAGATGATACGATCGAATCTTGCGTCCCGACGCCCGTTGTCGTTTACGAATCCCCACGACACCCTACGTCAAACGGATCGTGCCAAAATCGGGGTTAAAATCATGTAATCTGAACCAGGCGTAATGCTCTCTCTATATATTAATGTATTAATTGATTTTTTAAAAAAATTCAATTTATTAAACAAAAAGTTGCCATCAATTTATAGTATTACACAAAACAGAAATTCATAACATGAACCAATAGATTTTGGTCATGTCACCAACCCATATTGATTTAATACTTTTGTTATTTATTCGTTCCAGATTTTGCTCAACCTGTTAATTGTCCCAAAGGAAGCAGTGATGTGATAACAGATGATAATACATTCATTCTCTCAAATACTGCAAGATATAAGACTAAATTAGATTTCAGGCTCTGCTACTTGCAACCTTAATTGAAGTCAGATGCAATGTGTGATAACACTGTGAAGGGGCCACATGAGACCGGCCAATAGTGAGACAGTACATCATCTCGCCTCCCATTCCTTCATCTTTAAGAACCTAATTTAATGAAATCGTCATGCTTTCTGATTTTTATTCTCCAGCTCAGTGGTTCCTCACACTCCCCCATAACCTCCTTCTCATTCCCACTCCCAACAGATCAAATAAATAAATAAATAAGCATCAAATATAAAATTACAGAAACAACATAACATGAAGTACTCGGTTCAGTCCTACAGAAGATTTTCGTGATTGTTCCAACGATGTCAGCTCCGGTTCTTTAATCTCCAGCTGATAATTGCGAGGAGCAGTCATCTGTCAAATCCCTCTCCTGCTCCTTAACAAAAGGAGTGAGGGTAGTCGAGCTTTGCAATTATTTTAATGGCAGTAATGGAGCCTGTGAAATCAGCAGAGATGGTCCATTAAACAATTGCAGAGCAAAGCAATAGAAGTTTTGAAAGATGGACCTTTACAGTCTTCACACTGGGAAGAACAAAGAGATGTGAAGATGTCAGAGATGTAATGGCCGCTGGTAAAGTACGTCGACGTTCGTGGGTGATCTTTGCGACAAAGATGTTGAATTTTTGGGATTGATTTTTCCGAATCTACCAGGTACTGTGTTGTTAAGAAACAAGCATTCGGCATTTATAGATTTACTTTAAAAGTGTTTTAGAGAGCGAAACAGACATTTGAGATGTGGAGAAGATTATCACAATTTAAAAAGAGATGTCTTATTATCGTGGTTTTGTCTGTAAATGCCTCAGGCACTTCGATCTGAGGACTATCAAGGTCATGGATGGAAAATAAATGAAACCCTCTGAAGTGAAGGACAAACGCTCTGATGACTGATAAGAGAAGATCTTGACATCGTGTGCTGGAGAAAAATGGATAGGACCTTTCTAACTGTGTCCGCTGACCAGACATAGAGTTTACATAGAGTTTTTATACAATACAATAATTTTTTTCAATGTTCCATGATTTTTTAAAAAAAAAATGGACGGCTATTCTTTTATATTAAGGATTTTTTTTAAATGGGCCTTTAGACATCTTATTTAAAGGGGGGGTTGACTGCGATTTCACTTTTTTTTATTTTAAATAGTGTGTAATGTTGCTGATGGTGCATGAACAGTATCTGCAAAGTTGCAGCGCTGAAAGTTCAATGTAAGCAGAGATATCGTCTTTTAAAAATCAGGAAGTGTAAACGCCTACAAAAACGACTCGATTGGGACTACAACGGGTTATGGTACGTCACTAACCCGCACATTTGCATCAACCACTCCCTTCGGAATATGCAGGAAATGGCATACTTCTGCAGCACGTCGAGTGAGTTGTGTTCACCCAGCTTCCCACGGATGTTACTTTGTCAACAATGGACACAATTTATGTTTGATTATATTCCTGAAAGTGACGATCGTAATCTAGCTCTCCGCATTTTACGGAAGACAGCTTCCAGAATCTCCACGAGTTCAACACCATTTTCAACAAGAAACTGTTAATAAAACCATGAAGCAGATCCATGTTTAAAACCAGAGGCAGCGGTTGTTGGGCCACAACCTGTAAGTAGGCTAAGACTTAATCATTTTAAATGTATTTGCATGTATATTTCCAGACGTAACGTTAGCCTGTGTTTTATTTATTTATTTATTTATTTATTTTCAAATGCCAGCCCTGGCTTTATAGCCACAAGACTACTAGTTATGCTAGCATTTTGTGTCTACACAAACGCGTACAAACATTATGGACCTGAATTTTGTATAAGTAACGTTACTAATGTTGTAAACGTATTTTTCATGTGTATATGCTTTATGACGTTATTTTCGATTTGATCAAGAACGTAAACTTGCCAACGCTGTTTGTGTTTAACATTAGTAGCCAGTCAGTTGCTATCGTTGCCAGTCAGATGCTATTGTGTAAAACAAACGTGTATATGGTTAAAAAATGTGGCAAATTATCATTCAGAAACGTTTAGTAAGAACCGTGTGTGGTGAGGTTCTGCTTGACTTTCTTCATCGCGGCTTTAGTTTCTCGGTCTGATTCTGCCTCACTGATACTGCAGTCTCGACATCATTATTTACGTGTATCCACCGTCCATGGTATCCACCTTTGGCATGCCCGTTTCGCCCATAAAGGTTATGGGCGTTAACCTTCCGGACAACGTGAGCGACAGTTTAGCCAATCACAACACACCCGCCCAAACGAACCAATCTGAGCCCACGACGTGTTTCTGAGGGAGTGTTTTCATAGAATCAGGAAGTGAACCGCTCGTTCAGGGGACAGAGGAGAGCGCGGCTTACAATAAAGGTGAAGTTTATGAAAAATAAGACTTTTAAAAAAAGAAAAACCACAAATACATGTTATATTGCACCCCATAAACACAATCATGCAAAGAAAAAAAGCAGTCAACCCCCCCTTTAATATAATTTGTTGTATTGGCATGTAGAATTATTGTAGATGTATGTAGATGGAAATTGTAATATTGATGTTACACTGTCATTGCCATCAGAGCTCTTTATTGATTGTACTGTGAACAAAATGCATGGAAATGCAAATGTCCCTCACATTTGCATGCCCTTATCACGCAATTTGTAATGAGGGTTAAAAGAAATCAAATTCTCCAAAAGTAATATAAAAATGTGCTACTCAACATACAATATCCCCTGGACGATCCATCCAGAAAATCCACTGATGCCACAGATAAAATTGTGCAGCGCAGCATTGTACTGTCTGCACAGTCAGTTACACCTACTATATGTGGTCATAAATAAATGGGAAGATATTTTTTCAAAATGATACGTGCAAAAGTTAACCTACAACTTTGCAGTGTTGGGGAAACTACTCTGAAACTGTAGGTTGACAAGTTAAAGGTACTCATGCGTTTAATTCCAAGCTACTCTTTGGTAAAGTATCAGTGGATATATTGGGGATCCAGTTATAGACGTCTGCTTTTCGTGTGTATCCGTGTAAGCGCTCGGTTTTTGTTTTTGAAGCGTTGCTCATTGTAGCAAATCATAGATATATAATACGTTGAGCGTGTGAACAAGATGGCCAATCACAGACATATACTATACATTTTGAGTGTGAGGACACAATGGCCAATCAAGGACATGTATGTTGAGCCTACTGTATGAACACAATGGTCAATCAGAGGTGTTTAATAATCCGTTCAAGAGCACTCAAAATGCTGGGGGGGAAATTTCAGTACCGACTTGTTGATTAAGTTGGTACTTTTGGCAACACTAAGGGCCCTATCTTGCACCTGGCGCAAAATTACTTAATTCACTGATGCATGTAAAATTCCTATTTTGCACCCTCGCAAAGCGGGCTATTTCCTATCACAGACTAGGAAATTAACTTTAACAGTTGGAAAACAGTCTCGACCAGTCAAACCACGAACACCGTTCATACAGTTCAGCTCACTTAGCACGGCATTTGTGGTTTGACTTGTCAAGACTTTTTTCCAAAGATGGCTCCTGCTTGTATACACAAAGTGTACTGTCTTTATAAAGTATCTTCTAATTAAACTGTTTCTACACTTAAAGCTACACTGTGTGATTTTTACCCCCATCTAGCGGTGAAAATGTATATGACCATCCAGTAAATATTAGTTTCTGTTCCTCTCAATTCCGATTTCGTTTTAACTCCTACGGTGGCCAATGTAGTCCAAGAGTAACATGGCTTCCAGTTCGACCTCATCCATGAGTGTTAACTCAAACGTAAACGCGAAAGGCGAAGCTTGAATTAACGGGTATGTCCCTCTTTGGCTAATGTACATTCAAGATGGAGGGGCAACATGGCGACCGACATTAGAACCCCTTACCCATATGTATTTTCAATGGCATATTATACACTCACGAGAATACTTTATTACTTGTACAAAGTAAATATACATTAATGAGCACATATATTTTTTGAAAGAACTAAGTGTCTTTAGCTAAGAATAAATTAAAAGAGTTACACAGTGTAGCTTTAAAATTTTCTCAATGCTTCGTTTTGCATGTAGGGACCCTCATTATGTTACTGTGTTAGTGTGAGGCTATTTTGAGCCTTGTTAGTGGTGATTTTTATTTATCATTACTCTATCCCCTCTATACTAGAGTTATACGCTAAACAGTTTTTAGAGATGAAACTTTTTACATTTGATTATCATAAAACAAATCTCAGAGAACGGTTGACTAGGTACCAATATGCTATTAGACCAAAGGTTCATTTTGCGCTGCAGTTTTCCTTTAAGAACAAATCTCAACGAGAGGTTGGAAAATTGCAGTGGGACTATAGATGGCTAGGATTATCCATGGATAGGATGGATGGATGGTTATGTTGTCTCCTCAAAGAAACATTTGGAGAATATGTTAGACATGGCTGCTGGTCAACCAACACAGAATGAGCCGTGAGGTCCATTTCATGAACAAATTACTTTTGTTCACCAGTAATTTTTAATGAGCCTCGACTCATTTGCAAATTAGCGATCAATCATTGAATCAGGCTCTGTAAGTGAATATTTCAAAGCCATTACTAAATTCACAACTGATTCCATCCACAAGTGATTCTGATTCAAAATGAACACAACAGTTTTATTGTGATTGTTTTTAACATATATGTCCCAAATCGTAAAGTTGAATGCACTGAGAAACTTTGTTTGGGTGACATTTTGGAACCATAATCAATACACGCGATATTCTTGCTAAATAAAGTGATATTTATCCACGTTTTGTAATACAAGAACAGAAACAAATTTAATGTGTCAAGGCTTCTGGTGTCATCTGCTTCCAGGTGTTTTAACTAGGGATGCACGATACTTTTTAAGGATCGAGTACGAGTACAAATATTTTATTTATGGTACTCGCCAATACCGATACCTGTTGTCTGTTTATTTATTTATTTATTTATTTTTTCTCATTTTGTTTTTGTGTCAATTTTCTAAGAACAACACATTGAGGCTAATTAATAATGAATAAGGACTGCATCTTTATTACAACTTCCACTCATATTATGAAAAAATAAATCATTCTTTTGTGCTTATAACAAGTTTTCAAAGCTCATATTTCACAGTGTCCAATAACCTCCAAAGGGCATAACCAATGACATAATAAATGTCATTTTTACCAGCCTGTCACTAAAGTTGCCATAAAGTGCCAAAGAAATATCACAGAAGAAATGTTTATAACTTAACAACACTGTGTTACAATGTAATCACAGCCGAAAGTATAAAGTGAAATATTATAGCGTACTGTTAAACACTACAACTGCAGGAGCTCCTAAGAATTAAGAAATATAAGCAAAGGATGTTCCTCACAGCATTTGTACGCTGTTTTTGAAGAAGGCAGGAAGTCATTTGGATTATTTCTCAAAAGTAAGTGGCAGTTTCTTTTTAAGGAAGAGAAGCATCTCTGCATGTTCAGCAACAAGCCTGCTTCTGCTTTCATTCAGAATGTGTGACATGGAACAATCTCTCACTTTCCACGCTACCGCGAGGGGCTGGAAGATATTTTTGTGCCATTTGAGCCAGAGCCGGAAATCACAGATTATTAACTACCAAGAACTTGAAGGGTTTATCTGAACGATGCACAGTCTCTCCAAGGTACTGTATGGTAGCAGCTGTCGGAAATCTGCTCATAGATGTAGATGCATCTGCAGTATCTTCAAAAACACTGTCCAGACTGGTACTGGTCACTGCGAGGCCTTTTGACAGCTGGTTCTCTGTGCTCCTCAGCTGTGGCTGTCTCTCCAACAGATGTTTTTTTGCAGCTTCAGTACCACCATTTCTTTGACCTGCCTTGCAGTTTCTTTGTTGGAGAAGAATTGATCCTTATACCTCAAACAAAACAAAACAATGACAAAATAAGCATTCATTTTTATTCAATATGTGCATGGGTATGAACTTCTCTCATAGTGTGGACTTGGCCTTAGCGGTTGATCTTTCAATAGTCTTGAACTCATCTGCAGAAACTGTCAAATCCTCTCTTTCAATTTAAAAACTAGATGTGTCACTAGTCACTTTTTGAGAAGTGACAAGTGACTCATCTGAGATTGAAAAATCACCAGATCTACAGCCATTTTTTCCAGTCACATAGACCATTTCATTTGACAGTTTTATTTTTTTTTTCTGTCAAAGGAACAGCTAGTTTGATACTTTTAAAGAATTATTTGTCTTGAAGTTCTAGCATTCAGTACACACTTGAGTGGAGCTAGCTTTAAGTGTATTCAATTCTATTTCGTCATAAAGTTGCTTCTTCGAATAGCTGTTGAAGTAAATCATCAGAAGAGGATCGCTTTTAGTTACCCACCATAACCTCCTGCCTCTTATCCTTAGTCGCCGGGATCCACAGGCCATTTCATACCCGACAAATGAATTATCCTCATAAAAGGGATGGCATCGTCCCTAATATGCCATGGTCAGGCTTGTCTGAATAAGCAGCCAGGCATATTAAATCATTCTTCCACAGATATTAGGGCTATTCTGTCAGAGAAACACTTAAAACACCAGGGCGGGCTGCAGTTTTTTTCATGCATGTGTGAGGTCTGAAACATCCACATATTCTCTTCTTTTTGAGAGACTGTTGTTTTGTGTTATTTTGATGTTTAATTCTCTTTGCTTCTGTCTGAATCACATTTGTCACCTTGAATCAAATTGAGAACAATGACTCGTATATAATTTACATCTGTACAACCTCCAAAATAACAGAAATCGCATACTTCACTATATTGTAGGCGAAAAATACTTTGACGTTATTTTACTTAAGATCTTAAAAACTGAACGTTTCTCAAACTATGTTTTAAAACATGTATCACATATCCTATTCTAAAGATCTGATCATGGCCTTGATCAACCTTAATTCAAAAGTCGAGTCATTGATCTCCGATATCTCTTCTTTTTAAGGTGTGTTCCAACTACAGGGGAATCACACTTCTCAGCCTCCCCGGGAAAGTCTATGCGAGGGTACTGGAGAGGAGAATACGGCCGATAGAATTTAGGGGAATTTTCCTCCCAGTTGTGGATGACTGGACCAGGGGTGCGTTTCCCATCGTTAGCCAGCTATGTTCGCAAGTTCCGTCGTTATCAGCATAGTTCAACGAGTCGGTGTTTCCCGAAACCATCGTTCCAACGAACATTCGCAAACAGTATCGCAAAGTTGGGTGGTTTGAAAGACAGCTCTCGACCTGTGGTTAGAGGCATCGTTTCTATATTGCATGACATTTGGAGGTAATAAATCCTTATCTTGAGCAAAATAAGCAAGCTGACATTCAGTACAATCGGTATCTTTTATTTAGAATACATACAATTTACGTCTTTAGTTTGTCAAAAGATTTGAAGTACCGTGTTTGAAGAGTGTGAATGTGCGAACGTGCTCTACTATGTAAGAACGAGACAAATATTGAGTCTGGTAATGAAGCAAAATAACTGAGAACAATTAGAATAGTCCTCAGATGACATGTCTGTAATTTATATAAAACAAATCTAGCGTTGATTGGATCTCAAACAGTTTAATTAAAAGTAGTTATTACTCCACCATGTGCGAAACCAACGTGGTTGAACGATACTTTGCGACACTGGGTTTCGGGAAACAGTCGTGACTAGCTAGTTGATTTTTCCAATGATGCATCGTACTATGGTAGTGAATCAGCAAACTACATCGTTGTACGGGAAACGCACCCCAGCTCTATACCCTCTCCAGGGTGCTGGACGGTTCGTCGGAGTTTGCCCAACCAATCCACATGTGTTTTGATGATTTAGAGAAGGCATTTGACTGTGTCCCTCGCAGCGTCCTATGGACTCCAGACTTGTTCCCGGTGCATGTCGGATTCCTGCAGGGCTGCCCTTTGTTGCCAGTTCTGTTTGTAACTTTTATGGACAGAATTTCTGGGCGCAGCCAGGGACTGGAGGGTGTCAGGTTTGGGGACCACACAGTTTCGTCTCTGTTCTTTGTGGATGATGTTGTCGGACCAGGACCTTCAGCATGCACTGGGATGGTTTGCAGCCGAGTGTGAAGCAGCTGGCATGAGAATCAGCACCTCCAAATCCGAGGCCATGGTCCTCAGCCGGAAAAGGGTGGGTTGCCCATTTCATGTTGGTGGAGAGTTCCTTCCTCAAGTGGAAGAGTTCAAGTATCCTGGGGTCTTGTTCACGAGTGAGGGAAGGATGGAACGGGAGATTGACGGACGGATCGGTGCAGCTTCTGCAGTAACGCGGTCGATGTACCAGTCTGTCATAGCGAAGAAAGAGCTGAGCTGCAAGGCGAAGCTCTCAAGTTACCGGTCAATCCAACCCGATCTCACGACCAAATCGTAGGAATTCGACGAATGATTAAAAAGTGGCTAATTCGTAACAATTCATAGGACCTCACTCGTACGAATTAGTATGATTTTGCAAAATCGTACATATTTTACGAATTGGCCAATTTGTATTAATTCGTACGAATGACCTCTTACCCTGCCCCTAAATCTACCCATCATGTGGGTTTAGACAAATCGTACGAATTCGTACGAGTGAGGTCGTACGAATTAGTACGAATTAGACACTTTTTGATAATTCATCGAATTCGTACGAATTGGTCGTGAGATAGCGTAGGTCAATCTACGTTCCTTCTCTCACCTATGGTCTTGAGCTTTAGGTCATGACCGAAAGGACAAGATCCCGGATACAGGTGGCCGAAATGAGCTTTCTCTGCAGGGTGGCTGGGCGATCCCTTTTGAGATAGGATTAGAGGCTCGGTCACTCGGGAGGAGCTCAATGTAGAGCCGCCGCTCCTCCACATCGAGAGGGGTCAGCTTAGGTGGCTCGGACATCTGTTCCGGATGCCTCCTGCACGCCTTCCTGGGAGGTGTTCCGGGCGCGTCCCACCAGGAGGAGACCCTGGGGAAGACCTAGGACACGCTGGAGGGACTATGTCTTCCGGCTGGCCTGGGAACGCCTCGGTGTCCCCCTGGAAGATCTAGAGGAAGTGTCTAAGGAGAGCGAAGTCTGAGCATTTCTGCTTAGTAAATAATAGTAAATAGTAATAGTAAATAATACTCACAAATTCCTAGTTAATGGAATAATGTAAAGTAGAATCTTCTTGATTTTGACACTTTTAGTAATGTACTATTCCGCTATTATAAAGCTATATTATCATTTTAATACTGTTTTTTTAAACACTTTTTTTTCAAAAATATTACCTTAACTGAAGAATCAACAACATATGGCTCACATGCATATTAGTAATCGGTGTGTGTTGTATCATTTCATAGCGCTCACATTTGTTCATTGATGTGCCATACACCCATGTGAAGATGGCGACTCTCCAAGGTGCCTTTTAGTAAAGATGTGGAGTCTCAATTGGAGCTGAGAGCAGCTTACAGAAGTGTGTGTGAGAGGAGGATACGGCTGAACAGAAGTTTGGCTCTCAATGCTTCCCTTCACAGGGGCTGGAAGGAACTGAGAGAACATGGAAAATCAATGTTTCAAGGAATTGTGCTCGACATTGAAGGCTTCATTAACAATGTGCTTCAAGAGGCGCATAACTGTGAATGAATCAACTCATTTATCAACTCATTTTTATTATAGCCTTCATCAACTGGTAAAAATAGTTTACACAAGTAACACGAATCTGTGTTGAGAGATAAGTAGAGTCAGCTTTGAGTGTTATATTATTGTGTTAGTCCCAATATCCATCCATTTATATACTTATTTGTGTAAAAGATTAATAATCATGTAAATAGCCTGGGGCAGGGTACCTAGTGTATAGCTAAAAAATATGTAATATTTAAATTCATTTGATTTAGAAATATACTATAAGCAACAAGTATGTACTCAAATTGTGTTTATTTAAACTAGTAATTTGCTAGAACTATATTATTCTGTCTCAGTGTTTATATTGGAGCCAAAATGTTAGTACATGCAAATTTCACAAATGAATCCTCATTGCGATACCACCTTCAAATACCTTTGTCCCTGATACAATCCAAATAGCTTTCTTTTCCCAGAAGAACCCCCCATATTGGCCTGATTACATTTCAAATTCACTGTTTTGATAAGACCATGCCATGCATAGTAAAAAAAAGAAGAAGAAGTAGAAGAAAAGTAAACAATAAAAGCCCTAGAGATGAGAACTGGCATTTCTCCTAAGCTTTGCATCATGGGTATGAAGCCTCAGATTAAGTTGGGAACAAGCTATTTTTATTAGCCCTGTTTACAAGCCACAGTCTGTTAGGGATGGTTGAAGGGGTGAGGCGAGGACTCAGGAATGCAGATATGGGCTTTTTATTCATCAAATAAATTAAATAAAACAAACAAAACTACCTTGTGGGGAAACAAAACATGAATGGCTGGGCAAGGCAAGGTAAAGCAAGAAACAACAGGTAAACATGGCACACAAGGAGCGGTCTCATCCCAAGACGTCATATAACTGACGTCTTGGGACGTCTTTTGACCATACGTCAACATCCGCCGTTTTAGGGTACCCTTTAACGTCGGTTAGATGACGTTATCGAATCCTAACCCTACCCCAGACCTAAACCTACCCCGTCACCTAACTAACGTTAAAGGTAAAGCGTCAGTTTTATGACGTCCCGGGATTGTCATGTAACTGACATTAAAGGGTACCCTAAAATGGCGGATGTTGACGTATGGTCAAAAGACGTCAGTTATATGACGTCTTGGGATGAGACTGTGTTAACAATAGACAGGAGAGCACATGACACAGAAACAGACATGACAAGCCATGTGCTCACGCAAACATGACACAAACAAATCAGTTATATTAAAAAATATCCTGGCTCTTCAAAGCTCTGAGGAGATTTTGAAGCCCAAAAAAGTACATCCACCCATCATTAAAAGTTATCCATATGACTCGCTCCTAGGGTTAAATTCTAAGAAAATTCTCAAAAATGTGGGCGTTTACTCTTACAGTTAAAGAAAATAAAACAAAAAACAAAAATGTAAAAGATACTTTTGTGTACATAAAGATATTCTGGAATCCGGCTTGACGCGTAGATGTTCTGCTTGTGAGTTTTAACCTCTCGCACGAGCAGATCTGTTTCCTCTCTGGTGAAGCGGTCAGTTTTTCTGCTTGCAAATTCCGCCATGTAAATAGCGAATCCATAATGGCGCAAGCGCAACTGGCTTTTAAAGGGAATGGGATATGAGACTCTGGTTTATTGCACGTGACGCTCAAAACACGCCCATTACTCATTAAAGGTGCCCTATAATGTTTTTTTAAATTTATTTTAGAATGTTTCCTGGGTTGCCCTTATAATGTTAGTATGTTTTTTAGATCTTTGAACACCCGGTTTGAAGGGGCGTGTCTGCTGTGTGTAACCGGCCTCTGCTGTGATTGGCTGACATGCTTGCATATGAAATAGCTATGTATTATGTGAAACTCTCTCGAATAATTTTACTACAGCTATTATAGGCTTTTACTATTACAGCTATCGAGATTAACGAATCGTGAGATGTTTTTGAAGTATTTAGATCTATTCCCATCACATAAAGTGTTGCTGAGCAAGCAAAGGACAGTGAGTGTGTCGATCGCGAGAATGAAGATCGTAGCATTGCAATGCAGTCTCTCTACTCTCCAATGCAGCAGACACGATGATGTAAATACAGTTAACGTTAGAGCTTCGTTGTGCAGTGTAACGTGCGTCATTGAATTCATAACGAGTTTGGCAAGTGTCCAGATAAACTCGCGCAGTGATTGTTCTTTGATCGCTTTCTTTCTGTATATAATTCACAATTTAAATAAGATTTTTTTCATCCTACTAGAAGAAACGATGTGAAGTTGATCACTGGCCTGACTTACTGATGCAAAAACAGTATTGAACGATTTTAAAGTGAAAGATCACCTGTCTGAACTTGAACAACAATAACACATCAGCTCGGTCCGAGGCCAGCTCTTGGGAAGTTGAGGAAACAAGTCGTCGGTGAAATGTTTGAAAATTTCTGAGAAAATAAAATGAATCCATTGTTTCTTCAGAGGCTCGGACGAAGGAACTAAAATACACTTTTGTATTCATGTGTACATCCAAAAACTGATCAACGGCCATGCTTCGGCTGCGCAGCTCCTTCTCGTCTGTCACTGAACATGGGCTGGCATATGCAAATGTTTGGAGTCATACATATTAATGATCCAGACTTTTACGTCAGAGTCGGTATTATGTGGAGATTCGCCTGTTTTTCAGGGGTGTTTTTCAAAAACGAGATTTAAGTAAGAAGGAGAAAACAATGATGTTTGAGACTCACTGTATGTCATGTCCATGTTCTGAACTCTTGTTATTTAACTATGCCAACATAAATTCAATTTCACATTATAGGGCACCTTTAAGAGAATAGGGACAACCCTTTTAGACCATGCACCGGGAGCGCCGACCATTTTTCCCGTCTTTAATCTAGCAAAAGTGGATTCGGTCACGACCTCAGTGCACTTCCGTTGTGCACTTTAGACCATCACTGCTAAGTTACATAAAAAAAAATACCCTCAAAAACCTTAGCAATCACATAGCACAAACCAGGCAGTTTTGGACCAAGTACCACTCATATTTTCTTCAGAAAACAAAAACCTAGTTCTAGTACATCTGTAAACATCCTGATGGATTTTCTGGATGTCAGTCTTCCCATGAGAACAATAGATTCCAGCAGTGAGAGTCTCGATGTCCTGACCTCCTGATGCTAGAGAACATCTAGTATCTGATGGAAAGGGGGTTTGACATAGTCCTGATGAACTCAATGATTGTTCAGTACATGGTCGGCATGTCCACCTCCTACAGTGTGTGTGAGCGAGTCTCCTCTGATACAGATAACTTATGAAGGGAGCTGGAGATTTTTTCGAGAGGATAATATGTTTCTCTTCTCTCAGTTATAGAGAGCCAAGTCAGAAGATTGCAGAAAGTGATGAGTGCAAGCTGTCCAGGACATATTTCACTTCAAAAACCAATCGTAGGAAATAGGATGTACAAGCCACAAGCTTCACTTTCAACCGTTTTTAGTTTTAGGAGACCCTGACTTTGATTTAATGTTTGGAAAAGTGGAAAGTCACATTTAATAAAGGACGCCAGTACACATCGCGTCCCATGAAAAGCTTGTTATTTTGTTTCCAATGGAGCTCATTAGTTTGGGGAAAGGAAATATTTGTTTTTTGTTTTTTTGTCACTGAAGGCACAAAGGCATTCTGATGAGCCGGGGAGGTAGCGTTAGCGGGCTAATTAGCACAGCTCTGTTGTGTGTTAGCAGCATGGCAACTTTTACCGTTAATGAGACACTCTTGCTGATGTCACCTTATGGTCTTGCTTAATTTGGTTGCTTGAATAAGTTTTACTTTTGCAAATATAGGTAAAAATTTCTGGCTGAATACAAGTATTCAACTTTTCACACTTGAAATAGTTCATCATTCTAAACCCCGGGAAACAGAACTCTGAGTTATCTTGATTTAAGTTTCACACAGCTCGTAATTTACCCAATTAATTAACTATTAACTATTAACCCTGGGTATTCATAAACTGACTTTTCTAATTGTATGTTCTTAAACTTTTTTAATGTTATTTGCATATTTGCAATGTCAGTATCATTGATTGGACGAATGTAGCATGCAACCTGTTAACTAGGACTGTTCGATTCTGAAATATTTGGAATCGACTTCGTTTTCTTGTTCTGGAATTGGTGAACTCGATTCCAAAAATTGATTTCTCACTGTTGTTTAGAGGAACATGTTCACCTATTCTTGCGTGTCCATGAAGTCTCAATTTTTGTTTTATAGATCAATATTTATTTTCTTTCATTCTTCATACTGTAGATGGGTCTTCAGCTTTTTTGCTGTGCATTATGGAATTAAATTCTCCTTGAAGGATAGATACACCTCAGTGTAATTTTATTATCACTGAGATATCATTACCGTTTTTATTAATATTTTTTAAAATTAGTATTTAATTCAAATTTAGCTTGTATTTTTCTTTTTAGGTTTAGGCATTTTTCTCATGTGCTTTTATAATTTTTATTATTTATTTTATTTATTTATTTATTTGGGGGGGGGGGTGTCAAATATGTCGTAATAAAATGTTAAATGTTAAAATAAAATGTTTATTTTTCTATGATCTTAGTTTTGTTTAACAGAAATAATCATGCTACAATATATCTTCAGAATTTTCCCTATAGTAAAACTCAATGGCTCACTGGGTTTTTGTATCTTGGCTCACAAGAGGGACATCAGAAAAGGAAAGTTGTTGGAGACAATGAAGCAGATACTTACCTGTTTCAAATTTATTTTGTTTTATTTTATTCATATCTCTTTTTTCAGTGGGGAAAGTTATAAAAGACCAAACAAACAAATATATATATATATATATATATATATATACAGCCTACCTTTTCATAATGATCCTCTATAATAGTAGATGAAGGAATATCGGGGCTGTCAATTGAAGGCTAAAAGAAGACAAAGACCACACGATCAGCAAGAGCCAGTTGGCTTTCAGTCTGTTTAGGCACATCTAGCATGTAGAAAAGGTTTTAGCTTTCACCACTCAAGGCTGTTTGAGCTTTCTTTCTTGAGCTCCTCTTTCTTTTACAGCAAGAAATGTAATGCATTTCATATTTCAAATGTATTCAGTATGTTGGAGGCCTCTTTTGTGGATTTATATATTTAGCTGGAGAACCAGGATAAACAGTCATGGCACATTATTTAGACTACACAAATTACCAGCCAGTCACTGTAACTAGTGGAACTTTTCGTTCCTGAAATCCTGCTTTTACTGTCAATTAAGTTGTTTGTATTTTGGACATTTCTGCACAGTGGTGCAAATTGGGAATTATTAGATAGCGTCAGTCTTTTCCAAACAAGTAAACATATAGTGTAGCTTTGTGGATATGTAATGTCAAGACTTTAATTGAATAAAAGCTCTAAAAGCATACCTTGAATTCAGCTCGACTTATTTTTTACCTACTCCATGTTCGTCATGGAGGGGACATATTTCTGTTTACGCAAAAAATAGTCCCTTTTTTATTGAGAGCAAACTTCAGATCAACTTTGCATTATATTTTAGCGAGAGTCTGCTCTGTTTTGATGCACTATTGTCACTGCTAATGAGGCGACCAAAATTAGTAGTGCTTCAGCCTTGATTTTAATTGGTGGTTGTAAAAAATGAAGTGTGTGTGTGCGCGTGTGTATGTGTGTGTGTTAATTATACTATTATAAATATTAAAATATAAAAAAAACATAAAACATACATGGCAACCTCAACAGTTATGAAGAAAACTCTTGTCTGAACTGAGTGTTTAGAACAATCCTACAAAACCACTATTGGAGAAAACGAACATTTGTGCAACTGGAGTTTTGACTCAAAGTTATTGACTTGATGATACTTGTGACAACTTCATCATGCGAAAAATAGCCCTGATCTTCCACTTATTATTCCACTATATCTAGCCACTTATTTGCCATATCGTTTTATTGATCTGACATATTTGACTTGTGTTCCTGAGTGCAAAGACTTCAGCAAAAGTTGGGTGGTTCATTATTATTCAGCGATATTCATGAATCATAATAATGGTACATGTTTGACGTATGAACAATCCAATTGCATGCAATGTTCCCAACTGTATTAGAAGCGATGACATCACTACAATTGGTATTGTAGAGCTCAGCTCACCTTGATATTCTTGGCCATTGTGCCGAGTGTTTTTACACAGTTAGACCGTTTAAATTAGGTACAGCGTTGGAGAATCTGAGACTTTTATTATTTTCACTGGCACGGATGAAAATGGCCGCTAGCCAGCGATCTCTACGTTCCTTCGCACTGAATTGAAGTAACCCCTGAGAGACGAGAACCAAATGTAAAGCAGGAACGTCAACAAACGCGGGAAGAAACCCAAGACGGGCCAAAAAAAGATATGTGAGTGCTGGGAAGAAAAACCCCGATCCAAACCCTGTAACATCCAGCTAGCATGAGGCGGTCGAGAAAATGCCAGCAAAGGAAATGAACAGCCGTTTGACTGGAGCAGTCGGGATGAATCTGATTTAACTTGCATGATACGCTTTTCATTCATTACATGGGGATAAGAGAGGGGGATCTGGGATTGGGCGGACTGCCAAACCACTGGTTCTCACAGCCATTTTATAACTTAATATGCACCGTGAAACCTTAAAGAGATGTCTCACAATACCACTGGCATCCGAAGGTTTGCGGGCCTTGTTATTGTACATTGGCTGGGTTCTTAATGAAGGATTTAGTTGCTGTGGTTTATTCTGTTCGGCATATTCAGCTTTGATGTATAGCCACACTTTTTTCTCTTGTAAGATAGATGGATGCCAAGTCAATTTGATCGGAATGAATCACGTACGAATGAATTTTTGAAGGGGTTCTGAGAATGACCTCCGTTGGGATAGCTGGCTTTTTTTTTTTGATCTGTTGCTGAAAATGAAACACATAGTAAAATTAATGAGCCGTCGCATTCTGCGTCTTAACTTCTTAATGGGAACGACTGAACTTTCATTTCCTTGCAAAGATCACATCTGTTCAGTCGACAGGGGTCGTGACATCATTCTAGAATCAATATGAATTTAAACTTGACCCTATTACTTTCTTAAGAAATGTTCTTGGTCTTATTTGATAGAGTTCATCATGGAAAGTTATTCCAAAAAACGTTTGTCTTTGTAATCTTTCGTCAAATAATAGAGCAAATGGCAGCTATTTTATTGTTGTAGGTAATCTTTTCCTGTTTATCCAGTGGTTTAAGGCCCTGATATACTCACAGAGAAGTTAAAAGGGTAAAAGGAAGTTTGAAATACCTTTGCTGTGATATACTGTTAGCAAACATCATGACACCGTCCACATATATCACCCTGGATTTCTAAGACCCAAGACATGTAATGATATTAATTTTGCTGCCTGCTTTGCAAAATGTGCTGAAGATATGCATCATAAAAGTGACTTGAAACAATATCACCCGTTAGAACATGCAGACACTAAGGCCACGCCCACACAAAGCTGGTGAGTTTCCTGTCCGATTTTTTTTCCTCGTTCTAAAAAAAAATCTGTAAACACGGCGTCGTCTCAAGAAATATCTGCTTATAGACCCTTTTACAGCCCACGTGATCAAATAGTTGTGCGCGCATTTTGGCAACGGAAGTGGTGTTGTTTCCCACTGACTGTAACGTGTTAGCAACTCCGAAAGTTTATTAAAACGGTTTCCCAGCTTCAAAATGTCTGGTTGTTGCGTCTACACTATGGTTGCACTATTCAATATTCCACCAAGGGCGTTTAAGTTTTATATTTCCGGCAGAATAACGGCCGTTTCAGAAGAACCGGCGGCGACTGTGGCTCCAGGCGATTAAACGTTTTGATTGGAGCGAGGACATAATAAAAATCCGTTCGCGTAGCTTGACCGAACTTGACACAATGCTGATTCTCGCCATACTTCCGTTGCCAATATGCACGCGCATACGTTGCCACGTCATCATTGTGTACAAACCGTAAAAGGGTCTATACACAAAACCACTGAAATGACTGAAAACGGTGTAGTATATATGCTAGACCAGTATGGGGCGCTGTTATTCTGCCACAGAGATACATGGAGAAGAAGATTTTGAGCATGTGCATAACCTTGCACGCTGTATACGAACCAAGAAGAAGAAGACAGAGATGACGTGTGACACAGCCGACACGTGATGTGATGACATCATCGTTTCACAAAATATACGGATTGGCTGTACACACGAAACCGCAAGGGTGTCATTTTCAGATTCATCCACTTTGGGACCAGGTTTCAAAAAAATAGCGGTTTCACTCTCCCATAACGCCGAATCCGTGTGGACGAAACGCCAATACGATAAAAAATTTATACGTATACAGCGAAACGCGTCCTCGTGTGGACAGGCCCTAAGAAATGTATTTATTTTGTTCAGGTAATATGAATGGAAATGTGTAAAGAATTCAAAAAATGTTTTGAATGTTCTACCTTGTGAAATGTTCACTTGTTTGGGAAGTATTTGTCATGTTCCTACTGTACAATAAAGAGTAGTTTAAAAAACACAATTAATGGTATTGGGTGCGTTTCCCGAAAGCAACGTTAGCCAACTAAGGTCGCAAGTTGGTCGCAACTTCCATTGAACTCTATTGGTAACAACGGAACTTGCGACCATAGTTGACTAACGATGCTTTCGGGAAACGTACCCCTGGTTTCTACGTCTTTCACTTAGGAGAAAAATATAATCATGATCATTTTTTGGGCTCTATCACCTAGCCCTATTTGGACTACATTTTCATTCTCCCCACAATCCATTGCAAACTCGCTTTTAGGTCTGGCTATATTTTCTCATTTAAAATCCATTTCAAATTGGAAATATGTCACATCATGGAAGATAATTGGGTTGGGCATATGTTGTTTTAAATTGAAATTGAATGCAGATATGATGATGCTCTTAATAGTGTCCAATAACATTGCATTATGTGTGGTAACAGTTGTGGTCTGTTACACTCCAGGGGCTCCGACAGGAAGTCATCTAAAGGAAGACATGAGCCACTGGCAGCTGCACGCTCACTACTATCCTCCTCTACTGCGATCCGCAACCATACGCAAGTTTATGGTTGGATATGAGATGCTAGCTAATGAACAGAGAGATCTTACACCTGAACAGGTATGTTTTCTTTTGTCTTTAAAGGGATACTCCACTTTTTTTTTTTTTTTTGGAAATAGGCTCATGAGTTTTACCATTTTCAAATCCATTCAGCCAATTTTCTGATATTTAATATCAGTAACCAGACAGTTTCTGGTCTCATTGACTTTCCTAGTAGGAAAAAAAAATGTATACTATGGAAGTCAATCCGGAGCCCTCTCCTCGGACAGCACGCCAAATATGCATTTATTCTGACTTATTTGTAAGTGTGAACTCGTGAATTCCATAGCGACTAGAGAACATGCGCTGTTAACGGGCGTAATGCACGTTTTTTTTTTTTTTTTTTTTTTTTTTTTTTAAACCATGTCGAGCTCACGTCCTCTCCAGATCGGAAAATAGGTATCAATGGGTGTCCAGTAACTAATGATGAACGTAAGGTGAACTGCACAGTTTCATTTGCTCACGCGGTGGGGTGGACTTCTGACAGTTGCAGTAACAGACAAATCAGGTAGAGAGGTAGCTATTATATTTGTAGATGTTATTAGACAGATTATTGTTATTTTATTAATTTATCATTTATAAATATTAAACATGCAAAATATGATGATCCTATCTGTCATACACAATTTATGGCATTTAAATTTTTTTTTTAAATTTAAGTAGTAAATAAATACTTAAGGTACGCCAACATACTGAAGAGTTATGTCAAAATAAATAAAATAATCAAATTTAAAATAATGTGTTCTGTTGTAGGTTCACATACTTGATCTCATGTTTTATTGTTGAGCTGTCAAGTTGTCATGTTAACATAATCAGTTCCAGGACCTTGACACATTTTTATTTTAGATAATATATTCTCTGATTATTATCATTTTCAGAATTTTTATTTTTTATTATTTTCTTTTATAGGATTAGGATGTACCAAATATTCTTCGGCTTTAAGCAAAACATAAATATGACAAATGGAATATTAGATCTCTTTCATATGGCCAAAGATAAATGCAAAAAAATAGTTCTTTGACAGATGAAAACTGTAACTATGTATCTTACATACACAATGTAACCTTGTTCTCACTTGAAATGTGTCCCCACATTAAGTCCTTAAATTTGAGGGTATTGGACCTGGAAAGTCCTTGAAAGGTCGTTGAATTTGATGTTAACCAAGGTGTGGGAACCCATATTCTTTTTATTTTAACATAACTCTTAGCAGACATTTTGTCTCTCTGTAAACGTGCATCTGTGTCTACTCTCTTGATGGGAAATAAAAAGAGTAAGCAATGTCCTGTTTGGTCATAAAATCTGACAGTACCGTTTGGAACAGGTCACAGGTTCTCGTTTACAGGCTGAGGTTTGGGTTTCAATTTAACGCCTTGGCAGACCTGTAGATTGTATTCTTCTCCTGACTCGGGGGTGTTTTTATCTGTCTTTCCACTACATTTAGAGTTTCCACTAAGCTTTAGTTCTCCAATTATTCCTAGTTCAACACCCAAGATGTAGATAACCTATTTCTTAATGCCTGCCTTTTATGACCTAACATTACTCTGCCCCGTTTCTCCAAAGACACAGGTTATAAATGGCTTCTAAAGTGGCTTTCCCAACAGCCGATGCTGTCAGATTTTTTATAATTGGCTAGTGAGTCGACTTTTGCTGTTTATCGCAAGGAGTCTTAAAGCGCTGTTATAATGTCACGCTTATCAGTTTCTGACTTCTTCTTGCGGTACTGAGCTACTGTCCTCAGTGCCGTTGGAAGAGTGCGGCATTCGTTTAATTCACAATGACTCATATTTCCATTACTTCTGCACCTACTTCACCTGCTTCATTAATGTGTCCAGTCATGTGGGACTTACTTCCACAATCTAAGTGTTTCTGTCAGGCATACCCAGGCCAGGGTGACCCTGCTCAGTCTTATGCTGTCAAGTGAGGGAAGGGGAGCCGAACAAGAAATTGAGTCCCCCATTTTCCTGTCTCGTTTTTCTTATTGGCCGCCGAAGGGAGGATAAGGGTGCAGCATGGTACGCTCTTGATTGATGCCCATCTGGATGTATTGATTGATAGCTTGATCAAATTACAGCCTTCCATCCGGAGGTTGTCAGGACACTGGCCGTCAACGCTGATCTGTCACGCTGTGACTCTGTCCGTCACACAGACTTGGGCCCAACCACCCCCACCCCCCCTCCCGACAGCAATCCGAGCCCTTTTCACACTCCTCGCAAACCCATTTCCCCCTCTACCTTGTCCACCTGAATGTGAAATTTATCAGCAGGCGCTGAGCGTTATCAGTCCTAAACCAGGACATCTGTTTTTCTCCGAGCTAAACGAGCGAGAATGGTTTGGGCTGCGATAAATTGTACTTTTGGTTATCTGTTGACCTGACCTCTGTCTACTGAGCTGGGTTGTGATTGGTGGGGAATTCAAAGCCAGGTTAAAGTGAGAGCAATGACCAGTCCCGATTTTACAAGCCAAGATTGTGCTCCCGATGGACTCTGTTTACCCCTATAATTAGTATTAGCTTTAGTTTGATTCAGTGGTTCACCTCACAGTACTATATTCTTGTTCTTAGACCAAGAAAAAGAGAAGTCTATGAGAAGATGAAACTGAGATAGGAATATAATTGGTTCCACAAGTTATCTGGCTGCTTCACTAGTGTTTTTGCCAACGAAGTTGAAGTTCAGACGTTTCAGACTCTGATTTGGTGTATCACAGATAGACAGAGACATATTTCAGCTTGAGTAAAGGCTCATTCACATGAAAGACTATAACAACATCTATAACTATAATGTCTTATCTAATCTAATCTAATCTAAATCTAATTTTATGCGAATAGAGCATCACAGTCCCGCCCACAGCCGGTGCCGGAAGTAAAAATTCAATGCAATTTCTCCATTGACAGTTGGGATAGACAGTAAGCCATTAAAACGTAACCATACATGGTAGACTTAAAACCAGCGACGGCTGTACTAAGTGATTGTATATGCTCCGCCAAAAGTTCATGGGGCACTAACCTTGTTTTAAGATAAATGCCTTTTATTCGCGATTCATACTTCATTACCCACAATCCTGAACAATCCCACAATCCCACAGTGATGCATCTGATTGGTGGAAGTCGTGTAACGCGTCTGAAATCCCGCGAAGGTCGACAGACTGAAGATCGTGCAATGAAGTAGGGCTAAGTTCACTGGTGGCACCTCAGAGATGCCCCCGCGCCATTGGATATGCAGTTGGCCTTGCACAGCCTATGAGTGAGCCAGATGCTCAATGTTTTAGCATGTGCAGCTGCAAATGTGTTTTACATATACTGTAAGCTTCAGTAAATCGAGGAAAAGGAGTTTCCCTGCACATTCACTATATAAAATTCACCGGCGGAAAAGTTAACGTGGCCGTCATCAGATTTGGAAGTCACTCAAAAGTAGGGCTGGGTATTGAGACAAATTTCACAATTCGATTCGATTTCGATTCACAAGCTTGCGATTCGATTTCGATTCGATTCAATATTGATTATTGTGGATATCGGTTACAATAAATGGCAGATTTTCTCAAGGAAATCAAATCTCTTAACTAATGCTGTAAACTATGGGAGTCTAGTTATAGCCGACTAGGCTTCATTAGCCTAATATGAAGGTAATAATTAACTGTTTTGTAGCTATACAAACATTAAAATTACACTTTTATTTATTTTTATAATGAGATTATATGAAATATAAACATTTAAATGGTGGCTGTCATAAAAAACTTGCCAGATTTATTCAAATATGCATTAAATATTGAAGAACATTAAGATTATAATGCATATATAATATGGTGTATATATTTAGCAAAATGCTCCTCTCTAGAGTTATTTTTTTCTAGCTGACTAACGAGTTTATGTGGGTTTTCTGAGGTAAATATGACGAGACAAGACATTGATTACAAGCTGTTTAACTGACGTCTTTCCTCGGTTGAAACGCTGATTGAGCGAATCAATGCGGCATGATACGGATTTCGATAAGTTGTATTCTATCTTTTAACTCACTTTCAGATGCTCATTCATGTTTATTTCGCGCTGTGACTGGTATTATTAAGCCGGAAGAGAGATCAGCGCTGCTGCTACTCTTGAGCTGCGCCAGAGCGATTTCACGCCACAGCGCCAAAACGTTATTTATAATTTGAATTTCTAAAGAAAATGAACGTAATTTGAAATTTGAGACTTTGTTTCATATCAATAGTAACAAAGGACAAAGATTATTGCTATTTTTTGGATGCGCGCAGCCGCGATACAATGTTCCATTTATTCAAATGAAAGAGGACGACTAATCGATTCTTGAGATTTAAGACTCGATATCGGTTCGTAAAAATGAGAACCGATTAATATCGAGAAATTGATATTTATTACCCAACCATACTCAAAAGGCTCTTTCACAGTGGTTTCAGTCAACTTTAGTGAGGCATGGTGGTTTATGGGAGGAGTAGTTCCTTTGCTCGAAACACAGGCTTGTACCCTTGACTTTTTTTGGATTTTATCTTAATTTTTTCACTCGAAATGATATGTTGTGTGCTTATAAGTTTAGGTGTAGCTGGATTTCCTCAGACATGCTCTAATACTCCTTAGATATGGATTTTACAAAATGTCAGTGGGAGAAATGAATGGGAAATTTACTTCCGGCACCAACGCTCTCTCGGAATGTGGGCGGGACTGTGATGCTCTATAGGGAAGTCCTCACCACAAATAATGAAAATGATATGTTAGAAACACTTTCAGAATGTTCATTGACACCCAATCAGAATTTACCTGACTTTAAAAAGATTGAGCATTTAAAGGTGAAACACATAATATCATTAGTCCAGATTTGAATCTAGTTTGTACACCACTGCTCAACAAGTCAAAACTCACAAATGTAATAGCCATATTTAGAGTTTGCGTATCATTGGTTCCTAACTGGTTCCCAGCGCGCACAAGCACATATTCATATGCGCTTATTGCCAAGCATTACGCAGGGACGCTAAGGGTTATGCGGTGGGTGCTTTTTTTTTCACTTTGGCGCTCAAACGTCATGACTGAACGGTTTTCGTTTGGAATATCGTGCTGAACCTCTGGGGCGATTTAATGTGCTGTAACATTTATTATGGCTTTATGAATGCGGCACTCCCATTGCGAGCCCAGCTGCCAGTGTTTATGAGACTGACCTCTCACTCAACGGCGGCAACAGCCTCCATCAACCCGTGCCACAGCAGCAGTTGCAAAGGAATTAAAGTGTTGTGGCTGAGAGATTGGATCAGGAAGTGACACAGCCGCTAGGAGGTTTAATCACACCCCTGCAGGGACTTATCTCAGGAGAGAGCGGGCGACTGGTGGTTCCTCTACTGTGAGCGCTAGACATGAATACTGAGTCTGTCATCGCTTGAGGGTCTGGGTCACACTGTGTGTTTTTCATAATGTGCTTTCACAGCAATCTGCCTTTTTTTTTTGCTACAGTTTTATTTTTCGAATTTATGTCTCTATCCCAGCAAATTGTGGTCCAAGCACTTCTAGAGAACTGTATCGGGGAGACTGGAGCAAGCTGTCACTTCAGTAAATATTTCTCAGCACAGGTTTATTTTATGCAAATTAGTTTCTGGATGGACATATACTGTATCTGAAGGTCTACAAAAATATCTATTCAACATTTCCACCATTTTTGACAAAGACAAAATAGACAGATCACTGAACACATTTTGGGGACATGTTATTTTAAATTGTAATACAATTTATTATTTTTTAATCAAATAAATACTGCCAGATAGGCAGAGACTTCTATCAATTATCAGAGACTTCTATCAATATATATATATATATATATATATATATATATATATATACAGTTCAAAAGCCCGAAACTTTTGAGCTGTAGTGTACAGTATATGGTTGTTGAGTGTCTACAGTAACTATTTTTTCTGTTTCTTCTTTCTGTCTCTCTTCCTTTTCCCATTTTCACAGGCTGCAGAACAGTTAAGAAAGCTCAGAGAGGAACATTATAAGGTGGAAAAAACAGTAGGTGAAGGAGGGATGGAGAACTAAAAGAGTGTGACCTGTCGGCCACCTTCTGTGTCCAACGGCCAGATAATGAGAACATAAAACTGAGAGAAACAGATGGAGCTGTAAGACGACTCATCTGTTTTAGTGCAAAGAGTGTAAAACTTGAGCTAAATACTTTCTGATCCCCCTTTTTTCCTTTCCATTAAGTTAGAAGTTAAAATTGTCTCCCAAGTTTCGGTTTAGGGCTCTAAAGGCCAAACCATAGGAGCTGGTAATTGCTCAGTTGAGAGCCAAAGTGATTTTTCAGAAAAGTTTGAAAGTTGTAATCTTTGCTTATACTGAATGTGATTTCAATGGCTTAATAGAATGCTGTGTGCTATTTTTATAGCTTTACATTCTTTAATATTTTTTTTTTCTTTTTTGGCCAAATAAATTTGTGAGGGAAACATTGCAGACAATGGAAAAGTGCCTGGAAACTACTGAAGATTTCCACTTTTGATAAAAACGTTGAGGCATGTATATAGTGCTTTAATTTGTACTACTTTACACCCACAGCACTTTACAAATACTAGGGGGTCTCTGCTCAACCACCACTAGTGTGCAGTATCCACTTAGATGAAGTGACAGCTCAGCCACAAAACAATGGCGCCCGTGCGCTCACCATTAGATGGAGAGGAGAGAGAGAGAGCCAATTGGAAGAATGGGGATTATTATTAGGAGGCCATGATTGATAAAGGCCAATGGAGGGAATTCAGCACAAAGAGTGCTATGGGATTTTTTAATGACCACTGAGAGTCAAGACCTTGGTTTAACGCTTTACCCAAAGGATGGTGCTTGTTACAGTATAGTGTCCCCATCACTAATACCTCTTCCAGCAGAAAGACCTCCTCTCCCAGGAGGTCGCCCATCCAGGTACTTGCCAGGCTCAACCGAACTTTCGGGCAACTACCTAAGGAACCCTAGACACCATAAATCAACACCTTAGCAACCATTTAGAACACATCGCAACTCCCTAGAAACACTCTAGCAACCATTTAGCTTCCATGCAGAACACCCTAGCAACCATCTATAACACTTTAACTACTGCTTAGCAAAATCACCTAACTAACACAGTATAAATCACATAGCCGTCTCTAACAACCCACTAACAGCTTAGAAACGACTTAGCAACCACCAGCAACTGTCTAACATATCTCAGGTAGCTATTCAAAATATGCCAAAAAAAAACATATATTAACACCTGAGCAACCATTTAGAACATCTAGAAAACTCCCTAGAAACACTCTAGCAGCCATTTAGCTTCCATTCAGTACACCATAGCAACACTCTAGAACAACCCTTAAAGAGTTAGTTCACCCAAAAATGAAAATTCTGTCAGTATTTACTCACCCTCATGTTGTTCCAACCCCGTAAGACCTTTGTTCATCTTCGGAACACAAATTAAGATATTTAAGATATTAAGATCACTCCTACATACTAGTCCGTATAGGCTTCTTGAGGGAATGACAATTGCTGGCCTCGAAAAGTCATCAAAGTCCAAGTGACTACAGGGGCTCAATCTTAAGTTTATGAAATGATGAGAACACTTTTTGTGCGCAAAAAAATCAACAAAAATAACGACTTTATTTCAACTATTCGTTTATTTATCTCTCTGCGTGAGTCAGGTTACTAGTTTAATAGCGTAACCTTCTGTTATTGTACGTCACACGCATCACACACATGACCAGCGTCAGCCAATAGTGAGCCTACGTGTGACGTAGCTTTACGCAATCACACTACGTTAACTGACTACAGGCCCATAGAGAAGGAAGTGAATAGTTGAAATAAAGTCGTTATTTTTGTTTGTTTTTGTGCACAAAAAGTATTCTCGTCGTTTGATAAAGTTAAAATTGAACCCCTGTAGTCACTTGGACTATTTTAACGATGTCTTTAATGACTTTTCGATGCCAGCAAGTGTCATTCCCCCAAGAAGCCTATGGACTAGAATTCAGGAGCAATCTTAATATCTTAAATATCTTAATTTGTGTCCCGAATATGAACGAAGTCTTACGGGGTTGGAACAACATGAGGGTGAGTAAATACTGACAGAATTTTCGTTTTTGGGTGAACTAACCCTTTAAAGGTGCTCTAAGCGTTGTCGGATGACGTGACTTCTTGTTGATGTTTAAAGTATTTTCAAACAAAATGGAGGCTAGACCCTCCCTCCTCCTCAACTTTGCACTGACCCCTCAAACCCCACCCCTAGGGCCTTCTTGTCATTTATTGGCTGGAACAGTTTGTTATGTTTCGTGGAGCGGGTTGCCGCAGTTTGTTTTTGTTATTTGTGGAACCTGGGTTGTCTGCATAGACGGCGATTTTACAGCGTGTTTAGGGGACAGGCAGCTAGCGGATAGTGAGGAGATGTTTGCTGTACAGTATGTGACAAAAACATGTTTGGGCCTAAAAGCGTGTGACATCACTTAGAGCACCTTTAACAAACAACTCCTTTGAATTTCCTAGCTACCACCTAAAAACACAGTATAAATCACATAACCATGCCTTGCAACCACCCAAAACAATCTAGCACCCACCTACAACTTAGAAACTGTCCAACAACTCTCAGGCAAGAACCCAAAACACCATAGAAACCATATATCAACACCTTAGAAAGCACCCCAGCATCAAGTTCTGCGCAGACAAGCACCACTTCAACTTTCTTCTGAAAATGTAAAACCCAGTCAAATGTTCTTTTATTCATTACTTGCAATAAATTTCTGCAGCACACACCGTCAATGTCTTTGCTTTCTGTAGCCGTTAAAACGGAAAGCGTAATTCACAGCCTCGGGGTAGCTCGCTTAATGAGGGAAATGTGTTCAGCGGATCAGTTTTCCTTTTCCTGCACCGCACCTGCCGAGCTGCAGTTCCGTTTATGCCAGCGCTCAAATGTCTGACATTGAGAGGCGAAACGTTTTTCTTGTCAAGCCAATTTACAGTGGCATAACAGAAGGTCTCTCTCCCACGCCAGGTGCTCCATCATTCTCTCTGTCAGTGATTCTCAGTGTACTTAAGAACGTGAGCGGGCCCAGTCTGTCTGCCGCGGCATCCATCTGTTCAGGTGTCTGTTGTCGCGGAGAACGAGGGGCGAGGATTGTTCAGAGCAGACGCCGGGGACGGGTGAGCTCTTCAACATGCTCTGGTGAAACCATGAATCATAAAGAAACTACCTTTGGGTTCACTGTGCTTTTGTTGTCGTAACACTGGAAAGGAAGTTCATAGAAAATTGTTCCTTCACATTGACTGCATTTACTCTGTAAGGTCTAATGCACAGATCCCACATTTTGACATTATTTCCCCTCCATCTGTTTACGCTCACTTACATAGACGTAACTGTCTGACCGTGCAATGCTGTGCTGTCCAAATTGATCTGCACAAATTCGTTCAGTGCTGTCCATTGGGCTCATGTTGACATTGGTGTGTGCCATGTTGTTTAGTCCCTCTTTTGGACCATGATAATTGACATTTTTCATTTTAATTTACATTAAAAATGTTCATACTATCACAATCACTTATACATTAGACTGTCATTTATATAAGTAAAATAATAGTCCTTATAACAATAAAAACTGTCCTGATGTATTACTGAAAAAAAGCCTCATTAAAAGAAATAAACCTAATAAAGTAGTTTGGCAAAATCTTTTATTTTTATTTTTAGGAAAAAAATAATTAGCACTTTTGTTAAAATGTTATTAATATTTGAAAATGGGTGCGCCATTCAAAATAAAAAGAAAATGACGAAGAAATTATATAGCATGTCTGTAGTCTCTTAAAATATCAGATTATTTACAGTTTTATGTTAGTTCAGGTTTTTTAAAAAAAATTAAAATCATGTTATTTTAATGTCACTTTCATTTTTATTTTTAGGCAAAAACAATTGGCACTTTTGTTAAAATGTTATTAATATTTGAAAATGGGTGCGCCATTCAAAATTAAAAGAAAATGACGAAGAAATTATATAGCATGCCCATAAGTCATCAGATTGTTTTACAGTTTTATGTTAGTTCAAGTGTAAAAAAAAAATAAATAAAATCATGTTATTCGCCCGAAAAATATTTATCACAAATATTATATTAAAGTTTGTATATTTCGGATCATATCTAAAATATATGCAAAGGTATAATTTATTTTTTATTTTTATTGTTTAATATAAATTTACATTAAATCACTATATAGATATAATCAGACACTTATATCCAAAGCGAGAACAGTAGAGCCAATCAAACCAACAATAGGGCAACAATATGCAAGTGTTGTGACTAGTCCCAGTTATTCTAGCACAGTATACTTATCACAGTATACTAATAAATAAAATAGATTTGCACAGTAGAAGAGTATGTGTTAGTATTATTGGGTCAAACCGATGATCATCAACCACTGATCATCGGTTCCTGGCTGTCCTGGGATGCGTTTCCCGTACAATGACGTAGTTCGCTGATTCACTACCATAGTATGATGCATCGTTGGAAAAATCAACTAGATAGTCGCGACTGTTTCCCGAAAACCCATTGTCGCAAAGTATCGTTCAACCACGTTGGTTTCGCACATGGTGGAATAATAACTACTTTTAAATGAAACGGTTTGAGATTATGCTAGATTTTTTTAATATAATTTACAAAAATGTCATCTAAGGACTATTTCTTGTTCTCAGTTTGCGACCACACAACTTTGCGATGCTGTTTGCGAATGTTCGTTGGAACGATGGTTTCGGGAAACACCGACTCATTGAACTATGCTAATAACGACGGAACTTGCGACCATAGTTGGCTTACGATGCTTTCGGGAAACGCACCCCTGGAGATATGGTTGATGGACCCAGATGCATAGAGAAGTTGTGCTGAAGTGTTGAGTTGGCAGGGACCACAAGCAGATCTGTCTTTGCAAGAGTAAGGTGAAAGTGGTGGTCCTTCATCCAACAAGAAATATCTGTCAGGCAGGCTGAGATCCGAGCAGCTACAGTGAGATCATCCGGCTGGAATGAGAGGTAGATTTGTATGTCATCAGCATAGCAGAGATAGGAAAAACATGTTTCTGAATGAAAGATCCTAGTGATGACATGTACAGTAGATGGAGAAAAGAAGTGGTCCAAGCACTGCGCCCTGAGGCACCCCAGTAGCTAGACTGCGACTTAGACACCTCCACAACACCCTGGAGGACCAACTTAAGAGATAAGACTGAGATGCCCTTCGTCATGAGGGTTGACAGGAGGAAATGGTGGTTAGCGATGTCAAAAGCAGCAGACAGATCCAGCAAGATGAGTAGATGTGTGATATTTCATGAACAGATAAGTAGATGAGTGATATTACTATTCCAGTTCATTTTTCACTCTGGAAATGGAAGGTTAAGTGAAGTACATTGTGGGATACAGTCATCACTTATGTGCTCAGTTATACACCGCACATTTTGCTAAACGCCCCAAACACACATAAAATGCTCATATGATACACAGAAGACGACTATTGTTCTATTTCTGCCAAAGTGTGGCACAGATAAACCTTGTTGGTCTTAAACATCCTGAAATCATGAAACATTTTTCTTTCAGTGAGGACGTAAAATGACTTGATGCCAGAAATATATCTGGCAAAGACAGATATCAGGCTGTCTTTCATTTGTATATTTTCCAATGCTGCGGTTTTATCTTGTATCTTTTCGGAGTTCTTTGAGTGCTCAAAAATTTTCAAAGAAAAAAAAGTTCATACGACCGCTTCTGGAAAGTCATCTTTTTTGCCATCTGTCATTATTTTGTTCCCTCACTATTTCAATCTCTTCACATTTCATACAACTTGTGAACAAACTGCAACTTCACAGAATTGGCGACGGCGTCCTGGTTGCTGTGCCGCGAAGGTCATTTGTCCTCGAATTTAAGATTGGGTCCGTGTGCTGTCATCCATTAACTGAGCATTCCCTCCCTTGAGCTGCATCACTCCTACCTTACTGTCTTTTCCACACTCACAATCCTGATCTTCTTCAAACGCTTTTCGCATTAAAAAACCACTCCTGGTTGGCTGCTCGCCCAAGGTTGTCGATTGATACTGTTCGATCATTCTGTTTGTCATAAGAGCCCCGGTTGTTGTCAGCCGCCCAATCCGAAGTCCATGGCAAACTCCTCGCACACGTCGCAACAACCCCTTGAGGCTGTTCATTTATCTTCAGCACAGTTTATAGGTTGCGAATGCCATTACCAGCCGGGCCTGCCTAAAATCCATATGGAGATATGTGTTTATTAAAAAAATGTCTTGTAATCAATAGCGGTTTTCCCCTTCGATGGAGAGCTGCTGTACGTTATCTCACCGGTGAGTGACATTGATAATACTGGATCAATTTTGTTTTTAGGAGACTATTTAAACAATCTATAATATTGCAGGAGGGCTAATGCATCTTTGTCAGACTGCTCGCCTTTGACGTCAAGCCAGGTAGTTTTGCTGTGGGGGTTTGAAATAACACGTTGAAAATGGCTGTCAAAGATTTGTAGAAGATGAATTGACGTCAGAATAATGGAGGATATCTGTGTAGACAGATACGGGTGCTAATGCTTCAGTTACTTGAGCCATGGAATGCTTTAGAAGTAAAACAATACTTTAGAAATATTTTTCATTGTTTGTTTACGTTAACGTATGTAGTGTTAAAGGGGTCATGAACTGGCTTTTTAAATTTTATTATATTGTTTTCTGAGGTCAACTTATGACGTTCGCTTGGTTTTACATTCAAAAACATCAAAATTAATGAGTAATAGGCTATTTTCTACCCTAGTTTTGAGCCTAGCTCAGAAACGCTCGGTTTTTATGGGGGTCTCACACTGAAGACTTGGAAGTAAACGCCCACTGCTGTGAGTGGATAACAGTTTTGCATATTATAATGAGTTTCAACTCACTCGTCGATGCACTTGGGAAAATTGTTTTGAAAACGTCCAATGTTAATTGGAATGATTCACCCAACATGTTCGACCCAGAGTCCGTGTGTTACACCAGGGGTTCTCAACTCCAGTCCTCGCAACCCACTGCTCTGCATATTGTGTATGTCTCCCTTATTTAACACACCTGATTCAGATCCTCAGCTCGTTAGGATAGACATAGAGGCTATACTAACTCGTTAGACATAGAGGCTATACTAACGATCTGAGGATCTGAATCAGGTGTGTTAAATAAGGGAGACATACACAATATGCAGAGCAGTGGGTCGCGAGGACTGGAGTTGAGAACCCCTGTGTTGCACCATTCCTGTCAGATCCAATATTTTATATATATATATATATATATATATATATTATCTTAATCGGTCTAAAATCCAGTCTTGCTTACAAAACAATCCTCAGTGAACTGAAGCGAATAAACGGACAATGTTTTACCCTCATCAGCTGGAGTGGAACGTCATTAAAAATAAAGTTTATCCGTGCAGTCCTATTGGAACCCAGAGGAAGCTTATGCAGCGACTGTCTTCTTCCACAATCAGGCACTGCACAATATTTTGTATTGCTCGGTAGCTCGATCCGGTTTGTCATCCCGAGGTAGGCCTATTTTATTTAGCTATGCATGTAATGCGCGAATCGGTGAGCGGGGCTAAACTGGCCGTGTTGAAGTAGGCGTCAATCTTCTTCTACGGGGGTGGTGTTTTATCCTCTTTGACGTCATAGTTCCCCACTTTGAAAAACAAGTCGTTTGCTGAGCCTAGTGTCAATAATAGCTTTTATTGGACTAACAAGGACGTTTTCAGTTCTGAAACTTACAGGATATTCTTATAATATGATGACCTCTTAGATGTCAAAAGCTCAAGGAAAATTTGATTTCTCAGTTCATCACCCATTTAACATATTAAACCTTATTGTAAAGTGTTACCAACATTAATAGATATACAGTGTTTCATTTGAACCCCATTCCGTTAAGCAATTCTACAACTCAAAAATGTAAATACACTTTGCCAACTGCACTTTCACGCTTATCAGCTGGATATAATCTGGTATTCATACAGACACCATAATGATTTTTGGTTCTTGGCATTTGGACTCCATTCCATGGAGGGCTGCTCAATTTCAAGTTTTAAATTACAGCGCCTTTCTCCTTGGGTATGTGTCGTGAATGTATCATGCCAGTCGAAACACTTGTCTTCTAGCGCGTTTGTTTGACCGTAATCAGCCATTCTAGGAACATCTGTCGATAGTTGATGGAATGTTGGCAAGCAATTTCAAGTGGCATTTCAAGATTGCAGAACAGGGAGATCACCAACATGCGTGACCCTCATCCCAACCACATTCCCTGAAAGACAATCGTGAAAGAAGTGAAGCGTCAAATCTGCGCCGTGTCCATGCTTTACGGGCATTGAGAGCAACACACCATGCGAAAATATGACTTGCCGTGCTGATTTTCTCATCACGAAACCAAACTGAAATCACAGCCACTCCACAACATTTGATTAAGGAGTGAAACTGCTTCTTTGATTCTAAGTTAATAAGCAGATCGCTGGCGCTGTTTATTATTCCCACAGATTCATGGTTGGGAATCTTGTCAAGTGCCTCTTGTTTTCCATATCATGTTGTCCTTGAAGCGCACACCAAAGACTGGAGCTTGGCGATGGCGAACAGATGCTTGAGTGTTTGTTGACTCCTACTGAGTGTGTCTGTGTGTGTGTGAAGCCTCTACCTGTACACACCTGCTGTAAATGAGGCAAGAAATTGAGCGCTTCCCTTGGCAGAGCAGTGTTGTCATCCTCCCCCTCCTCCTCCTCTTCCTCATCTCTACACTTCAGTGGCCCAGCCTGTATTGGTTACACTGTAAATGTAGGCCATATTCATCGCAAAGCGAAGGAAATCCAAGAGGACACGCTCCAGACAGGCCAATTGAGAATGAAAGGCTCGAAAGGCACATCCTTGAAAAGAAAATTGAGGAAAATCCTGAATGCTGCTGAATCTATATTTGAATCTGAAGTTAGGAAAAGTTTGAGAATAACTCTGAACTCATTTTACTGTTGCCATGACAACGCAAGTATGATTGTTGCCCTCTGACACACGTTCACATTTCAGCTCATCACCGACAAATTCAGCCTCCAACGAAGTTCTGTCAGTGTCAGAGAAAAAAAAAACTGTATGCATAGATTTAGAAATGTGAAAATGGTAACACTTTACAATATGGGTGCACTAATTACCATTTATTCATGTTTAACTATATTGTACAGATAATAATGAGTTAATGTATGACTCAAGAACTAAACCATTAATTAATTATTACTGCATCATCAACTAATACAGATTCTATATGATTAATAGATTAAGTATTGCATGAATTGCTATTCATTCAATGTGACATTGTGTATAAATTCCTTAATGATATTATTTTATTAACTAATAGTGTGAATGGATGTTAATTACCACAAATTGTCAACGCTATGCACTTCAACTTCCAGTTGTCTGCTTTAATTAATCATTAGCTAATGATTTGCAAAGGTATCATTATGTTATGACTTTACTTGTTGAGTCACATGACTATTATCTAACCCGGTGGGGTCTTCTGCTGTTGTAGCCCATCCGCCTCAAGGTTATGCGTGTTGTGGCTTCACAAATGCTTTGCTGCATACCTCGGTTGTAACTAGTGGTTATTTCAGTCAAAGCTTGAATCAGTCGGCCCATTCTCCTCTGACCTCTACCATCAACAAGGCATTTTCACCCACAGGACTGCCACATACTGGATGTTTTTCCCTTTTCACACCAGTTTTTTGGTAAACCCTAGAAATGGTTGTGCGTGAAAATCCCAGTAACTGAGCAGATTGTGAAACACTCAGACCGGCCCATCTGGCACCAACAACCATGCCATGCTCAAAATTACTTAAATCACCTTTCTTTCCCATTCTGACATTCAGTTTGGAGTTCAGGAGATTGTCTTGACCAGGACCACAACCCTAAATGCACTGAAGCAACTGCTATGTGATTGGTTGATTAGATAATGTATAGTGTATTAAACTAAGCCTTGTTGAGCATAAGAGAGATCATTAACCACACTTTTGAAAGGTAGTGTATTTTTTATTTATACATAATTTAAAAATGACATATTATATATTTTTTAAATGCAATAATGTTTCACAATATTGTTTTTTAAATGCGGTCTTATTGAGCAGAAGAGACTGAACATGAACCTTTGCAAAATGATGAGCAAAATGAACCTTTGGTCTAACTACACATTGGTATCTAGTCGACCATTCTCTGAGATTTGTTTTCATGATAATTTAATGTAAAGAGTTTTATCTCTAAAAACTGTTTAGCTTATATGCTAGTACATGGGGGCATATAATAAGTAAAGAGAAATCGCTAGTTAACATACTAACAAGGCTCAAAATAGCGCCACACTAACACAGTAACATAATGAGGGTCCATACATGCAAAACGAAGCATTGAGAACTCTGTAAGTGTACAGAACGTTTAATAAGAAGATATTTTATAATGACGGTCCACTTCGTGTATACAGACAGCAGCCATCTTTGGAAAACAGTCTTGACAAGTCGAACCACAAACGACGTGCCAAGTGAGCGTCTAACCACCAGCGAACTTCTGTACTGTATGAACGGCGTTCGTGGTTCGAGATATTTTAAAGAATGTTAGTACGGTAATAAAAGTGTAGAATGGTAGCCATAGTATTTTTCTCCCTAAAATGGAAGTCAATGGCTACATTCTACTGTTGTATTACCAACATTCTTTAAAATATCTTCTTTTGCGTTACAGAAGAAATAAAGGAAGAAATCATACAGGTTTGAAACAACTTGAGGGTGAAGAAGTGAAGACATAATGCTCCATTTTTGAGTGAACTATCCCTTTAACGAAAGTTTTGGTTAAAAAAAGGTAGTGTATTCATTTATTTGACATAAAATTTAGAAAATACATTTAATAAATTCTAGAATAAAATAACACATTTTTTGAAGGCTTTCCCCACAAATTGTCCATCATGCTCTCCTGGTGCATTGGTTTTCACATTCCTAATGCTGATAGTCAGATGTGTGTGTGTGAGAGAGAGAGATACCATTGCCTTCACTCAACAAATTAGAGGACAGCGATTTGACTAGGGCTGGGAAACGTTGAAGGCCTTTGAAAAACAGCTCTGGCTCAGTGCCGCCCTTCAAAGATTAGCTCTTGTATTTTTTTCTCCTTTTTTTACTTGCACACTATGCAGTTTTCACCATCTGTTGTCTGTTCTTTGTCTTATTCCACCACTCGATCGTGTTTATCTAAAGTAAGGTGATATCAGCCGCTTAAGCGGAGTGGGAACTTTCCAAAAGCTTTTACCATAAAATTCACCTGTCATGGGCTTTGTGTGCAGCTTTATTGACTCTACGTTTTACAAGCCCAGAGACTTCATATAGCAAATTAATTATGTCTTTCAGAAGACAAATAGCGCCAAAGGTTTCTCCTCGTCCTTTATTAGCCTCAGTGCGCCATGCGAAGGGCTTTTATGTAAAATGAAGTCTCCATTATGCCCTTGTTTGTAGCATTAAAATATGTTCCGTTGGAGTACAAACAAGGTTATGGCCGCTCTTCATGTGCATGAAAGCTAATCATTTTCCTTTTTCTGTGTGGTCAGTACAATTATGTCGCTAACAAAAATAGCTCTATTCACCAAACAACACAAACATTGATTCGGTATGGATCAACCGTCTGTTGGTTGTGGAAACGCTGAGAAGGCAGTACGTGTTAGTGTCCTTCATGTGGCCGATTCGTATCGTAACTATGGATTAATCGCAGAGTGCTGCAGTTTTCCCCTCATTGTTGGATAAATAGCTCATTAAGATTGAACCTCATTTGCCTATATTAATTAAACTCAGATTTTTTCTTGTGTTGATTGTGCAAATGCTTTGTGTGATGCATTATGCTGGCATGGAGCCTGCATAACCCTTGAGACTGGGTTAAACCCTTTCTCCCTTTAAAAAAATATTGTTTTTCTGACATCATATATTTTAGGGAGTGACACGAGAGATGCTTTTTGACCACATTAGTGTGGTTCACACCAAATCACAGGGTCACAATTCTTAACATTAATACATTGGTTAACATTTTCTTTCCATGAGACATATTTTTAGTTCACAGTGCATTAACTGATGTTAACAATTACAATTTTTGATTTTAATAATGTATTAGTAAATGTAGAATCTTAACATTAACTGAGAATACTATGAACTGTTAGTTCATAGTTCATCTCACATTCATTTCCAATGTGGTTTTTTTTTTTTGGCCGCAAATAATACATGTGTATATTTCAGAACCATTTGACCTCTTCAAAACATGTGCATGTTTTTTGTGTGTGTGTGTGTGTGTGTGTGTGTGTGTGTGTGTGTGTGTGTGTGTGTGTGTGTGTGTGTGTGTGTGTGTGTGTGTGTGTGTGTGTGTGTGTGTGTGTGTGTGTGTTTACACAGCAAGTGCCAAAACATTTAGCAATTTTCGTTATTCTACCATGAAGTAAAAATCAAAAATTTCATTCAAAAATGACCGAAGTGCACCAGAGTTAAAAATAAAAGTTCCCTATTTGCATCTATGGCTTCATGAAGATCCTCTAACAACCATGGCATCGTTCCATTGTACAAAAGGTTCTTGATAGTGGAAAACTGATTACACTCTCAGGAAAAAAAAGGTACAAAAGCTGTCACTGGGGCTGTACCTTTTCAAAAGGTAAACTTTTGTCCAGTTTAGGTGCTAATGTGTACATTTTAAGTGTTTATACATTTTAGGTGCTAATAAGTACATTTTAGGTGCTAATATGTACATTTTAGATGCTAATATGTACATTTTAGGTGCTATTATGTACATTTTAGGTGTTAATATGTACATTTTTAGGTGCTAATAAGTAAATTTTAGGTTTTATTGTGTACATTTTAGGTGTTATGTACATTTCAGGAGCTATTATGTCCATTTTAGGTCCTAATGTGTACATTTTAGGTGCTATTATGTACATTTTAGGGGTTAATATGTACATTTTAGGTGCTAATAAGTAAATTTTAGGTGTTAATGTGAACATTTTAGGTGTTATGTACATTTCAGGAGCTATTATCTCCATTTTAGGTCCTAATATGTACATTTTAGGTGCTAATATGTACATTTTAGTTGCTAATATGTACATTTTAAGTGCTAATATGTATATTTCAGGAGCTAATGTGTCCATTTTCAACCCGGTCTCATCCCAATTCGTCATATAACTGACGTTTTGGGACGTCTTTTGACCATTCGTCAATATACGACTTTTTAGGGCCCCCTTAAACGTCGGTAGATGACGTTATGGGATCCTAACTCTACCCCAGACCTAAACCTAACCCTAAACCCAACTCGTCACCTAACTGACGTTAAAGGTAAAGCGTCAGTTGTATGACGACCCGGGATCGTCATCTACCGACGTTTAAGGGGGCCCTAAAAAGTCGTATATTGACGAATGGTCAAAAGACGTCCCAAAACGTCAGTTATATGACGAATTGGGATGAGACTGTGTTACCATTTTAGATGCTATATGTAAATATTAGGTGCTAATATGTCCATTTTAGGTGCTAATATGTCCATTTAGGTGTTTATATGTACATTTTAGGTGCTAAATGTACCACTAAGGTACCAATATGAAGCATTTGGGTACAAAAGTGTACCTTTTGAAAAGGCACAGCCCCAGTGACAGCTTTTGTACCTTTTTTTCTGAGAGTGTACTAAACGGTTCTTTTGAGTTCTTCAATGGCATTCAGTGAGAGAAAATACTTTAATTTTAACAGTGTACTTGAATCTGTTGAAATTATAAGATGAAATTTGAAACTTATTGTGATGACGACATTGAAATACCTGTAGCTGCACTGCGAAGTGAGTCGGTCCACGGGAAGTGGGATAACAGCAAGTCTAAGATCCTGAGGGACTTCCTGACCTAGACAGAAGAATGTGTGGTGGCTATTCAGCTTGACATAAACAAGAGTTGGACAGCAGTGATAGTGTCAGTCCCAAATGTCAGTGACATAAAAAAAGAGTTTGAGGAACAAAGAACTGGAGGGACTGAAGGAGATGCAATAAAAAGTATGTGGGAAGTCAAAGCTCAGTTGCTTCCTTAGAAGCTTAATTCAGAAAAGTGAAATCCTTTGCCTATTCCAGCAAACCCCCAAGCCCCCAAATTCTCTGAAAGAGGAACAGACATCCATACACAAGTGTAGAGGAGACCAGGGCTGGTAGTCGTCACAATAAAAAGACATCTCACAAACTTTTGAGTCAAAAATACAAAATGCTCAATTTCTTAAATTGTCTTAAATTGCAATATTTTAGAATATAATATTTGTCTTGTATTCCGTTTTGTAAACCATAATTAATCTATAACCATTAATTTTCATCATTTATCATTTTAATGTCTTTGAAAGTCTTTTCTGCTCATCGAAACTACACTTATTTGATCAAACACACAGTAATACAGCAATATTGTGAAATATTATTATTGAAAAAATAGTACTGTGTGATACTCATAGAACTTACTAGGTATCTATTTTTTACGTGTTATCCATATAGATTATATGCAGCAAATGAGTTTCAAATCAGCTGTGATTGAGGTGAACTAATTCATAAGTTAAGAATATTCATACTTACGCAGAAAAATTAGGTGTAAATGAAACGTTTAGACAATCCACTGATTGCACATTTTTACTGATATCTTAGCTTCCATCTGTATGTGTATTTAAACGATTGCCTATAATCAGGTTTGGAATGTCCTCTTTCATCTCATTGACATCCCATTCATTTTTGATGGAAAATAACATCAAGGTTATTGTAATTTTGCTTGAAGCTGCAAAAGGAACAGAGTTGTAATGATACAAGTAAAAAGACTAGGCTACTGATGTAACCCCCCTTACTTGAAGGAGGGAACAGAGACGTTATGTCGGACTGACGTCATGTGGTCTCCCAATCACCTCCAAGTTGTAACAAAACGAGCCTCAGAATTCTGTTCCCAACATCAGCCATGACCATAACGCTGGGGTAGCGTGCCCAGGGCTGCTGTCATCTTACCCCCCTTGGACAGGAGGCATGGATGATTCCCGCAGGTGGCAGCACTTTGCAGGCACAAGCACTGCAATTGCACACTCCACTTGCGGATTGTCTATGTAACCCTTGGTGGCCCCACCATCAAGGGTAATGAGAGTGGAGGAGGAAGAAGAGTGGCTTCGGGCAATGAAAGTTGCCTTCCACGACTTCCACGAAAGAGTGGCAGGAACCAATCATCCAACCACAAGCGCTTCCTCTCCAGAAGACAAAATCCCACTCCCCGATGCAGCGATCGACATATGATCCTTAGTCAAAGGATCGATGTAAACGAACGATATAAATATTGTTCGTTTTCTCACACAAACCGCTCATTTCGTGCCTTAGGCCATCAATGTGTACTTACATTTACGAGTCATTAAATCATGTTTAATGTGGACTTCCCTGTGCATGCTCTTTGAGGGGGACCCCATATACTTTCATTAAATGACTGACAGACAACAACGATTTGACCTAAAAATATCAAAATCGAAAATACTGTGGAAACAAAGACACCTACATCTTGGATGCCCTTGTGGTAAGCTAAAACATATCAAAAAATAATTTCAAAATGAACTATCCCTTTAAAGGGTACCTATTATGGATTTTTGAAAATTGCCCTTCATGTAGTGTTTAACATAGATCTAAGTGAACGAAAACATCCTGCAAAGTTTTAAACATGAAAGTTCATCGTATACAAAGTTATTGTCTCTCAAAAGTAAGAGTCGACTCTGAGTTGCTGATATGAATCGTTCGAAGAACGATGCTTTTCTTTTGTCTAGTTGACGTCAACTTGACAAGTTATTTGAATAAGAAACGCCCACTTATTGCGCTCGGAGACGCCAGGGAAAACCGGAGCTCCAGGGGTGGCGGGCAAATCTGAAACTGGCCCAGGACGGGCCACCCTGCCTGGGCTGGCCAAGGAGGTCTGAGAGCATGTAGGTTTGGACCCACTGCACCTTTTTGGACTCTGTCGTTTTTCGAGATCTGGGCTTCGGAAAACAATCATGTCGACGAGACGCTGTGTTTTGAAGTGCGACGCAAAAGCGAACTTTTTTCACCTGCCAAGTGAGGAGTATTTGAAGACTAAGTGGCTGCAGTTCATATATACAAGTAACGTTACTGCACATCCAAAGGAACGCTGTCTGCACCGAGCTCGTAGCATCCTTAAGGACTCCTCTCACCCAGCCCACAGACTGTTTTCTCTCCTGCCCTCCGGCAGGCGTTTCAGGTGCCTCCGGACCAGGACCAGCAGACTAAAGAACAGCTTTTTCCCCAGAGCTGTCTCTTTACTGAACTCTAACCCTCACTGATCCCACTTTCCTTATTATTATATTATTTTATTGTACATGTCTGTAAAAATTTTGTTGATAGTTCATCTGTATATAATATATTATATTCTGTACATATCTAGTTGTAAACTCTGCTCACAATAATAGTTATTTATCTGTATATTCATAGAACTAATTTAACTGGAAAATTTTGTTTTTAATAGTATCCACTCTATATTGATCCAGTAAATATCTATGTACCGCACTTATGAAACAACTGCACTTATATCCTGCACTTGCTGCTATTGCACTTCTGGTTAGACCCAAACTGCATTTCGTTGCCTTGTACATGTACATGTGTAATGACAATAAAGTTGAATCTAATCTAATCTAATCTAATCTAATCTAATTTAAGGTGATAAGAGTTCCCTTTTCGACAATATCTGCACAGAGAATACCAATCACAACTGACTAGGTCATCTGACCAATCACCGCAGATTAGCGTCACGCAAAGGCGGGTTTTGGAAAAGGACTCGCTTAACGATTCATATGGGAGTCGGTGGGCAAATCAGGTAAAAATAAATGCATATTATAAGACAACAAAAGTGTTTTTTGTCATTGCATGCTTGTAAAACTGTTGTTGGGGACTCCCAGAACAATATTAGGAACATTTTAAATGCATAATAGGTACCCTTTAAGTGAGGAACACACGGATGGAAAGATATCTTGAAAAAGGCACTGACCGCCCGTGCTTGCTCTTTTAGGGAACTGCTCTGAATCCCGAAGTGCAAAGGGGTGAAGCACTGCACTCTGTGTACAGCAACCTGGATTGCTCAACACCACTACATGTGGCGTCACACCGAAAGAGATATTCTACGATAAAATTGCTGTTGTCTGAGAAATTAACTTTTCTTTGAAGGTAAGACCCCACAACCTCAGTCTGATGTTCCATCGAACGTGACTGACTGAATAGGAACTCCATTTCCACAAAGTGAAAATCCCACCCAAACATTCAATCTAATGTGGTTCTCCTGTGAAACATTGATGAGAATTTGGCTTCCCCGGGCAAACACTTCAGCCCACAGTAAGGGAGGTGGTTTGATGTTGGGCGTTGAGGGTTCCTTGTTTGTTCACATCTGTCTGTGTGTTTGAAGTTAGCTTAACGCATCCCTGCAAAACACATGCAACCAAGAGCAAACATTTTCCCAGGAGAAAGGGATTAGGTTCACCCTCACTGACATCTGTGTAACAACTAGCAGTTCTGTCCATCACCCACTCAGAGTGTGTAATTGTGGAACTGACGTATAATTAGGCGGCCTGTCTGTGAAGTAAGACCACATGAAATTAATTGAGTGTCAGGATGTTTTTGGATCAAATTCAGCCCAGTGGAACTACTCTGACAACAGCCTTGGATGTGTGTGTGTGTGTGTGTGTGTGTGTGTGTGTGGGCCTGGTTGATGGCAGGGAGGGGTTAGAGTGAGATCTTTTGGGAATGGCTACTCTAGAAAAAATGAAAATTTGAGGTTTAGGTTTAATGTGGGATTATGTTTGTCACTAAGAATCTAAGACCTCATGCAGTGTTCAAAACTGCAGAGAGGGTCTTTCAAACGGCATAACATCTCCATATGCATTTCCTGCACACACTCTCTCAAACAACTCCATGAGCTGCATCCCAGGATGCTTTTAATCATAACTGGAGGAGTTCCCATGTGTGCTTTAAAAATACAAAGTTTGATGTTGCAAAATTGGTTTAACTCCAGTTACAACATGACATCATGACTTTTGCGTAAACATACACGCCACTTTCGAGTCAAATGGCGTGTTATCTCTACGCATTTTGAGCTATCCGCATGTATGCGCGTGTATGCGTGTATGTCTACGCCATTAACGTTCGCGTCATTCCGCATGTCCGTACACGCCGTCACATGTCCTGTCATAAATGCCATTAACCCCAGTGACGGTTAAGTTTAGGGATGGGGTTGAGGTAAGTCATATCTTTTTTTTTACCTAGGATGGTAAGGGAACAGTCATAAATGCCATTAACCCCAGTGACGGTTAAGTTTAGGGATGGGGTTGAGGTAAGTCATATATTTATATAACGTTAAGTCAACGGCGTTCATAAACACGCTGAAAAGCGATTATGCATCTTGATAGCACGCCAAAAATGGAAATACGAATTGGCGTGTCATACACACGCTACTTCATGAGATCAGTCTGCCAGTTAGCTAGTCTCGTCATTGACATTGTTGTACCATCAATGACCTTCTCTCATAAAAACTTTTTGTCTCACTAAATTTGTTTGTAATTCGAAGTACACCACAGCAAATGTGAATATCTAAATAGTCGGTTACACTTTATTTCGATAGTCACTTTAGACATTCTACTAATTATAAGTAACTTTTCAACTACATGTCAACTAACTCTCATTACAGTATTAGTAGACTATAGTAGACTGTCAATAGACTGTTAGGTTATGGTTAGGTGTTAGGGTTTGGGTTAGGAGAATAAGTTTACTTGTAGTCACCAAGTTACTTTTAATCAGTTGAATGTCTGTTAAGGGATCAATAAAATAAAGTGTTAGCAGATATTAAGCTGACAGTCTACTAATACTCTAATGATAGTTAGTTGACATGTAGTTGAAAAGTTACTTATAGTTAGTAGAATGTCTAAAGTGGACTATCGAAATAAAGTGTTACCAAATAGTCTTGGTTCGTTTCGAGGGCAATGATACAATGTCCAACCTGCCTGTCAATTAACAAAGTTAACAGAGTTACTTTTCCAACATCCCTCCACCACCCCATCACTTACTAGTGTTACTAGGACTACATCGGGTCACTTGATGGAGTTTTTCGGTTCCTTGCCACTGTTGCCTTTGGCTTGCTCAGTTGGGGATATTCAAATTAAATGACCCATCATACCATTGATCAGCTCTACCAAACTTGATTGTCTTTTTTCATGAATAAACAAACAGTATTATGTTCTCTTGATTGATACTGTGAAGCAGCTTTGATACAATCTGTATTGTGAATAGCGCTATAAAAAATATATTTGACTTGACTTGACTTGACTAGTCCTATCCCAAACCTGGGAGGGGGGAGTAGTCTGGGTTCGAGCCAAATTCCGAGCTCAGAGCCCTTGCCTCGGACAGCACGCCAAATATGCATTTCCTTTACTTGATCTAATTATGTGTGTGAACTCGTGAAATGTATTTCCATACCTCCGCACACCGGTTTGTGCTATTCCGGTTCGCCTTTTACAGTTCCTCCTGAACTCTGAAGGGAAGTTTGCTATTGCTAGGCTCTCCGAAAATGGCCTATGCTACCTTTAAGCTTAAATGTGCTTGTGACAACATTTTGGTAAAATAACGTACTTCTTGTACATTTCGTGACACTTCCGAAGTTAAATGTCTAGTAGGTGGCGCTAAAAGCATGATCAGTTTTGTCCTACAATCTGAGAGATGAATGGAATCTGGCAACATTTGATTGCGTTGGATGTTGTTCGTATTGCTGCAGTTTGGAAATGAAATATCCGCTGAGTGGCGCTTAAAAATTTAATGATTTATCGCGTTTGAAAATAACATAGCACCTAAACTAAACCCGCCCCTAAACCTAACCGGTAGTGTTAATAAAAGCAAATGTGAGATAAAACACACTAGCTAACACTTGCAATGCTGTACCCATAGACTGTAAAAAAAATATGAACGTAGTGTCCGTGACGTCACCCACAGGTTTCTGAAGAGCGTTTTTGAAGCTTAAAGTGGGCGGGGCCGCATAACGCATAACGAGTGTGGTCTCTATGGCCCTGTTTACACGAGAACGTTCGCGGGTAAAAACGTAAAAATATTTTTACGGATGTGCCTTTCGTTTACACGGCGACTGCGTTTTTGAGGTTTAAAAACGCAAAAAAGTGAAACCACCCTCCAGAGTGGAAATCTTAAAAAACGCTCCACCGCCGCGTTCCCGTGTAAACGGTAAAAACGCAAAAGTCTGCTTGACTGTGAAGGTTGTACGCAGGCGTGTGGACTTGGTGTTGTTGTCGTATGCTCTCCTGGCCGCCTGAAGTGCATACTACATTTAATTTCACACACTTTTGCGGCACCGTTTGCACGCGGATTTCCCACACATAACGCTCATCTAAACGCAGAATAAAAAGTGATTACGCAACGCCACTTTTGCGTTTTCTCTTCAGAATCGTTTCCGTGTAAACATAGCCTATATCTATTGACATTTTTAGCAACAAAATTGTCAGACATCCATTAACTTTAATGTATTTGAGGAAAACAACTGGAAATACAGGGCTGGTTGTTCTCTCCATAACTTACTCGACAACAACGGAATCCAACGTCGTATGCGGAGGTTTAATGTGTGTTAAATTGAATTAAATAATCCCGAATAAAGTAAAACACGGCAGAGATGGCAAGTACAGCAGCTGCTGGAATGAACTGAGAGTGATGTTAACAGACAACAGACAAAAGGCTACAATCAACCTGTCACTCAAGTGGCCACGCCCCTTAATTACGCAAGCTTAATATAATTTAAACGAATGAGTTGTAAAAAAATTCACCCCCTCACAGTTGTCATGAAGGGCAAATTAATCTATAAAGATCAAAAGCATTTTTTTGGTCCAGGCTGTAAACATGTTTTTTTCAGCTGTAAATTTTGCAGATTTGACTCTCTTCTGCAGCCTGCCTCAAGTGGTGAGTAGATGAATTGCAGTTTAATTCACTTCCGTGTTGGTTTCAAGAGAGAGACAGGGAGGTTGCCGCTTGGCTGTACCTGGTGAGCTACCAAGGATGTGTGCTACATTAGAAAAGCCACACGTCAAAATGTATTAGTTTACAACCATGCACTAAAAAAAGAGGTTGAAACATTGTATTGTGCAAAGAGAAGCATGAGCCTATATTGAAAAAAATTGCACATGGCCTTCAGTGAAGCTGTGTTATTTTCTTTTCTCGGGTTTGAGCGTATTTAAACACACTGCTTTAATTCCCAATAGATAGTGTGATGAACATCAGATCTGAATAATCGGATTACTTTAATCTTTGAATTTCATATTAGATTATGTAAACTGTGAGCAGTCCATTGACACGAGATGCGAGGGTGAACGCTCGCTGGAGTGTCGGCTGGAGGAAGTGTTAAACGAGGCTCATTGGCCTGGTCCCTTGGCTGGTACCACAGATGGTCGGTGGTCTGAGCCAGCGCGTGTGGAGGGTGCCATACTGGTAATTAAAAGCCGAGCAGAAGGTACGAGCATGAAATGTGTGTGGTGTGTTGCGGTAAGACTGTAAACACCAGACCCTTCTAAACCACCATCAGTTCCAGACTGATAAACTTCCTGTATGTTTGGTGCTAAAAAAAGAGAAAATGCTTAAAAGACGACTTTGTTAGCATACATGTTAGCATACATGTTTTGTTAGCATACATTATCTTTATGCTCCCCAACAGATACTCTACTGACTAAAGTAACTTTGCAACTTATGTCAACTTCTACTAACCTAACTTTCAGGAGCATCCTCTAGGTAAAATGCGAAATTTACAGTTAAATCAAGGAGATCTTTCTAAATCTGTCTCTTTCTCTGTCTTCACACGTACATATCCAGAGGCTACAGAACATTTAGACTAACTTGGAAATGAGCATCCTCAAGTGAGAGAAGGAGATGAAAGAATGGAATGATGGGAGTGTGTGGGTTGAAATTATCCCAGGATGTATAACACCATCATCATGAGAACTTTAAACTGGAAGACACTGATGGAATCATAAGAGACACATCTGTCATAACATGCGCGGTTCAAATACTTAACCTTAAGTATAAAATATCAGCGTGTAACTCTTCTGCACCGTTTACATTATTCGGGTGATAAATCTGGTGAATGAATCCCATAGATTTACATTTGAAGGGGGGATCAGAAACACTTTTGGGTGGACTCTTTTGAATTGGGCCAATAAGTGACCGCATAAAAACACCCTGGCAACAACCTGTAACCTTCTAGCACATTGGTGACTCATATTTTCTGCATTTCACCGAGGTTTTTTTCTAATTAACATTGTTTTGAAGGCAAATAAAGTTCATTTTAATCTCTGCACTTGTCAGACAAAAGGGTAAAGTGCTTTTATAAAACCATTTTACATTTCGACATCTTTGAAAGATTTCTGTTTAAATGCTGGGAATTTAAAGTTCCAATCTAATCTGTCACTTTTTTTTTATTTGCGTACCACAGTAGATGTAATTTCTTTCTTTTGCAGTCATGCTGCGGTGTCTGAGATGACACCTGAGGCAATAAAAGTGAAATATTGTAATGGACTGTCGATCCAAACACACCATTTCTGGATGAAATTCCTTGAGGGCTGCTCTACCATTCTGAAAGTTGGGATATTTATTTGATCAATGGCAGCCATCAGGCTGTAAAACAAGCCGTGCTATCAAGAAGCTGTAACATTTTGCTGTCTTAAATGGCTGCTTCAGGCATATTTATACATTGAATGTTTGCACTTGAACATATAACATTGTGCAGTTTTATGTCTGTATTATATAGATCGATAGATCGATTTTTGATTTCCTTCAAGGATTGATACAGAGATTTTTTTACGCATATGGTTGCATGCTGCCTTGAAACGCATAGCGTTATTCAATGTGTTGACGTAATTTCCACTGAAACAGGAAGATACATATTAACCCTCTGGGGTCTAATGTGTTTTTGGGGTCCTTGAGATGTTTTGACATGCTCTGACATTTGTACTTTTTTCAGTTGCTTATAAACATATTAATGGCACAGGTCAAATTACACTCTATTTAACACAAACAGGGCTACCATAATATGTGATCAACATGTATGTAAATGTTTGTATTTTTGAGAAAATATTGTTTATGCATGGTTATTGAAAAACTAGAAAAGTAAAGTTTCTGAAATAAGGCCACAACACACATACTAAATATGTGTCCACAAGACTTTTGACTAATGGATGTTGTCGCCAAGAGTTTTTGCTTTAAAATGATCTATCTATCTATCTATCTATCTATCTATCTATCTATCTATCTATCTATCTATCTATCTATCTATCTATCTATCTATCTATCTATCTATCTATCTATCTATCTATATATATATATATATATATATATATATATGTATCAAAATACAAATGAAGTCATTCCTCGGAAACAAATCCTGTTCAAATAGGTTATATGGGCCATTCTATAGAATTGGTTCAAAGTTAGAGTTGAAAACTATATAAAATTGTACTATAACAGTTGATTACTTTATTTTTGATGCAATAAGGTATTACAGCTCCTCCCCTTTTCCAATAGCGTTTAGTTTAACATCTCGGCCAAAGCCATTGAGTTTGATAAAGCTGTCCTTTCCTTCTAATCTCAAACCATTTCTCCTCCTGATCCCCTCTATATTGCTTTAAAATATAGTAGGCCTACTATGTGCAGAATTGAAATGAGTCCGTTATATTTTGTGGTCTCCGCCGACCCTGTGCTATATCATGTCTTTGGACCAGAGCTGCGGTGGTTCGCGTGACAATAAGGTTAAACCAGACTTCATTTGCCCTAATGGAAAGCATATTTACACTGTCTGATCTTTCCCTATCCCCTATATAGTCCACTATGTGCCATTCACTATAGAAAACAGTAATTGTGTGAACCGATTTCAGCTGCAGCTTCAGCATCTATTTATAGTGTAAGGCGGAGTTTCAGATTCCAGAGAGCATAAGTGCTTTAGAGACAAAAAAATCTGATGAGAAGCTTAAGTGCATGGTGATGTCATCAAAATCATAGATCCATATTGGCAAAAGTGAGAAAATGTAAGTTTTGAATGCTTACATCTTCCAACTGTGAATGTTGTTGCTGTTTTGGAGCACAATAGCTTATAGATAACAGTAAGACTAAGATATAGAAGCCAAAAAAAAAAAAAAAAAAACCTTCTCTGTTGATTTCATTGGGACTTCTTTGATGATTAGGTTTGTGCTGATTTAAATTTCAAAATGCAACAATTTTAGGACCATGATAACATATATGGGCTTTTTACACTTTAAGATGGTAAACCAGGCTAACTTGGTTAATGTACTGTAATCCTGAGTAATACGTTTCCAATGACCAAGTCTTGAATTGTAACATACTGTATTAACAGACAAGAATTTGCATATTTATGAAGTTGACCACATTGATTAAATCCCTTTTGGGATCCATTCTAATATATTAAGAAATCCGTACCTCGAATTATACTTAATGAACAAGAACACTTAGGGTCAGATTTACTAAACAAGGCAAATTAGTGTGAGAGCACAAGTCCAAAAAAGCTCCAATAAAAATGGAAAGTTCTGCTTGGATCTATTGACGACACGCAAATAAAAGAACACAGACGCAGCAGGATCATTTACATAATGAAAATGCAATCTACCAAGAGCAGCGCAAATTTGCATGTACTGTAGTTTAAAACATGCTTTTTGGGTGCTAAATAATGGTGCAAATACCAGTAAATTGATAGCGCAAACCTCAGTAAACCACCTTGCGTGAATCACACAAATACCAACCTGATCTCACGACCAAATCTTACGAATTCGACGAATGATTAAAAAGTGGCTAATTCGTAACAATTCATACGACCTCACTCGTACGAATTAGTACGATTTTGCTAAATCGTACGTATTTTACGAATTGGCCTATTCGTATGAATTCGTACGAATGACCTACCCCTTACCCTGCCCCTAAATTCTTCAATTTCCCTCGGGATAAATAAAGTATCAATCAATCAATCAATAAACCTACCCATCACATGGGTTTAGACAAATCGCACGAATTCGTACGGGTGAGGTCGTACGAATTAGTACGAATTAGCCACTTTTTAATCATTCGTCGAATTCGTACAAATTGGTTGTGAAATAGCATAGTAAATACTCTCCTCCCATAAATTTAGCATGTAAAAGTGAAACTCCTACAAATGCATATGCAATAAGGTCATCCACAAATTACCAGCTCTAATTTTTCACTGTGTGACTTTAGTAAATCATGACAGTAGTTTTTTAACGTCAAAAAAAAAAAAAAAAGGTTTGCGCTGAAGCAAGCTGTCAGTAAATCTGGCCCTACATTCTATATGATGATTTGTGGTTACTCAAAAACCGAGTTGTAGTTTCAACATTTTTAGTCGAATCACTTATTGAACTGGTTAATTAAGTTAGCCAGTCAATGGCCCAATTAATTGAAAATAGACAATAAACATAATATAAAACAAAGCACTTACTAGCAACAGGGGATGAAAATAACAGCTGCACTGACTTATCAAAGCATTAACACAAAACATACCTGCAGATCTAAGACATAAAACATCCAGTTCCACTTCTGTTTCCAACAAGGACAGTCACAACAGTTATGATATTAACACCATAAAAGTCCCCAGAATTCACTGGATATGTGAAACTGCTCATCTGTCATCACCCTATGGCTCAGTGTTCATAAGCACCCATAAATTATCACGGTATGATGTCACCGCTGCTTTGATTCGCCAAAGTGGGAAAGTCATGGCCTCCGTAAATTCTTCAAATTGACTTCGCAAAACCCCCTCGCACTGGCCATTGCCCAAAATCTCTTTTATAGCTCTTAAATGGATCAATCCAATATATATCCAGCATCAATGTCACCTCGACTATTGGTGATTTAGGGCGCTGCACTGGGAAGAAAAGGCCGTTATTAGGAAGAATATAGCAGTAGATTAACTGATCTTTTGATAGGGTCACTTTCAAGGTTAAAGCAGTTAGATTCACTCTGCTGAGAGCAGAGACGTTAAGTGATTGATAGTCAATATGACACATTAGCAGAGTAAATGATTTTGGAAATATCACAAGGTCAAACACGTGATGTAGAGATTGTGTTGGCCAAAATGAATCAAGGTCTCTCTGATTTCTAATACTGTAAACATATAACTAGTCTGAGCATTATTCCCGGACGGTGCACTTAATATGATTTTGGGTTGTCCCAAATGAAAGATGCCCAATTGTGTAGATGTCTGTGGTCGTGGCTCCTAAACGGCTGTCCTACGTCATACAGTGAGAAAGGTGGAAGTCAGATGTTGTCACAGTCTTGCGACCAAAGATAGAGATTTAGCATGATCCTCTTATAGTGCGTTTACTGCTACGACCTACGTCTGCTGACTCGACAGTAAAAATGCAACGTGAAATGGCGTATTGATCAACGCAACATGGCTCTAAAACATAAAATGTCTTCCGTCATGCTCCATTTGCAAAGTATTGGCATGTCAAGTTGGCCTCTTTTCTCTAGGCATCCACATCCTTATTCTTCTCTTTCCCTTGCTCCTCGTTTTTAGCACACATAAAAGCCACAATTGCCAACATTCGATTCGTCTTGCTCTCCTTGTTTACTGCTAGCACATGCTAATGATGTTTTATTCTTCAAGACTAACTACGATTCAATAGGTGACATTATTGTACTGTCTGCACATGCCATACCCAAGTGTATTAGATCCCTGTCGTACAGTGTGATTTGTAATGATCTAGGATTTCTGAAATCGCACTGTCTGTAGCTGGCATTAGAGAGTTTGGCTCATTGTGTGTTTAACTGTGAAAGACTAATTGTTGGAACAAGAAGCCAGACTATGGAAATCAATCTGCAATCTGCTTTGTGATTTCGCCAAGTAGGACATGTTTCTAGAACAACACCTCAATACATTGGCTGGCTCAATGGGGGTGAGAAACCGTCAAACATGTTTCAGTCCCCTCCAGCCACCTGTCTGATGACACCTGCGTCGTGAAACTCACCTACTGTAGTAAACACAAAGAGAAAGAAAAGATGTGGTGTCAGTTGTTTTCTTCCAAAATCTCTATTTCCTTTCCACAAACAGACCTAGTTCCAAGCTCAGTGGGATTTTTACATTTAAGGAGAATGCATATCAGAGGGATCAAAGTTTTGATACAGGATTCATCGAAGCTCTATCCTTCATATACAATTCAAAATCGGTTGACGGAGAAGGTCAAAATCATAGTTTCGTTTATTTAAAGCAGCACTCTGTAGTTTTTTCAACCTTTATAATATGTTTCCAAAACCCTTGAGATGGTACGTCGACTTACAATAGGTTGAATGGTCTGCCATAGCCTGACGTGGTCTGTATCGCTTTTACTGGCACTCTGTAACTTCTGGGAGCGGGTAGGAACCCGAGCACAAAAAGATCTACAAAATTCGACTGCTTTACAGCATAAGTTACTTCCCCGACTTCCTCAAATTCCGATGCGAGACCCCAACAAGCGTTTTTTTTTTGTTGTTGTTTTGTTTTGTTTTTTGTCATGGCTGAAGCAAGTAAAACCAAATGTGAAGTGCGTCAGAAACAAAGTGCGCGGGTTACGTTAAAGTAAAGAGATTACTGAGTTTGGTAGGGGCCCCCTACGGGGCTACATTCTTTCAAGTAAATAATACACAATTGTATGAACAAAATAATCAGTCAGGATAACTATCATATTTCTGCAGGCTGATAGTCATGTTTGTCATTTATTTTTCTGGTGAAAGTGTCTTGCCTCAGGCTATAATGCAAATCGATTTTTCAAATTTGCATATTCATCTATGGTAGCTTGATATTATAATATTGATGATATGGCTATTATCTACCACACAAACATTGAATTGAGTTAGCATATCCATTATGTAAAACAGTAGCCAATAGGCTAACGTTACTATAAAGACGCTGGCTTTTAAACGTGAGTTACGATATTTTGATGTTTGAAAAAAATAAAGCCCATGACACTATATTCATAAGACATGCGGAAATTATGCCAATGTGCCTGATGAAGACATTTCACACGCAACAGTCCGCCCGAGATGTGAGAACTCCTTCCTCCTGCAGAGTTCAGGGGTATCGCTTGTCAACAAATGCACATGTGTATTCCCTAGTGTAACCATGACAGATTTTACGACAGTAGTAGAGGACAATACTGTTTCCCAACTGTAGAGGGTCCCCGAGAGCAAAATTTCAAAAATAACATTATGGGGCTTTAAATAACGATAAGTAACTAGATAAGTAAGGCTCGTAAGTTAGGACAGGAATCACAATGAAAACGAAGCCCAATCGTAACATAACTGTTACAATAAGTTCCTATATAATAATGCAGAAACACATGTATGTTACTTAATCTGCTTCTGAACTGTTTTCAATGCCATTTAAGATCCTTATTAATTAATACATTTATTTTATTTTATTTGTATGACCTCTCCAAGTACCACTCTATTCATGTCAATTACTGACTGATAAACCTGGCCTAATTTTCATTTTATTTAAGGTAAAGATTGTGAATAGTGTTTCACATTGACTTTAAGGAGTTAGGACTATACATTGTCTGAAAGTTTGTTGTTTTTTCCCCCAAAAATTGATGTTGATCCACGAACATTATTATTATCTGCCGGTCTCCAGTATCACCCCTGAGCAATTCATCTGGTGCCCAGTCAGAGCAATTTTAAGAGGCACCTACCACACTTCGTTTTTAATTTGATATTTTATGAGAACTTTATTGGAATCATCCATCTCTACGCATTATTATTCGCCCATGCATATAATGTCCTTTTAGGCCTGTCGCCTCCTATTTATCTTTTTCATTTGCTTCATCCAACATGTTTTTTTGGTGTGTGTGTGTGTGTTGTTTTTTGTGTTGTTTTTTAATGAAATTCCATTTTTTTCTGTGGCAACAAGCTGCTATAAAATGCATTTAAGTCTTAAGAAATGTTTTTTTTTAAATGATTTTAGTTTTAACGGTAATAACCTTGCTTCATATTTAAAGCTATACTATATTAAATCTGTTGTGATAAACAGCAGCAGCAATCATCATAAAAGTGTTAATACTGTAAAAAAACTGACTGTGTGTGTGTTTGTATGTGTCATATTACTATAGTAAATTAATTTTAAAAAATATTGTCTTTGACATAGAAGACTTTGGATTAACAGAAAGTATTTATTTCTTTGTTTACCTAACTCATGGTCATTTCTTCACCCATTACTTAACAGGTCTTCAGTCGTAACTGCAATCACTAGAAATATTAGTTTGGTGTCATTTAATATCTCTCGACATTGAAAGGGACATATCCCCGTGGACTGTCCAAATCTCCGCCTGCGTTAAAGTCATCGAGATCCATCTCTGCTTGTAATTACGCTGGCAACGGCTCTGAAGGCGGGAGGGCTGAAGCTCAGAGCTCATCCCTACTCTACGGTGTCATTCTCTAGATTAATGGCCTGAGAAGGAAGCAAGAGGTCATATAATCACTCAACTGTAGGAAACTATTAGGTGGACCATTTAAGACTGCACAGGCTGGATCCGGGTCTAGGTACCAAGTTAAACTCTCTGACATTTGTGATAAATGCTGAAGGAGATCTTCAGGGAGAGAGACTCTGATAGGGAGTGTTATTGAACACAACAACAAAGTAATGAGAACTTGAGTGGTTTTCACTGTGGAAAGGCCATTATAAGGTCATTGTTGGTTTGCTTTTTTCTTAAGGAGACTGAGGGTCAAATTCAATGAGCCACTTTTGTGTGTGAATTCGCTTACCAGCACTTTAACAATGTAAAATAAACTGAAATAGTTTTACGAGTATTTCATTATTATTAAATTATAGATTGTGCCTTTTTCCCAAACATTATAACTATGTGGCTGACGTAATTAAAGTTGCATTTTCACTGCCTGTAGAATATTCTGGTAAAAATAATATATATTTTTAATCGATTTTCCTCACGTTATCCCAACAATTCGTCAAATGATGGAGAAAAGCATATTAACGCACATGCAGTTATAGCGGTTTTATTTATTTTGCAACCCCAAATTTTTGTAAGGTAGTGCATCTAAAAAATTCTTATCATGCAGTGTTAGAAAGTCTGGTTCACTGTGTTCTCATTGATCAGTTTGTTTAGATTGTTCAGTTGAGGCATTTTCAGCCTTTTCATTTTTTTTTTTATTGGAAACCATTTAAACGACTGTTCTGAAAGAGCAGTTTGACTACAGATTAACTACTTTTAATGTTGTATCTTGGCTTGTAGTAACTTTCCAACACAGAAGCCAAGAACAGAAGAATGTCTGTAAAACAACATCTCTTCCTCCCAAATGAAGGATTTAGGGAGATATTTCTATATATTCTGCAAGTTATTAAACGGATGAGTAGTTTCATTTACAATCTGCTAATATACTGGATGAACTTTCCTGTTCTAATACAAAATTGTTAAAGTTTAGCCTGTAGTATAAAGTTGTCTGAAAAATTCTGCAGTGTTCATATTCCACAATGCACCTGCATTGGCCTTTTACTGAGTTTTTTTTTTTTACATTATGTATTTGGTATTTGGTAGTTGTTATTCCACCAGCAGGTTAATGGAAACCAGACACTAGATATACCCCCCATCACGAATGATATTAAGAAGACTCGTCAAACTTATTTATTCTGTCATAAGCACCACCGCGTAAAACCGTGAGATGTTTCATTAAGTATTTTAAAGCGCAGCAACAAACTAGCCGCTACTATGGTGCTACATGGATATATCATCCATATTGCTGCTTGTGAAAGCTACTTCCACCTCTCTCTCCCATGTGGTCTGGGCCTATAAACATTTAAGTGATTTTCCTATGATCCCAGCCAGATCCAGCAGGATCTAGCTCCTAAAATGTCCACGGGACCAGTGCGTGTTATATAGTTGTCCTCCCGTTGACACATGAGAACTCAGGCTAGTAAACGTCAGCGCTAAGGGAGGGTTAGCATTCCTGCAGGGTCATTGTGGACACAAGAGGCATTAGAGGGGTTTAGAGGAGAGGAGTGCTAGTGTAAAGAGATGTCTTCATGAGGAGCTTTGTTAGATGATCTAAAAGCCTCCAGATACATCTCGAGTGAAAGGTGTGGGAAGACTAGCAGCTACTGCGGTATGGGAGTGAAAGAATATCTTTAATCGCCCTATAATTCATTTATCAGTCTGCTGTGTCTTTCCCAGCTCTCCTATCATCTCACCATGTTAAAAAACTGACCTGACTTCAGATACAACATCAAAATGAAGAGCTACAAATTATTTACTCTCTTTGCCAGGAGGAAGCCATTCCAAAAGAGGCATGGACAAGACACCATGTTTCTTTGTGTGTGTGTGTGTGTTTTTTTTTTTGTTTGTTTTTTGATAAACCATCTTTCAAGTGTTACCAATTTAATGTTAATTTAATTATTTATAGGCTTTTTTATATACATTACAATTTAAAATTACCCTTTTGCCCATAAGTTGACATATTGATGTGGGGAAAAATGCTTTTGCATTCTCTCACCAAAAGGAATTGCAATCACTCACAAAACTTTTGCATTCCTCCAAGAAAATGATTCCTCAAACTATATCCATGTCTTCCCTCAATTGGTTGACCTCATCTTTGGTATGCATCCTTGGAGACTTAGGCCTGGTTTACACCTGGTATTAAGATGTGTTTTTGTCAAGTGGACGACACTAAATACAGGTGTAAACGGGTCTAAATGTTTTGAGCTTGTTCACTTTTTGAAGACCCAAGTTTGGTCTGAAGATGAAAAACGTACCAAGCACAATGTTCTCTCACCATTCCTGATTTCTAACACATCATCACGGCATTTGCTGCGGTCTTGCTGCCGTCAGAGCATAAATAAAAGCTGATGCTCTTAGTGTGTTTTCTCTGGTTGTGTTCATATGTAAATTGCACAATTGAGGCGGTCCTAGAATACAACATGGCATCATGACTTTGCGTAAACATACACGCCACTTTTTGTTATCTATACGCATTTTGAGCTATCCGCGTGAATGTTCACGCCAAAATGAACCGTCATCTTTTGCGTGTATGTCTACGTGTTAAATGTCCGAGTGAAACGAAGTAAAATGTAGATCTCCATCTCGGGAGAAATATATTTTTCCTAGGATGGTAGGGGAAGACTCATAAATGGTATTAACCCCAGTGACGGGTAGGTTTAGGGACGTGGTTGGGGTAGGTCATATATTCATATTTACAGTAATGCAAAGTTAAGTCAACAGCATTCATGAACATGCTGAAAAGCTATTATGCGTGTTGATAGCATGCCAAAAATGGAAATATGCAGCGCAGTCTCATCCCAAGACGTCATATAACTGACGTTTTGGGACGTCTTTTGACCATACGTCCATATTCACCTTTTTAGGGCCCCCTTAAACGTCGGTAGATGAGGTTATGGGATCCTAACTCTACCCCAGACCTAAACCTACCCCTAAACCTAACCCGTCATCTAACTGACGTTAAAGGTAAAGCATCAGTTGTATGACGGCCCGGGATCGCCATCTACCGACGTTTAAGGGGGCCCTAAAAAGGCGGATATTGACGTATGTCCCAAGATGTCAGTTATATGACTTTTTGGGATGAGACTGTGTTAAACAATGAATTGGCGTGTCATATGCCATTTCATGAGATCAGTCTGTAGAATACCTTGGGCCGACCTTAAGGGTAACTTTCAAGATTTTGAAGCCCCCCCCAAAAATCGCATCCATCCGTCATAAAAGTAATCCATACAGCATCAGGGGGTTAATAAATACCTTCTGAAGCGAAGAGATGTGTTTTTTTATGAAAAATAGTGTAGCGTAAGCGTAGGTGAGAGTTGATGCCTCTTGTGGTTCAAACAAACAGGAAACAAACTCAAGCTCATTTTAACTCAAGATATTTATCTTTAAAAGCTTTCGGTTTTCACTTCTAATATGTGACTGTGACCATTCATTCCCAATTGTAAGCTGGGAAGAGCCAGGATATGTTTAATATAACTCTGGTTGTGTTTGGCTGAAAGAATACTAGGATGGGTTGCGGGTGAGTAAATTATGGGATCATTTTTGGGTGAACTAACCTTTTAATGTTACTGTTGACTTGTATGAGAAACAAACTAGACTCCAGCTTCACAAGTTGTGGCATTGACTATCATATACGCTGCACCTGGCAGCCATACTGAACACACTGACTCTCAGGCCGGGGCGAGGGGAAGACCCTGTGGGAACACTTAAAGTGATGTCACACATACTGATGTACTTCAGTTACTATTCTACAGTAGTACTATTCTTTATTTGAATATCTAATTTGTATAACATTATGATGTTGAAAACAGTTCTCAATATACTAGGATGTTTCTCTTTCATTTTCAAGGTTTGTTTCATAACCTTCATTTAGATCAAATGCAAAACTTTGTCCCTTTTACTGAAACAGAAAGCATTTAAGAGCATGACGCTCCTTATCTTTTTCAATGCGTCTTTTAAAGCATAATTATTGATGTAGCATGATAAATACTGAATCAAAGACTGAATCAAACTGCTCATAAAATGTACCTCATAAACATAAGTCATCCTTTTTCAGCACAGTTTAATGCATACGTGAATATAATTTATACATTTACTTCCTTACACATTTCTGGTCTTATTATGTTACGGTCAACCTCTCCAATCGGCTTCATTCAGATAATGCTTCATGATCCAGTCAATTCCTAATGGATAAAATCAAGTCATGCCCTACTTTTTCTTTTTAAATGTCAGATTTCTTGTTGAATGTAAGTAATAGAAGCAAAAAAGCAAATCATCACTAAAAAGTCAATAAATATATTTTAAAAATGATTATTTATGTGTTATTTGAATGTATATCTTTCTGTATATTTGATCATGAAAAAGTTACAAAGTCCCCCCCAAAGGCAGTTATTCTCTATATCAGTGTCACTGTTTCTGAACTCCCTGAAACACCACCGTTGTAGTCTTGAGTTTCCTTTCGGGAACGGACACATCACAATATTCCTCATTTAAATAATTCTTGCTCAAGGCATACATGGAATAAAGGGCTGAGGCCTTGTTGAGTTAGTCTGTAGTGTGTTGAAACTTGGGGTGACATTTCCAAAACAAGCTTGAAGCGCTTGACCAATCACAACTCACTGGTCGAGCTTACCAATCAGAGCACATTGTGCTTTTCGGAAGAAGGGACTTCATAGAGAAAGGAACTAAACAGAGCGTTACAGACAGACTGGGAAGAGAGGAGCTGCAACAATGTAAAATAAGGAGAAAATTGCGTTCAAGCATGAAATCCCCTTCTAGCAGACCCTGAAATCAAGACTTTGTAAAAAGGCATAATTGGTTCCCTTTAATTATTTTCTTGACTGTGTATAATTATCTGCTTTTTTTGACCTTGTTATGCTGGTTTCTTGAAGATGAGGTAGTTAAATGTTATTATGGGTTCCTCCTCAGTATTCCAAACATCCTTAAAGTTTAATACCCTGATTTATCTCGCCGCTGCCGGCACTGACAAGATGCTTCTCTATAAATGATGGCTCCGATTTGACCTCATAGGAAGGCCACATTAATCAAAAGGGAAATAGAGAATCTATTGCAGCCTTTCCGAGGAGGTCTGTCTGTGAGTGGCCGATGCCACAGAGAGAGATTATTACAACTTATCTTTTATTAAACCACTGAATACCAAAGGGTCTAATTTGTGAACGATGACAATAACAGCCATGTCTTTCATTTGCGTTTGTGAACTAGGTCCTTTAATCCTCGACTGACTTACAAATGTCTTTTACGAAGAGCTTCAGTAAGAGACGCCTGTTGCGTGCTGATGGCTGAATAAAATATTGGAACATCTGAATGCTGAATGAAATCCTAGACTGTACGAGAATGCATAACTTGATTCATCAAAAGAAAAACACCTAGGCCTCAAAATCTTCAAACGTGTTGAGCACAGTATTGGATTTCCTTCACCTTATTATTTCATCATGCATGGCATGTTTTCAGGCTGAACAAATCTGGATATAGGGCTTTTTTCAAGCCTAATTTTTCCCATCCAGGCCCGTTGACAGTTACAACGCTTACGCTATCTCCTCTCAGATCAGCTCACACCAGGTTCATCTGTTGTTGATCTATGAAATGCCCTCAAGACACAGACAGATATATAACGGAAACGGTTTACAGATGTTCATGGTGCGTTTCACTTTCAAATGGAAAGAACCATCTTCCTCTGAATGGCCACAAACATCTGGAGCCACAAGTGTTAAGGTGAATTTTAGTGGAATAGTTGTCAGAAACTTATATTGCTTTCAGCATATGATTTTTATTATTATGTGTAAGACTAGATTTGAAAATTGTCCCATGAGGAAAGGACAATGACTATAATGTTTTAATAATCTTTATTTGAATTAAGTCAACACTGCAGCAACTGTATAACGATAACAATATAGAAGAACAATATCGCTTTTTTCATCAAACGATATTCTTATTGGAACGACTGGTTCACACCTTTACTCTGCACATCAACTCGCTTGATTTGGGGAGCCATTTACTAGTACAGAGACAGTTTTGTACATGAGGTTAAGCATTTGTTCAGATCCCTAAACCTGAATGTTAGCAACAAGGCTTTCGCACCGGAGGAACCTTTTCATACACACCTTTACTCTGCACATCAACTCGCTTGATTTGGGGAGCCATTTACTAGTACAGAGACAGTTTTGTACATGAGGTTAAGCATTTGTTCAGATCCCTAAACCTGAATGTTAGCAACAAGGCTTTCGCACCGGAGGAACCTTTTCATAGAACTATTGGCGGAAGCTCCCGGATTTTGGCATGTTCGCACGGCAGGAACTAGGAAAGATTTTAGTTCTAGGAACACCTGATGTACCACTTTTCCACCAAGGCAGGGGGGCGTTTCCCGTACAACGACGTGGTTCACTGTTTCACTACCATAGTACGATGCATCATTGGAAAAATCAACTTGCTAGTCACGACTGTTTCCCGAAACCCATTGTCGCAAAGTATCGTTCAACCACGTTGGTTTCACATGTGGTGGAGTAATAACTACTCTTAATGAAACTGTTTGAGATCCAATTAACGCTAGATTTGTTTTATATAAATTACAGACATGTCATCTGAGGACTATTTCTAATTGTTCTCAGTTATTTTGCTTCATTACCAGACTCAATATTTGGCTCGTTCTTACATAGTAGAGCACGTTCGCACATGCGCACTCTTCAAACACGTTACTTCAAATCTTTTGAAAAACTAAAAGACGTAAATTGCATTTGCATGTATTGTAAATAAAAAGCACCTGTTGTACTGAATGTCAGCTTGCTTATTTTGCTCAAGATAAGGATTTATTACCTCCAAATGTCATGCAATATAGAAACGATGCCTCTAACCACAGGTCGAGAGCTGTCGTTCAAACCACACAACTTTGCGATGCTGTTTGCGTCCGTTGGAACGATGCTTTCGGGAAACACCGGCTTGTTAAACTATGCAGGTAACGACGGAACTTGTGACCATAGTTGGCTAACGAACGATGCTTTCGGGAAACGCACCCCAGAGCTGGTGCTGGTTCGGAGCCAGAGCCTAGTTTAAAATCTTTTTTTTTTTCTTCGACCACCAAAGCACCAGCTCTGAACCAGTAAAGTGGTTCTTAAGTAGCACCAAATCATTGCTGGTCTAGAAGTAAGAACCGCTTACGTCATCGGCTGGGGGAGGGGTTACCGTGACCAACAAGACGAATATAAACTTGTGACAGCCATTTTTTTTAAATAGCAGCTAATCATGCTAATAGCAGCTCAATTGTAATATCCGTTAATGCAAGTTACGGTGAGTTTGGATACCGATGTAGGTTTGCAAAGCCATGAGCATAAATAGTAACGCAACAACCGCCATTGTTGATGGAAGGCTTGTTCGAGATGCATCGGAGCAGCGTGGACTGATCGGAGCTGCGGGAGTGTTTGGAGAGTTTACGACTCCTTCTTCTTTTGAATTGAATCTTTTTCGAATGTTTTTTCGAATCGCTCTTCGCCGAACCATCTCGAACAAGCCTGGTGTGTTTGTGTGTGCCACGCTAGCATTGCTGGGCAACATGAGATGTATACAGTGACGTAAGATCTGGCTCTGTGATGGCTCTCTAGCCTGTTGAAAGGCAAACGGTTCTTTGAAAGCTTGTCAGTCGAACCAACTCCGAACCGGCTCTAGATCTAGCTCTGAACCAGCACCTGGTTCTTGTTGGTGATAAAGGGGTATAGACCTTATGCACCAGAGAAATATGGGCGCCGTCATCTTTAGAAAATTGTCTTTGAACTTCCGTTTTTTTGGTCACTCTGTATATTTCTATGGCATCGCTGCTGAGGATTAATTAGCTGGTGAAGTGGATTTACTTATTGTAGAGTTAACAAAAGTTATCATGAGCATTGTAATGTTTATCATAAGCATTATAAAGCAGATGTCTTAACAAATGTCGACCAGGGAATTTTTTTACGAGCAGTTCATTCACACCTATGCAAGATCACTGTGAAAATACAGACCGGAAGTCAAAAGAGAACGAGCGCAACGCTGAAAAGGGGCGGGGCTACATAAGGTCTATTGGAGGAACTAATTTAGCTCCTGCTTCAGAGTTGGGTCTAAACCAGCACTATAGGAACTACCAGTGACGTTAGTGTACGCCGAAGGCATGCAAAACACCAACAATTTTTTTTAAAAGCCATGTAAACACAGATTATAGCCTAGATTTACTCCAGAAACGAACTCTACGAACATGGAAAACAGTGATAGATGGACCTCTTAACCTTTACACTAAGAAAGAAAATCCAATGCAACTTTGAGGGCACAAAGCCAAACATGATTATGTATTTCTGCTCAGCTAGCAACACTGGTCATCAACCACACGGCAAACGCTAAAAGTCTACTTTCTTTGTCTAACAGTTCTATCGAATAACATATTAGACAGGACTGTTAAACCGAAAGTAAATTAATGAACATATGTGAAAGTGAGCACTGTGTCGCACCATAAAAATACAAGTCACAACAACAAGCTTGGCTTACGTCACTTCAGAGTTCCTACTGGCGGTACGAATGCAACCAGGAAAATGTTCCTAAGGGAACCATTAGTTCTCGGCGAACCACCCTAGTTACTAGAACTTCTTATGACTACCTGATGCGAAAGCCACTAATAATACTTCCAGAGCAACCACCACAGATGAATTGATTTCAAGATGTTTGGTTGCAATGGTGCATCCACTTTTACTCTGAACATCATTTAGCATTAGCTAGTGCGGTTCTCGCTCACTCAATTATAAAACGCCATGTGCACATAAACTCAGGCGAGGGACATGTGTGGCTAAGACACGGGGCCTCACGCTACCCTTCATTGACTCATAAAACATTCCTATCAAAGTTTTGTGGGACATTCAAGAAAAAAAACATAACACTTTCAAGTGGAGTAGAGAGAGAAAATTGCTCTCAGACCATACATCAAACAAGACCATCCATTGTTTGAGGCGTCAGAGATGGTCTTTTCATTGGGTGCCTGAATTCGCTTTTCCCCCCTTCATTGTTTTACTCAACGGCTGACTTTGAAAGGATGACTTTAGAGGCGTGATCAATCTGACATGTAAGCGGCGTTTAACACGTGTGAGAAATGAGGTTGTTTTTGTTGTTCTCTCAATGTTTGCTCAATTTTCAGTCCTATTCTTGTTGCATTAGCTGTTTATGTTCCACTGTTTACCCTCGTATCTTATCGTACAATTGTAACTGCAAACACTAAGATTGTCATCGAACCAAGGCATCTGCAGAAAACTTATTTTGGGTTTTTCCATTATCTCCTTTAAACACATTAATTTGCTACGCAAAGCGTACAATTTCATTGCTTTGAGAGCAAAACGATTGATTCCATATACACTCCACTAATGAATCCAAGACACGATCGCATTTTCCCCAGCAGCTGCAAATTCAAAGCATGTCCAACTGAAGAATATCGGAAATCAATCATTTTAGGAAAAAAGGGTCTCGGACACAGGTGCACGGTTTGGACCTCTAACGCTGCACAGCCTTTTGGGACAGACCTTAAGACTTTAAAGATTATGAGTAAATTCGTCCTACATGGGATTTTTCTTTCTTTCTGGCGAGTTATTAAAACAATAATGAACCACAATGACCTAGATACCGCGGTGAAATTTCCATCAGGGTAATGAGGAGAAATGTCACATTGCTCTCGCAGGCCTTTCAGTCTCCTCACTTTTGTTCTGGGAGTTGCAAAGCAGCTTTGATGCTAATAATACTAACTAGCCACCCCGGGAGCGAACGTTTGTGTTGAAGCCTATTGGCAAATACCTCAATATTTGAGTTATGATTCTGTAGACGTTTTCTTTTCTGTAGATCGAGCTCCTGAGAATTTAAATGTGGCCGACAGCACAGGATATCGACATACTCTTCAGCATTTTCACTAATCAAAACTAATAAAGTGGAAGTAAAAAAAAAAAGGCAGCCAATGCCATGCAAAAGAGGTGCCAGGTATTGACGAATTTTTATATAGACAGATGAAAAGTTGCTTTCAGTGACTCAAAGCTGTAGTTTATTAACATTTCACAGAACTGGCCTCGGATGGCCTCTTCTGAACAATTCACATTATTGCTCTCTCAACATAATATTCCACCGACTAATGGAGTCAAAAACACTTCTGAGTTCGACACTTCATTAATTAACGACCAATACAGTTTGTACTTGAATGTCCTTGCCGACCTAATAAAATATGTAATTTCGCTCCCTTGATTTTTAATAGTTTTCTCATATAATTTATTTATTTAAAAATAAACTATCTGGGATCAGAGCTCAACAATAGTTCCCCCCCAAAGTAAATATGTTGACAATCCTGAATTGTTTTCACAAAAGGAATTATTAGGCAGAATGCCTTTAATGTATACACGCACACACACACACACACACACACACTTAAAACTGGGGTATATCAGCTCAAAAATCTGTGTGTTAGTCACTAATCCCTGCAGCCCACCTTAATCGCAAGATAGATGTTTTGAAAATGCATTTCACCATGAATATTTATATTAAGTCATTGACATCCCTTTCAGCACAAACAAGCCTCCTTTCTATGTAAATTCATTTTATTCTATTACAGTTTTTCTCAGTTGTTTACACACATTTTCTGAAAGCATGTCTCATACATTCAGAACTCTACAAACAAATCAAAAAACACACACAATGAGCATAACCCTTAATTTCTCCTGCAAAATGAAACTTTACATTTAAAACAATGTTGTTTCTTCTCAAAATTGTATTTTCTTTCAAATGACGCACACAAACCATCATATGAATAGGCATTTCTGAGAACCAGTTGAACTCTGATGTGATCAATGTAAAACACTATAATGAATGTAAAACCCTTCTTCTCTATTCATCATAATGTTTTTTTTTTGTTGTCCACCGGGCTCCTCCTTCCCTCCGTTTTAACTGCTATCCTCAGTTACCTCGACTCTGTCGAGGTCTAAGCCCAGGTCTGCACAGCCCATGTCTCCACCTCAGTCATGTGCCTGTCTGCAGCTCCACCGTGGCAATCCAGACCAGCGATGTCACCCTTGTGTTCTGCTCCGCCTTGGTCTTTACCTCCACCGGGCGTCTTTCTGGTCTTGCTGGGCTTCTCCACCATTGCTTTTCCCTCCATCGCCTCCACCATGGGCCTTAATCATATCATAGCTCAGCTCTGGCTCCTCCCACAATCATCTCCTCACTAGTACCCAGCACCATCAAATCCTCTTTGGTCATCTTCTCATTGCTCCCTCTGCTTGCTCTTCGTCGTCCTTCAGAGCCTCCTCATTCCCTTCTCAGTTTGGACTCATGTTTGAAGCGTAAGGATGTGTTTTCCGGTGGGAGGGGAAGGAATTGCTTATGTTTGGATCAGTATTTTAAAGTAAAGATCATGGTAACCCACTAGTAAGGACTCAAGTGTTACTAAATCTGTCATAAGCAATATATCAAAATCCTCAAAAGCTTACAATGACTTCAGTCATTACTAGAGTTATCATGCTTTTGACTTTAAAATACTAATCCAAATAAGTAGTAATTCGTTCTAAAGGACTTAGTAACACTTGCGTTATTACTAGTGGGTTATTGTTACTTTTTAAATATTTATACAGTATGCATTATTCACATTCATTCTGGACTTGTATATAGTAGTTCTTAGTAATATGAAAAAAAAACATATTTACTGATTAGTTAATAGTGAACTACCTCATTCAACTGAGCGTTATTACTTTGCGTTATTACGTTAATACTAATTCATTAATCATTTTCTTGTTCAGCGCAGTCTCATCCCAAGACTTCATATAACTGACGTCTTGGGACGTCTTTTGACCATACATCAACATCCGCCGTTTTAGGTTACCCTATAACATCGGTTAGATGATGTTATCGGATCCTAACCCTACCCCAGACCTAACCCTACCCCTGGGTCAGTCACCTAACTGACGTTAAAGGTAAAGCGTCAGTTGTATGACGTCCCGGGATCGTCATGTAACTGATGTTAAAGGGTACCTTAAAACGGCGGATGTTGACGTATAGTCAAAAGACGTCCCAGGACGTCACTTATATGACGTCTTGGGATGAGACTGTGTTATCTTGTTAGTTAATTGTAGGTACCAGAATGTTAATATTACTATACTAGAGTAAGTGTAATGTATATCAGTTTCTTATGGAAATGACGCTGTGACATTCTGCTGATGAATGTCTCTTTCTTACTGACAGGTCTGGCAGCTACCAACTTATTGAGTGACATTGTCCACAGATCATAAAAACTGACCCAAAATGAAGGGCAGGGTTTAATTTTAGGGTTTCTCATGACCTTGCTTAAATTGCTTTGACGTTAAAGGTTATAATCAGATCTCTTGAGTTTCGGTCCGTCATACAGTTCTTTTCTCAAAGTTATGAGTCTCAAAAACAGCTGAATGAATTTTTACATTGGGTCTTAGGGGTGCTATTGACCCCAAACTCAGCCAACAGCTCCAGATGGGAGCAGAACAGAGACAAGAGTATGCATTTGACAATTCAATACTATATTTTGACTGCTTAAAAGCTTCTTAGGAGGAAATACACACAAAATTAGTATTGAAATCTCCCTAGGCCGCTTTTCTGCAGAGACTGAAACAAGACGTTAATCAGATGAAAAATATTCATTAACTCTGGAAGTAAGATCGCATTTAATACATAATCATCACAAGCCGCTTGTGGTAAACATACCCACATCCCTTTGCACAATGATTTGCTTTCGACCTAGCGCTTCCAAACTCACGATCCTCGCAAGCGTAGCATCAAAACGTGAGCGTCGGTGGCATGTCATGCACGTTTCCACTGATTCGTAGCATTTCCACTGGGAAGCAACTTTACTGCTAGGCCTCTTTCATCATTGTCTCTAACAATTGTAGAATCTGTTTTTTATGAGGTTGAAGTTGTGAACAACAAAGGGAAAGAAGAAGCTCCAACCAAGCTGATTCGTGTTGCATGGCTTTTATTTAGTCCCTCTCAACAACTATTCGAAACTTTCAACCGCAAAAACAAAATAGGAAATAATCTCAACCAGGGCTTGTCAACTGCCATTAACTCCCTCCACAGATGGTTGGCGTTAACAAAGCTTCCTCCCTGTCAACCTCCTGGGGAACACATTCCCTTATGTGCTGAGAAAGAAGCAAATCCCCTTTTTATATTTATTAGTGGAAAGACTCTTTTCGAACAGTATTTCACAGAGGACATGGGGGCATCTTTGTCTACTCTTGGTGTATTTATAATACAGATTTATATTTTTTTAAAGAATCTATGGACAGCCTGAAGAAAAATCTCTCAGACTTGCCCCCGCAAAACGTTTGTCTTGTTGGTGACATCTGGCCTGGTCAATTGTCGGTGAAATATTTCCAACCGCTTGTGCAACTTAGGGGCGTAAACTCCAAGAGTTCTCCTCACAGCTTCATTTTCCAGTTCAGTTTTTGATGTATTTTTGTGGAAGAATCCATAATGGGACTCAAGATACTGGCCGTCTCCAAACACATCTATTACATGTCCGACTTCACTTTGTCCGGCATCCAACTTCGGCTTGAAAGATTGATCTATAAGTAATAATGCAGAAATTCTCCCCCTTTACCTTAATTAGAAACAGGGTATGCACTGGCAAAACCGTGCTAGATTTACTCGAGGTTGAACGAGAAGGAAACACAGTCCGTGTCCACAATTGATGAAGTCTGTCCCAGCAGTACTATTAAATACACAACCTTCAGTGATTCATGTTCAATTTCACAGAGAACAAGCACAATCTCAGACCATTCAAACTCTCCCCTGCATCTGAGAGTTTTGCTTAATAAAACATACATTTTTACACATCATATTTAAATGGAAAAAAAAAATCAAGTTTAATGCCTTGGTTAAGTGTACGCTTTTATGGCGTACTTGCTCTGGTCTATTGCAGGAATTTCAGAAACAGCTTTAAACCAATTTGTTTGACTATTTCATATGGGAAATTAACTCGCTCCTCTGGTGAGAACACTTTTCCAAGTCACAGCTTTTGAATTTAGCACTGGGCAAAACCGCATTGTCTCTGTACAGAAGCATTTCTTATCTTTTATCTGTACAGATGTGTGAAATTAGACCATTCACCATTAGTACTAACTTAAATACATGTGATGATGAACACCCTTATGGGTGTTTCTCAAAAAAAGGAACAAAAGATAATCAAATGCTAACATTATACGTGCACTAGAATCAGTTTTGAATTTTAAATCTGAATTTACATTTAATCTGCATTTTTTTTTAAAAATTCTCGATTTTGTTCCTTTGGTGGTGGGCTGAACAAAAACACAAGCTTTAAATGTCTATCCCACTGGCTACTGCTCACTTAACAGATATACAGTGATTATTCAGATGATTGTTGGGTAAAACAGAGTTTATTAGGCTAAAATAATATTTTAAAATGATATTTTCCGATAGCTGTTTAAAATCTGGGGAATGTACAATCCATTGAAACCAAACCTGGGGTGCGTTACCCGAAAGCATCGTTAGCCAACTATGGTCGCAAGTTCTGTCGTTATCAGCATAGTACAACGAGTCGGTGTTTCCCGAAACCATCGTTCCAAAGAATATTCGCAAACAGCATCGCAAAGTTGTGTGGTTTGAATGACAGCTCTCAAGCTATGGTTTGAAGCATAGTTTTTAAATTGCATGACATGGACTTAATAAATCCATATCTTGAGCAAAATAAGCAAGCTGACATTCAGTACAACATGTGTCTTTTATTTAGAATCATTCACATTTTAAATAAGAACGATGTCAAAGATGTGTTTGACATCTTTGAGTTTGTCAATATATTTAAAACACAGTTTTTGAAGACTTTGCATGTGCAAATGTGCTCTACTATGTAAGAACGAGCCTATGGTTAAATCTGGAAATAAAGCAAAATAACTGAGAAAAATAATAGCATTAATTCGATCTCAAACAGTTTAATTAAAAAAAGTTATTACACCACCACATGCGTGACTTCTTAAACCAATGTGGGTGAACACCACTTTGCGACATAAGCAGTCGTGACTAGCTAGCTGATTTCTTCAACGATGCATCATACTAAGTAGCGAGTTGTGTCGTTGTATGGGAAACACATCCCTGGATGATTTTGTTTACAGGATGAAGGTCACTGCACTGCAAATGACCAGGGTTGCGTTTCCCGTACAACGACGTAGTTCGCTGCTTCACTACCATAGTATGATGCATCATTCGAGAAATCAACTAGCTAGTCACGACTGTTTCCCAAAACCCATTGTCGCAAAGTATCGTTCAACCACGTTGGTTTCGCATGTGGTGGAGTAATAACTACTTTTAATGAAACTGTTTGAGATCCAATTAACGCTAGATTTTTTTATATAATTTACAGACATGTCATCTGAGGACTATTTCTAAATGTTCTCAGTTATTTTACTTTATTACCAGATTCAATATTTGGCTCGTTCTTACATAGTAGAGCACGTTCACACATGCGCACTCTTCAAACACGTTGCTTAAAATCTTTTGACAAGCTAAAATATGTAATTTCTATTTGTATGTATTCTAAATAAAAAGGACCGGTTGTACTGAATGTCAGCTTGCTTATTTTGCTGAAGATAAGGATGTATCACCTCCAAATGTGTTGCAATATGGAAACGATGCCTCTAACCACAGGTCGAGAGCTGTCGTTCAAACCACACAACTTTGCGATGCTGTTTGCGAATGTTTGTTGGAACAATTGTTTCGGGAAACACTGACTCGTTGAACTATGCTGATAAGGACGGAAATTGCGACCATAGTTGGCTAACGATGCTTTCGGGAAACCACACACCCCTGGGTGGTGATGGCGCAGTGGATAAGACACATGCCTTTGGTGTGAGAGATCTGGGTTCGAATCCACTGTGAGACACCAATATGTCCCTGAGCAAGACGGTTAACCCCTAGCTAATATGCGACCCTTGACATATTAAAGCAATAATAAGTCGCTTTGGATAAAAGCGTCAGCTAAATGAATAAATGTAAATGTAAATACATATGGAAATAACACACTTTAAAAATTTTTATATTTTTATATTATACATAAATATTTAATTTGAACTGAGAGTAATGTTTTCGGATACGTAATACATTAAGTATACATTTTGGGCGAATATGAGTTCTTTATATCAAAATAAAGGTCTCGATGAGCTCTATCCAATGGTGCCAAATACCTATCTGAGATCAAACTGTATTGAATAAAGCAACAAAAACTCGTATCTGACGAATTTGACTTTTTTTTTTTATTTGAAAATGTTTAAGAACATGTTCAAGTGTTAATATGCCATACATTTTTTACTAAAATACTCATTCATGTAAGTATGCCTGTGGTTGCAATATTTGCGGTTTAAGGTTAGTAATACAGGTGATTGAAGTGTGGTCAAAATTTTGTTTTGTCTCTCCTGTAAAGTTTGTTAAAAGCCACTTAACGCCCCTCTGGCTCCAAGCCCTCGATTTATTTAATGTATTTTAGATTAAATTTATTATAATTTTAACTTTAGGTTTCACAATTACTTCATTGTCTTTAAAACATGGTTAAGTTTCTGCTGAATGTACTGACAAGCATTCATGGTCAACTAAAATATATTCTAATGTCATCTCTACTGAAACTTGTGTGTCATGTATTTAAATATATTTGGATATTATGAAAAATAATGAGGCCATTTCACAATTGTCGGATGTTATTTGTCTAAAATCCACTATAATATGAGGTATTTGTGATTCATACAGTTCGTTGCATGCAAAAACTGTTCATTTCATCAGAATACACAGAGAACTATGGCATTTACCATTCATGCTAAGCAGCCAAACCTTGACCTTCTGTCTCTCTTCTTCTCTCTACTTTCAAACTAAATATTTAGCTTGCAGAATGGTATATCCAGCACACAAATGTCATGTTATGAAATTATTTACACTCTTTAACTTCTAACATCTTCATAACCTACACACAGTCTACCTTATAGCAGGAGGGAAGTGAACTCTCTGCTGTATTTGCATGGAAAGCAGCACCCGTCCATCATAGTATGGCAGCCACAGATGTTGCTCCCTGAAAACCAGTTACTGGGTCGTGCTCATCATCATTCATACATTCGCTGCTTCTGGCAGCATCAGGCTCTAGGAATGATGCCGTCCATCACAGCAGATACCGTTTGACAGGAAACATACTGAACGATTCGTCTGGTTCAAGGCCCAGACCCAAGTCAGACTCGATTTTGGTGGTAGAGCGTGGGTTTTCATTCACGAGCCAAGCATATCAAAGACAATTACGGAGGGCTCGTTCTCCACCCCTGTGGCACCTCACATTAACTGTGTGTAAGAGATCACAATGCAGTTCAACCATTCACTCTACATTCAAAAAAAGTATAATTTCTCTCCATCCAGGCGAAATGGAGAGCGGCAGGGAGAAATTGAACAGGATTGTGGGTTGGCTTTATTGCCACTGTGCAATCTCATAATTGGGCCCAATTTATCACACCGCACACAAAATGGAGTTTCCTGCTCCATTCATTCTCAGGAAATGCATGTACCGTATTCATTTGCACAATCTGATTCTGCCCATCAGCTCGAATAGCTCGTAAGAGGCAGAACTGCAAAACGGTGTTTAGCTTTGGATTTACATATTGTATTTGCAGACGTGTAGCCTACTATGGGGCTTGTGTTAAATGTGAAGAGAGTGCTGTGAAAGAGAAAATGAGGAGGGAGAGAACACAGAAAGACTGATAAGAATTAATGAATGTCGGAAAAGTCTGTATCATGTCAAAAGTCGTAATGGAAGATAGTAGGAGAACTTTAAATGAGAGCACACGCCAACTTCCCTCCCCTGGTTATGACACCATAAATCTGACAGTTTGCTTCAGATCTAGAAAATGTACATAATCATTTGTGGAAGATGTGTAAAAATACGAGCTAAATGGATCCTCAAACTGACTAGTTTCTATTTCTATCTCTGATTGTTAATTTGTGCTATTGTTACAATGGATAGGCTACGGTTCAAAAGTTTGTGGTCAATAAGATTCATTTCATCAAGAATAAGGTATTAAATTGATTAAAAGACTTTTACATTGATAGATGTTGTATTCATCTATTCTATTTTTAAATAATACTAAAGCAAACATCAATCATGTTTTTATTTGCCAAGTCCTAATTTGACTATCTAATGTACTTTAAAAACCACTAGAGAATACACCCTTTTGTTGAACACAGAATTTAATAAGTTGCTGTGAAATTGATCACACATCTAGTTGACTTTAAAGACATTACATTTATGAAGGCTTGCCTTGAACTTCTGCAATTCTTTCATCGAAGTATGCATTTGGGAGAAATCATCCGTAAGAGAGATGAGTGCTTACGCGACGGCTAAAAATCACAAAGCCTGACCTGAAAAAACGACAAGGACATATTTATTGAGACATAACAGCTTGAGCACCCCTGAGAAAAACTCAAGGCTGGCGGGGGATTTGTATTTGCGTAACAGAACTTGAAAACATGTCTGCGTTTCAAGGCCTCAGCTGACTCGTATTTGTATTGAGGTGCCAATGTTAAAACCATACGTTATCGGCCTTCCTCTGAATGCTCAAAAGCGAATGGCTTGTTTTCGCTTCCCGTTCCCAATTGCTGTTATATGGTATCTGCTAATGCATTCACCTTGTCCAAACATCTTGGTGGTGATATCCGATGCGATCTTAGCACATCCATGCGTATTTCTTAAAGACCGTGGCTGTCAGGAAGAGGATGCAAGTGTCAGGTATGAATTACAAGCCTCAGCTTTGTTCTGCATGGGTCCCATGATGGCCCTCCTGTGGTCACACCGGTTCTTCCCCACCTTGAGATGTTTCCTCTTGGCCTCCTTCCCCTCGGATGGGCCCGGGAGCTGTGATAGATGTGATGTCACCACCCACCATGCCGTTTGAGAGGTATATTACACTCTGGCAGCTTGGGGATTTCCTCCATACAATTCCTGCACACCCTACACTCCAGCTCGACTAAAACACCCACCCATCCCGCCCTTAAACCATGTCAAAATTGTCAGATCAAAGGTTGCCAACTCCTGGTCTGTTTCTTCTCCACTATTTTTACTAGACTTGCTGTGATACTTGAAAGAAAATAATTTAGCAGTGCATACTGCACATTTTCATTCTGATTGGTCAACCGCACCATTCTGCTTTGTATTTTCGTGTCCATTTATTTCTTTTATTTGCAATAACCTATTGACCTCACAGTAGTGATAGGAAAAACAAAGCTTTCTGAACTAATTGATACTGATTCACTGTTTCAAAGTACTCAAAAAAAAACACCTTGGTTAAAGGAGTTCACTTTTTTAAAAAAAGCTTTGCTGATAATTTACTCACCCCCATGTCATCCAAGATGTCCATATCTTTCTTTCATCATTCGAAAAGAAAAAGAAACATTCCAGGATTTTCTCAATATAATGGACTTCATTGGGTACCAAACGGTTCAAGATCCAAATGAGAGTTTCAGTGCAGCTTCAAAGGGCTTTAAACGACACCAGACGATGAATAAGGGTCTTATCTAGTGAAACGATTGGTCATTTCAAAAATAAATTACAAAGTTTAAGTTTTATAAACACAAATGCTCACCTAGCTCTGTTTTGTGATAAGCATTCGTGACTCACCTTTTCAAACTCGTTCATCAAAATGAACAAATCTTTTTTCGAGTCATGACTCGAAGGGTCCTAGACAAGACCCTTATTCATCGTCTGGTGTCGTTTAAAGCCCTTTGAAGCTGCACTGAAACTCTCATTTGGACCTTGAACTGTTTGGTTCCCAATGAAGTCCATTATATGGAGAAAATCCTGGAATGTTTTCATCAAAAACCTTAATTTCTTTTCGACTGAAGAAAGAAAGACATGGACATCTTGGATGACATGGGGGTGAGTAAATTATCAGCAAAATGTTTTTTAAAAGTGAACTACTCCTTTAAGATGTTAGAAGAATATAGCCCAAATATGTATGATGACACCTTTCTCAAACCAATTGCAAATATTTTCACAAAACTGTAGACTGTGACGATCTATGGCTGGAGTGCCCGCTTGAGCCTCTGGGGGGAACTCCTTCCTAGTTTATTGTTTCATTCATGTTTTACCCTGGACTGATTATGGTTTATTTGGTGCACCTGTTTTAGATTGAGCTCCCTGATTTAAGCCTGTGTTTTCCCGTTGTTCGCTGCTTAGTATTGTGTGTGTCTGACTGCATTACCTAGCCTTGTTCCAGTTCCTTGCATTCTAGTCTTTCAGTTCCCTGTTTATCTGCCTGTTCCCGGTTTCCCATTTGCCTTATCCCTGCATGGATTTGATGTTTGTTTGGACTGCTTTCCTGGTTTTGACCCCTGCCTGTTTCTTTGTACCCGTCTCTGGATTCTCCTCCTAATAAAGCCTGCGTTTGGATCACCTCTGTCCATGTTCCATGTGCAGTTTCATGACGGACGCGTAAGTAGTTGAACTCATTAAATAATGAAAACTTAACCTATATTATAAAACTGACCTGAGATCAGTTTAAACCATTTGACTCTCACTCAAGGCTTCACCAAATCAACAGCCTCTAGTGAAAGTATTCGAAACAAGGATCAAAACAGTATGACGTAATGAAGCCTTGACTTATTTATTGAAACTAAAGATTTGTTGGTCAGTGTTCATGAAACAGTGTTTGAAAGCACTCATATCAACAGTGCTTTATTGTACGCTTTTATACAGGTAGCATTTTATTAGGGTTATAACAGTTGTAATGTAGTTATACACAAGCATTTCCCGTGCTGTTTTTGTTACTGTACCTTTTTGATTTATAGCTAAGACGACATTTGTTATGAGGGGCTAAACTCTTTACATTCGAAATGTGGCGTAGTTGTTGTTCATCAAGTTGAATCATGTTGAATATTGAGTATGTGTTGAGATGTAAACATAGGCAATCATGTTAAAATTTCATTTTGGAGCTTAATTTCAATATATCTGGCTTGACTACGGGGAAAGCTTGGTGTTGTGACTGTGAGATATATTTACTCTGAACTCTTTTTCTACCAATGAACTAGGGAATTATGTTTTTTTAAATGATAAAACCCCTTTTAGAGATCCCTTTTTCTCCATTACTTTCTAAATAGTCTTCATTGTCCGTTGAGACAGTCGGGACTAGCAGCTTTCAAAATCTGGCTTTTTCACAGAGGGTCTTGGGATTTACTGGCAATACTATACGCTCATAAAGACGTATTTCTGCATTCTACAGGAATGTGTGTGAGATGAACAGACACATGTGGAAAAGGCATTGCCTTTGGAAGTTTGTCAAGCAAACTGTCAGTGCAAGTTCCCATAAGACCTTCTGTTACATCAAACCAATCACACTGACATTATTGTCTGCTTCACAAATCTCGGTGGAAATTGCTGGATCAAGGCTCTTTTTCAAAGGCCAAACAACAATCCCTTGAGCCCAATGAAGTTAGACATGGCATTTAATTAAATTTGCTAATGCTTCCTATTGTTGTTCTGAAAATTTCTTGTAGAATGAGAGCATGTCTTTAGCTGCTCTTTTCTCAAATTATACACTGTCTTGTAAGATGTGATCTACACCATAATCTGTACTACTGTAGAGTTGTCAGAATACCACATTGGACCACATGTTTCTTACAACAAACATGACTAAAACATGACCAGTGCAAAACAATCGCAAGACATGTGCTCACAAAAAAAAAACAGACGTGAACACGCAGCTAATGAGAACACTCATTAGCCACGTGTTCACGCAAAACACGAAAGCACACAGCCAGTGTAAAACACAAGCTGCGTGCTACACAGCAAAGACGACATGAAAGCACACGGCCGATGTAAACAGGGCCCCCTGTTGCCTGTGAGCAGAAAAAATACACTTGCAACTTTGAGCGGGCGGGCCGCCGGCCGCAGCATCAGGAAGTGTTGCATGATATTAGGTCTCGCAATGTAACAAATTGCTTTACGGCAAGAAAGATCTGATAAAATGAGCATCAAACAGAAATAACCCCGCACCGTATACATGTGGTGTTCGAAGCGCAAACAATACAGACTGCCGACAGTTCAACAGGGCGCAGCTCTTAAAGGGGCCACACCTTATTTCCACTCGTTACAGCTTCCATCCTACTGAACAGGTACCGGTATACAGGGGGAGGGGATCAGGCCATGAGTGCAGAGATATCTCTGCGTGAGTGCTTTTTACGACAGTACAAGTATTCCAAAGCGACTCTAGGGGGTCACAGTTTGACAAAAATTGAAATACTGCATAGTGCTGCTTTAAATTAAGAAAATGACTTGACTTGACATTGACCTGGGATCCAATGACTCTTGACTTGATACTTGATACTTGACTTGAATTATGTGACTCGAGAATGACTTCATATACATCCAGATTCAGCGGAAATCAGATTGACGGAATCAGATTGACGGAAGTTATCAGATTCTGCGCTATCGTGTGACGCTGCACAATGTAAATGTGATAATGAGTTTACACAACAGTTCAGTAAACATTAGAGTAAATATTGTAATGTGACATTTTAGACGTAATATTGTAAATATTCTCTGTTTTTTCTATTTATCTATTTAAGACGACAGTTCCAAACAAGCCACATAAAAAGAGTTGTGTATCTGAACGAATGCGGGGGTTTTTTGTGATTCAGTGACCTAGTTGCTTAGTTCCAGGATGAATCTGCCGTTTTGAACAAATTCACCTTTGACTAAGCCCCGCCTCCCTTAGTTACTGTTGCTACATCCATCAAACTTCATCTGCGTTCTGCATGGCTTATGCTGTGACAGCTCTTCCTGCTGAAATGTTATTAATCTTTCAGGCTATGTTTACACGGAAACGATACTGAAGAGAAAACGCAAAAGTAGCGTTGTGTCATCACTTTTTATTCTGCGTTTAGACGAGCGTTTTGTGTGGGAAGTCCACGCGCCTGCGTACAACCTTCACAGTCAAGCAGACTTTTGCATTTTTACCGTTTACACGGGAACAATTCGTCATATAACTGACGTTTTGGGACGTCTTTTGACCATTCGTCAATATACGACTTTTTAGGGCCCCCTTAAACGTCGGTAGATGACGTTATGGGATCCTAACTCTACCCCATACCTAAACCTAACCCTAAACCCAACTCGTCACCTAACTGACGTTAAAGGTAAAACGTCAGTTGTATGACGACCCGGGATCGTCATCTACCGACGTTTAAGGGGGCCCTAAAAAGTCGTATATTGATGAATGGTCAAAAGACGTCCCAAAACGTCAGTTATATGACGAATTGGGATGAGACTGTGTACGCGGCGGTGGAGCGTTTTTAAGATTTCCACTCTGGAGGGTGGTTTCACTTTTTTGCGTTTTTAAGCCTCAAAAATGCCGTCGCCGTGTAAACGAAAGGCACATCCGATAAAATATTTTTACGTTTTCACCCGCGAGCGTTCTCGTGTAAACAGGGCCTTTTAAAGCAGCAAATAAAGTGTCCGATAGAATTATTATTATAGTTTATTTAGATAGGGACAGATACAGATACACTTTGATAGTGATCTGATGCATGTATCAATGTTTTTAGCCAAAGCTAATTTACAACATTAGTCCAGGCAAAAGGGGCTGCAATATGCGATATGAAGCTGCAATATGAAGCAGGCAAAAGGGGCTGCAATATGCGTTTGAGTGCTATATTCAAGACATATACAGGTGAAACGCAAGTGAAACGTAACGTTACCGGTCACAGTCAAAAAATGAACCACCACATATCCTACTAATCGAGACGGAGACTGGGACTAACAATATCAGGGAGCAACACTGTTCATGCAAAGCTGGGTAGGTCTCTATTCACTTCTATAATCGTAGCAAACGGACTACACGAGTATAATGTTGCATTTATTAGCGTGTGCTAGCGTATCAACAACCGGTATGAGTACCGGAATCATAACCTAAAACATTATAAAACGGTCTAACTAGTATAACTTCACACTCACAGTAAGGTTAGTAGTAAAAAAGATGTGCTTGTTGATCTTTGCGGGGTTTAGCTGACTGAGGACATCCACACAGTTTAATCCAAAGATTAAACCGGTTTTGGGAAGGGAAAAAACGCACACCCCCCTCTAACCTCTCTGGGAAACGAGTATCTGTGTTACAAATGCCCGAGGCACAACATTTAACCATATTTTGGATAAAACTACGACGGTAATAGCCTGCCGAGACCAAAAATAGAGACGCCTGTGTTGAAAGTCAATGGAGCGCTGTGAAAAAGTGTCCGACCTCTGTGGGAGCTCGTTCTTTGCTGCGCTGTGATTGGTCAATCTACATTCTAGGGCGTGGCTTAGCCAAAGGTGAATTAGTTGTGAATGATGCTTCTGTGACTCGCTCATTAAGATGGTGATTTGGTGCCACCTACATGCGGTTTTAATTTCATATTTAAAAAGGTAGAAATTTTTCGATATAATTTTTCTATATGCTAAATAAAGGGACACAGATGATAGACTACCAGAAATAGACAATATTTAAAAACCGGACACATAATCCAGGTTGAAATGGGACCTTCGTCCCTTTGAAACATATTAGTGTCACATTAAGCTGCTGGGAGCCTGAAGGATCAGTTGGACTTTAAGTGTTATCCTGCAATCTGTCCACTCATTCAGACCCAACCTACTCATATCTACTTAATCATCAGATCAGACTGGAGCCCTGAGATTCTCCTGAGCTCAAAGAAAGCTAGTCATTTACTGCCTATAATAGGCACAAGCCTGTATGCGTTTCCAATGCCAATTTTCGAATATTTATCCCCACATGGAAAGCATAAAATGTACATAAACACATGTATTTTTATAACGATGACTTCCCATTGACTTTTGGATCAATGACATGATGATATTCATCTTTTGTTCAGTTTCATTGATTATATACTGTATATATATATGTATAAATTGTGTTTATCATATATATATATAGATATATATAGATATATATGAAACGCAATTTATACATACAGTGTATTGAATACACCTATGCATAACATGTTTTAAATATATATACTGTATATATATATATATATGTGTACAAAATAAAACATTATAAAGGAACAAATGAAGACCCTCTTGATTGTGTCAAATTCAGCATGTCTAACTAACCATAGCTGACCGCATTCCCAAGCAAACTCTGTGTAATCGAAAAAACTTTTTTTTTTCACCATGCTGCTACATAAATAGAAAAGGCCTGCCCATTTGAAAGTTCAGCACTCCGAAACCTTCCAAATAATCATGTTAGACTTCAAAGAGGAGGGAAACAGACAGATAAAAGGCTACATTGACACATTGAAATTGAAACCAAAACACAGGGAGCCCTTTTTACTGGAAAAGCACAGAGTGGTGTTGAAATATTGAGACCCAAATGAGCACTTGAACTTAAAAAAAAGCTTTGCTGTGCATAAAAGAGACTGGAAACTTGTCATTAGCGTTGTGTTTTATACTGGTGTGTAAAACGAAACAAGAGCAATTTGACAGACCTATGCTTGTTTCAATAATGCACATATATATATATTAGTGCTGGGCAACGATTAATTTTTTTAATCGCGATTAATCGCATGAATTTCTTGCGATTAATCGCGATTAATCGCATTGTTACGCGGAAAATTGAATAATGAATTCTAAAGTAATGTATTGCACACTTTTAATTTAAATGTACTATACATACATGTCTATATACATAAAAGTGCAATAACATGTGGTTTGCAAAAACTTTAAACAAATAATGTGCTTTATACCAGCAGTATTCTCTTTTACAGTAGCAATAAAATATTTATTGTAAATCTCAACTTAAATATTAATGTAATCGAATCAAATATTAAAACAAAGCTATTTGGCACAGGGGATTACCTTTTATAGTTAAAACGAGTCCAGTTTTCTTTTTTTCTGAACAGGTATCAACAGATAGTATCTTTTATCAGGGAGCAGCAGAAACAGTCAATGTAGTCAGAGGTCATGACCACCAGGGCCGGCTCTATCCCTTTGGTTGCCCTAGGCGAGATTGATTTTTTGCGCCCCCCCATATGATAATATTTAAAATAATATTTATATTATAATATTTATAATAATAATTTATTTATAATAAATAATATTTATATAGATAATATTTATAGATAATATTTATAATAATAATTTATTCTATAGTGTCCAATCCATTTCATTAATTTAACATATTTAATTATGGGGACATCCAAGTTATTTGACATAGGCCTATTTTTAACTTTTTTTTAAGTAACGCAATAGTTACTTTCCCTGCTAGTTACTTTTATAATGATTTAATTCAGTTTCTAACTCAGTTATTATTTGTGAGAACTAGTAGTAACTATAACCAATTACTCTTTTTTAAGCAACATGCCCAAAACTGATAATGAGTATTTGTTAAACTAAACAAAAATGCTCTTATAAATCACTCCAAAACTTCAGAGTTGAAGAATCATCTGTAATAAATTGTTCATTCAAATGCTACCTACAAATGACGTTCAAGGATATTTATCATCCTACATAAATAAAATGTATTTGTACAATGCAACTATGTAATGTAACTTATAGTGGATAAATTACAATCACTACCTGGCTGCTACAAGGCTAAGGGGGTTTCGTGTCCCCATTAGAAAATGATGTGCATTTTAATGTTTAATTCATTTTTAAATCAAATTTAAATATTTAATTCTACAACAAATCGAAGCAAGGAAATTTCAAACCTCTTTTAGTTACAGTGTCTGTATACATTACACTATATATTGTAAAACAAGTGCAATGAAAAATAAAATAAACCTTCATAATTGATTTTGAACAAATTTATATACTTGTAAGTAAGCTAGCTACTTGGAAGCAACTCAACGCCTCCAATTAAGCAAAACAAAACGAATGGACTGCTGATGTTTGAGTTTTATGGGCCGTTAAGACAAAAAAAATAAAATAAAAGTAGGCTATGTATTGGCCCAAAATGCACGTCGGTCACTAGGAATCTCAAGTACGCTACACCGGGAAGTAGCCTACATTTATTTCGTTTGACACTTTAATGGCTGAGATGTATGGAAGCTTGTTTTCGCCACTGAATAAAAAAATAAAATAAATAATTGCGACTTTTTATCTCACAATTCTGACTTTTTTTCTCACAATTGCAAGTTATTAAGTCAGAATTGCGTGATATAAAGTCGCAATTGCGAGATAAAAAGTCAGAATTGCGTGATATAAAGTCGCAATTGCGAGAAAAAAAGTCAGAATTGCGTGATATAAAATCGCAATTGCGAGATAAAAAGTCAGAATTGCGTGATATAAAGTCGCAATTGCGAGATAAAAAGTCAGAATTTCGAGATATAAAGTCGCAATTGCGTGTTATTAAGTCAGAATTGTGAGTTATAATGTCAGAATTGCGAGTTATAAAGTCAGAATTGTGAGATATAATGTCAGAATTGTGAGATTTAAACTAGTATTTTTTCCCCCCTTAGAATTGGCCTGATAAGTCGCAATTGCGAGTTTATATCTCACAATTCTGAGAAAAGATGTCAGAATTTCGACATATAAACTCGCAATTATGTGTTAGAAAGTCAGAATTTCGACATATAAACTCGCAATTGTGAGAAAAAAAGTCCGAATTGTGAGATAAAAAGTCGCACTTCTGTTTTTTTTTCTCAGAATTGCGACTTTATATCACCCAATTCTGACTTTATCTCACAATTCTGACTTTATATCTCGCAATTCTGACTTTATAACACGAAATCCTGACTTTATAACTCACAATTCTGACTTTATAACTCGCAATTCTGAGAAAAAAAGTCAGAATTGTGAGATAAAAAGTCGCAATTATTTATTTTATTTTTTTATTCAGTGGCGGAAACAAGCTTCCATAGAGATGAGAAGGCTTACCTTTATACTGGGCTTTCTTTTTATGTTCGTTCCTGTGGACCAGAAGGTTTATACCGCTCCAGCAGTTGAGCACTTGCCTAACGTAACGCAACCCTCCAGAAAAGATTGACAATAATCATCAATTCAATCTAATAATCAGTAATTAAAGTAATGAAACGAGGGGCGCCTTAGGATGATCATGTTTAAAAAACATTTTTTTTCGCTTCTCATTCTAACCTGTGATTTCTCGATAAATGGGTAGTAGCAGAGAATGTGAAGTAGGTCAAGGGCGACACTAGAGCGCGCGTCCGCGGCGCCCCCAACACATTTAGCGCCCTAGGCAACCGCCTAATTCGCCTATAGCAATCGCCGGCCCTGATGACCACTACTACAGATATAAGTCTACCAACGTTACTTCTCTGATAGTAGCTTAGGTTTGGTCATGCTATGGTTTCCCACGTACACTAGGCTACATTAAACAGAGGTAAAGCCTAATACTTCTGCATCGAACTTATGCCGTAGGCTGTGTGTAGCGCGCGTACCCTGACGTGCACCTCTCCAAAAATGTAACAACGCGTCAATACCTCAAGCGATGTGATCGCTAGAACCGCTCCCCGGGTTTCACATCATGCTCCCGTAATTGCGCGTCAACGCGGACAACGATGCAGAAGTATAATGAAAACCACGTAGAGGTTCTGGCGTAGGTCCGACGCAGAAGTATAAATCAGCATTTAGAGTGAGGTGAAGTGGTCAAGCACAAGGTGCAGCGACAAGCGGGACGGGTGCGTTCCTGTGAAACTGTTGCGGTCAAGCTCGCCTCACACACGCGCCCACCCGTTGCCGACGTTGAATTATAACTTTTTGTACACGACGCGCAGCCAGCACAAATCATTGGAAGACAGACTGATCCTCGGTTCGCTGTTTGTGTGTTTCCAGAATCTAAATAGTTATCAGGACATCAACAGACGGGAATTCACATGCAGAGCACCCTTTCTTTTACTGTCTATGAGAGCACCCCCGCTAAACTAAACGTTGGCTTTTCAGGTAAAGTTATGTATAATTTTAATTTAAGTTAAAAAGGCTACAGCTGCGTAGCGCACAGAAGCCGTTGGTTACTGTCCGCACCTGTCACTCGTCTCACGGAGCGCTGTCCTCCCTTTCTATTCACCTGAGAGAACCTGCCAAAGCCTTTCTCCACTGCTTGTTTGGATGGGTTATTGGCTGGCTGACCAACATCCCCCCCCTCCTGTTATCCATGGTTTGACTGTAGGCCTGTTATTCAGAGCCAGTCAGCAACGGACTTTAAAAAAATATTGAAAAAAAAACTGCGTTAACGTGCGTTAAAAAAATTGTCGGCATTAATTAAGAAATGCGTTAACGCGATAATAACGCGTTAACTTGCCCAGCCCTAATATATATATATATATATATATATATATATATATATATATATATATATATATATATATATATATATATATATATACAGTATATTTATATATATATATATATATATAGAGAGAGAGAGAGAGAGAGAGAGAGAGAGAGAGAGAGAGAGAGAGATACAGTATATATATAGATGTGCGTCATAAGTAGTCACATGTGAACATACTTCTCCCTATGAATTCAAGTTCAAGTGATTGGTCAGATAGCCCAGTCTGTTTTGATTGGTCTGGTCTGATTGATCAGATGGCCCAGTCTGTTGTGATTGGTCGTTTCAGGTCTGATTGGTCAGATGGAGCAGTCTGTTGTGATTGGTCATCTCAGGTCTGATTGGTCAGATGGCTCAGTCTATTGTGAGTGGTCTATTCTGGTCTGATGGGTCAGATGGCTCAGTTTGTTGTGATTGGTCGTCTCGGGTCTGATTGGTCAGATGGCTCGGTCTGTTATGATTGGATTGGTCAGATGGCCCAATCTGGTTTGATTGGTCTACTCTGGTCTTATTGGTCAGATGGCCCAGTCTTTTGTGATTGGTCGTCTCAGGTATGATTGGTCAGATGTCTTAGTCTATTGTGATTGGTTTACTCTTCTCTAATTTGGTCCAGTCTCTGTCAGAAACCACCCATTGCCATATCTGAATTCCAGCTCCCATTCTTTCTTTTGAGACACAAAAACTTTATCTACACTTTTATTTTTGAAACTTTTCAGACCTTTTATATTCACAAACAGCTATATTACACACTGTAAGAAAAACACACACACACACACATAGTTTGTTCTTTGCCATCAATATCTGTGTCTCTAAAATGTGCTCTTACCTTTCTAATTAACTTAAAATGTTACGAATTCATTCATTTCATCTTATTTTCATGTGGGTGAAAATTAACAGTCAGTGAATATACAATATCACTTTTGATTCTTTGCTCAACATGCATAGTATTTATGCGGTCTTTGTGATGCTCAAAATTGATTTCTCTATTTTCCCATCCAGCTTATCTTAACTTTATGCATCTTATCTTAAATGTATGCATTATTTATACCTTACTTGAGCAAATAGAGAAAAATGTCCCTCTTGTGAAAACAATACCTACTGCTAATATTAATATTTCATCAGAAAGGTGGAAAAAATTTACACATTGAAACAAGCTCAAAAGCCTTGCTCCTTGGGGGACTAATTTCTAGCAAAACTATTATTGAATTCCAAAAAATATGTCAATCAAATAGTGTAGAGAGTCAATAGGTGTTTCAGCAAAGTACACTAATTAAACTCAGTCATCCCGAGAGGAGGCTGTAGAGTCAGTGGTTCTGTCTAACACATTGCCTACTTATAAGCAATTAGTCTGTGAACGCTGTGGTCCTTTAACCTAAAAAGTTCAGGAAGCTGTTGTGTGGTTTCTCTGAAGATTCCAGGGTGGCCCGTCTTCCTCTTTATACCAGTAAGACCCCTAATATGTGAGGCCTGTCATGGGAACTGTGGTTAGCTCATTTTTACATGTGGCAGACACAGGCATGGCACACCACCATCATGACAGTCAGAAGGCAAAAAGCAATGAAAATCTGGATTATTTTGTGTCATTGACTCTAAAGTCACAGTTTTTCCCTCTTTGCACCTTCATTTTCATTTATATTTTAAACATACTGTATATTCAAACATTTTATCTCCAAACTCATTTTATTATTCATGTATTCATGGAAAATTAAAGGTCATGGATTTCTCAAGGCACTCTTGTGCTATATGAGTTTAAGATGAAATATTTAGGAAATATTTAAAATATGAAACTCTCTTAATATCGACTCTTTTTGTAACCATCCATCCCTACTAATGTTCAAATGCTTGGAGTCAGAAGGATTAAAAAAAAAAAAGAAAATAATACTTTTTCTTCAGTATTAAACTGACCAAAAGTCACACTAATGACATATCTGTACATACAAAAAGTATATATATATATATATATATATATATATATATATATATATATATATATATATATATATATATATATATATATATATATATATATATAATTAAAGCGGTTCTTTTCAATGTTCTGTTAGCCAAATCCTCACTGTAAAAAAAATCAACTTAAATAATTTATTTAGTTCAGATAACTTACTATTTTGAGTTTCTGATGATTAAGTCAATCTCCTTCATTGTATTAACTCACTTTTTCCAGTTCAATCAACTTAAAATTTTAAGGCAACCAGGTTACTTATTTTTTAAGTTAAACCAACAATTTTTTTTTTACAGTATCAATATTTACCCCCCAAAATAAAAAAAACACATATTAGGCAGCACATTCATAATCAGAAATGTTACCTGAGCATTTCTGAATGATCAGGTGACGGTGAAGACTGGAGTAATGATGCTGACAATTCAGCTTTGATCACAGAAATAAATGTCATTTTATATTCAAATTTTTTATATATATATATATATATATATATATATATATATATATATATATATATATATAATATATATATATAAACAGTTCAATTGTAATAATATTGTGAAATATTCCCAAATATCCCCAAATGTTTTAAAAGTATTATTTTATTATTATTATACCCATGAGGAATATGGCAGTTTAAAAGCACCTGATTATCTTTATTACAATTTTAAGTAAAACAAAAATATAAAATAAAAAAAATAACTTTAAAATGATATATTGTATCCTGTACAATGCAGACAAAATGGAATTTGAAGACAAAAATGTGAGTTCAACTCAATTTCAGAAGGTGTGAGCACAGCTCAGCAGCCATTACTCCTTTTCAGCTTGTCATTTTACAGCCTTTTTTTCAAGTGGGAGGTCTGAATTCCCCTCCTCGAGGGATCTACAGCCACTGTCGAGACAGTCATGTTTCCTTCACGCTCAACAAATTATGCTTAATTTCTCTCCTGAGCCCAATTTACCCTGAGTTTTGATGTACTGCTTTATGTTCACATATTAAAGGCTGCAGCACACAGTAATGCGAAAGAACCCCCTATTAAATGTCAAAGACATCAGAGGTTATATTGGTTTTTGTATTTTTTCAAAGTGCTCTACCTCCACGATTTTTCAGGGAGTGATACAGATTTGCGGAGAGCATTTGCAGGTTGCCCTCTTTTTTAGATTCAGATCAAAGAGTTTCATTTGCAGTCCCACAGAAGCTGGAGGGGTGCACCGAGAGATTGTCATTAGTATGTACCATACATGTAGACCCAGAGAAAGCTGACTGCTGATTCAGTCACACTGATTTTCTTTACATGTGTCTGCGAAAGTTTCATGCGGATGCAAGTTATTTATTTGATTTGCATTGCAATGAAGCGCAACCGATCCATCTGGCAATGTTATGGTTACTGGTGCAGATTTTTTCCTGCTAAAAATAAACCATTTAAGCCACAAAGTGTCTAATTACTTTTAGACATTTTGATTTACATTTAATTGAAGCATTTCTTCTTCTTCCTCAGTGTTTTGGGGGTCCAATGCAAATTCACTAAAACATTTTTTGACCTCCTGAACTGTTGGTCTGTTTTCCATGAAATCAAAACTTGGTAGACACATAAAATCAGGAGATTTTGAGGACACACAGGCACAGCCACTAGAAAATGGTATATTTGCAACCATTTGAGAAACCAATAATGTTATGTAGATCACTACAGTGCACTTGAAGTGGAAATAGGAACGATACAAATAAAGTGAGATGGATAACATAACAGACAGAGGATCATATACATAAAAATCAGATCATAGAGTCAGGTGTCAGGGAAAGTATAGCAGAAAGATATGTTTTAAGGTACGATTTCAAAACCCACCTTAAAATGTTTATTTTTGCCATAGTTTCCCTGACACTTGACTCTGTTCTGATTTTTATGTATATGATCCTCTATCTGTTATTATCCGTCTCAGTTTATTTGTATCGTTTCTATGGCATGTTTCATGTTTATTACTTTGTTGTAAAGCGACCTTGAGTTTTCTAAAAGGCGCTGATAAAATAAACGTATTACTATCATTTATATTATAAAATATAATTAATTTTCTCTAATTTCACCTGTAATCCATAATCCATCCATTTGTCTGTCCGTCCAAAATCCATCCATCCATCCCATATGTCCGTCAATCCATCCATCCATCCATCATCCTCTTTAATCCATTCATCCATCCCGTCCATCCGTCCATCCATCCATCCATCCATCCATCCATCCATCCATCCATCCTCTATAATCCATTCATCCATCCTGTCCGTCCATCCATCCATCCATCCATCCATCCATCCATCATCCTCTATAATCCATTCATCCATCCTGTCCGTCCATCCATCCATCCATCCATTCCATTCGTCCGTCAATCCATCCTCTATAATCCATCCATCCATCCCATCCGTCCATCGATCCATCCATTTCCTCTTTAATCCATTCATCCATCCCGTCCATCCATCTATCCATCCATCCATTCATCCATCCTCTATAATCTATTCATCCATCCTGTCCGTCCATCCATCCATCATCCTCTATAATCCATTCATCCATCCTGTCCGTCCATCCATCCATCCATCCATCCATCCATCCATCCATCATCCTCTATAATCCATTCATCCATCCTGTCCGTCCATCCATCCATCCATCCATTCCATTCGTCCGTCAATCCATCCTCTATAATCCATCCATCCATCCCATCCGTCCATCCATCCATCCATTTCCTCTTTAATCCATTCATCCATCCCGTCCATCCATCTATCCATCCATCCATTCATCCATCCTCTATAATCTATTCATCCATCCTGTCCATCCATCCATCCATCATCCTCTATAATCCATTCATCCATCCGGTCCATCCATCCATCCATCATCCTCTATAATCCATTCATCCATCCTGTCCGTCCATCCATCCATCCATCCATCCATCCACCATCCTCTGTACTCCATCCATCCATCCTGTCCGCCCATCCATCAATCCATCCATCCATCCATCCATCCATCCATCCATCCTCTATAATCCATCCATCCATCCACCCATCCATCCCATCCGTCCGTCAATCCATCCTCTATAATCCATCCATCCCATCCGTCCATCCATCCATCCATCATCCTCTTTAATCCATCCCGTCCATCCGTCCATCCATTCATCCATTCATCCATCCTGTCCGTCTATCCATCTATCATCCTCTATAACCCATCCATCCATCCATCCATCCATCCATCCATCCTCTACAATCCATCCATCCATCCCGTCCTTCCATCTATCCATCCTCTATAATCCATCCACCCGTCCATCCATCAAAATCAAAAATGTGGCCATCAAAGAGTGTAACTCCTGAGTGTGGTCTCTGTCTAAAGTCAGTGCAGAGGAAAGCAGCTTCTAATAGATTTTCTCAAAAGCAGATTTCAGTTACACCTGACAAAAATGGCAAGGAAAATGGAGAAGAGATCCTAAGAAATTTCTATTCTTTAAACCTCTTCAAAACTCCCATTGCTCAACAGATAAATATAATAGAGAAGTCTACTGTTCCTTCCCTGTTCAAAAAAAAAATCCCTTTGCTAAGAAAATAGATTCAGTCATGTTCCCAAAAAACGCAATGAAAAAAAAAATAGCATTTCAAACTACGTCTGAGTTGTGAGCTGGGAAAATTTAATGGAAATCTGCAGGGGCCCAGAGGATGCCTCCTATCTGAATGGAGATTACTCATATCTGTGGAAGGCTTACATACGCTATATAGTGTTTTATTAAAATACTTGGCTGCATGCATGAGGAATAATGGAAAGTTGTGCGCAGCCCTTCGTCACCGGGCGGGCTAATTTACCTAATCGTCACGGCACTTTAGACCACGATGGAAATGCAGACAGCAACAGGTCTAGGGGTGGGAGGGGAAAATGGGACAAATTATTACAGGTAGTTTCGTTGGAAACAAATGCATATACCTGATGTACTTACCTGATCTAAATGAGTCATGACAAAGACACTGACAGGTTATGATGTTATGGTTCATAACAAAGACATCTTAAACAATGTCATATTTGCATTCAAAATGTCATTATTGAGCGAGAGACACTCAATGACAGATGTCATAAACATGCATAAATCCTACTTCATATGTCATGTCATGGTTATGAAGGTGTCATGCCCGTCTTATGCACATCCCTTGAAGTAAAGTGCTATAACTTTATGCAAATGGGTGGAGTGTCCCTTTAAGTCACTACCGTATTGGTTTCAAGAGAGAGACAGGGAGGATGCTGCTCGGTCCAATAACTTCACAACGCTTCACAATGCAGACAAGTGTTTTTCATAACTGGTGTCGCAAGGCACACATCACGCTTGGCATTGCGAGCCACTGGTTACATATTCCTTCCAGACATTAAACATCATAATTAGACCATTTACATACATTGTGTTTATTGTGGGGGCAGAGGTGTCATCTGTAGATGAAACGGTAATTCTTAGTTAGCAACAATATTCACCATATAGCAAGGCCTTGAATGCCTCTTTGATTTTTATGGAAGGATTACTATGAATTGATTAATTTATTTCTAAATGACCCCTAAAAAGTGACCCCTAAAAGTTCAACCTGAGAGTTTATTTTGTGAAAATGACCAGCTGACTGTTATCTCGCTTATCACACAGTGAAATGTAACAATTAAATACATTTCAAAGGAAAATGTATAGCGTCTAGTGAATTGATCGGTGAATATCTCATTCATTTATCAGTTCTCTTCATCCACTAGTACAACTAAAAAGTTTTGCGAACATTTTTCTTCTTCCAAAGTCTCATTAGATCTGATAGATCCAACAGAATAAAGCATAACCAAAAGTGAGACATTCAAGACCCAGCACCTTTTAACTGCCTGAAAGCCAACAGCATTTCATTATTTCAATATATGCAAATGTATTCGTCATCCTGCTGTCATACGCAAAACTTTGATGCGCTCTTCAGTGGATGATCCTTGGTTTAGTCTCTTGGTCATGTCCCATGCCAGAAATATAGCTTTAATGCTGTCAAATCATCCAGTCGAAACATGGGCTTATAAACCCAAGAGAGATTTTTTTTTTTTTAAAGTATGAATTTATTGAATTAATACACAAAGAAGTTTGAGCGCTTTTGAAATGTTGATCTGCAATAACCTGTAACCCATTCTATTTGGGAATATGAAAATATGAAAACTTTAGTAAAAGTTGAAAATAGAAATCTGGACACATGATTGCCAGATGTGTTACAGTGTTATTTTCAATTAGGCTAATGGTCCTGTTTTTCGAATGCTGGAACTTCCAGGAATGTTTATTTATTTTTTTTTTTAGTTGAAATGGTCCATGGCTGTTAGATGTTAGCATACGATTTTAATGTTGAATTCTTTTTCCACAGGATATATTAATATTTTCATGATCTTTCTTTCTATTTACAAGAAAAGTACGTCCTTAAGTTTCTTATCTCTTACACACTCTCAGAAAAAAAAGTATGAAAGCTATCATTGGGGCTGTACCTTTTCAAAAGGTAAACTTTTGTCTATTTTAGGTCCTAATATACATTCTAGGTGCTAATATGTACATTTAAGGTGTTAATATGTCAATTTTAGGTCCTAATATGTACATTCTAGGTGCTAAGTACATTTTAGGTGCCAATGTACATTTTATGTGTTCATATTTTAATTTTAGGTCCTAATATGTACATTCTAGGTGCTAATATGTACATTTTAGGTGTTAATATGGACATGTTAGGTGCTAATATGTACATTTTAGGTGTTAATATGTACATGTTATGTGCTAATATGTTCATTTTAGGTGCTAATATGTACATTTTAGATGTTAATATTGGCATGTTAGGTGCTAATATGTACATTTTAGGGTTAATATGTACATTTTTGGTGCTAATATGTACATTTTAGATGTTAATATGTACATTTTAGGTCCTAATATGTACATTTTAGGAGTCAATATGTACATTTTAGGTGCTAATATGTACATTCTAGGTGCTAATATGTACATTTTAGGTGTTAATATGTCAATTTTAGGTCGTAATATGTACATTTTAGGTGTTAACATGTACATTTTTACACCTGGCTGCAGTGGCTCAGTGGTTCATTTAGTTTGAACCACAAACCGTCAGTGAGTGGGTGAATGTGAGGCAAAAATGTAAAGTGATTTGGTGGGCAGTAGGTCAGTGAAAGTGCTATATAAATGCAGTCCATTTACAATTTACATTCTAGGTGCTAATATGTACATTTTAAGTTCTAATATGTTAAGCTACAAAAGTGTACCTTTTAAAAAGGTACAGCCCAGTGACAGCTTTTGTACCTTTTTTTCTGAGAGCTCTGAACTGATGTAGATGCCTCTTCTCTATTCTGTCTTTTGATTCATCATTAAACCTTTATCCATCCCATCATTCACATCTAGACAATTTTAGTGCAGTAGAAATGGTTAAAGTCATTTAACTAAATGAAAAAATTATTTTAAAGTGGTAGTGTATCATACAGTGACCAATACTGAATAGAGTTCAGATGACTGGATTTTCATTAAGTTGAGTTTTTCCAACTTCACCTCTTTCAACATCTATATTCTTAGACATTGTCAATGTTTTTTTCCCCCATCTTCTCTGTGGATTTTCTGAGTTGTACCCCTTTTTATTTTTTTTGTTTACACTTTTAGACTGTTTTGTTGTTGTCAAGATGCCAAGAAACTAGAAGTTGTTTCTCTCCTGTGAACTGTTTTGTTCTTCATCTGTGTTTGTGTGGTCAGTATTTATTCAGAAAGGAACTGTTTGTGGATAAAGGAACTTCAACACACTGAAGAAGGTCACTATAAATACTTGTTTCAACAGTCCGCATTGTGTTTATTTAAATGTGGATCGATGCTAATTTTAATGGTGGGTGGTGTGGGAAAATTTTAGGTTGCTGCTGGTACATCAGACAGCTGATCAATTTGTGGTTCATGTTTTTTGGTGTAAGTGCAGTTAGCTAAAATACTTTTTAAATAGAACACTTTTTTGTTGTTTTTGTTTTAAGGGTTATAGCTCATTTTTCAATTTATAATTCTAATTTTCAATTTTCAGAAATGAACATTCAGTCATTAATTACTCACTTTCATGTCATTCCAAACCCACAAGACATAGTGGAAATTTTGAAACTAGATGTTAAAGAATAATTATTATTTAATTAAATAATATTTATTTAATAATGATCTCGAAAGTCATAAGTATACACATTTATTTCTTGCAAGGAAGGCACACATACAGAGGCTGATATGAGAAGGACAAAAGTCTTCTCACTTTACAGAGCTTATAAAGATCGTCCTCCAAAATGTACCCCTTCCCCTTCTTAACTTCTGACTAAGGGCCTGAACGTACACAGTTTTTTGGTTTCGTTTTTTTCGGCGTATGTTAACACCCCTTATCAATGCATCTCCTCAACAAACACATATTTAATTTCTTAAAGACATAATCTTCCTGAAAAAAAAAACATGTTTCTGCTCGGATACAAGCAACCTTATCTATTTTGAACAAAGTACAGACTGTTCATACATTGTTCACATCCTACTTGCATAGGAGGAAATGCGTCCTGCAGTGTCTTTAACACACTCTATGTTTGAAAGAATTCACATCTATATGAAATAAGAACACATCTATTGTATAAAACACACAAGCATATATATATATATATATATATATATATATATATATATATATAACATGAAATCTGAGATATTTAAGGCAAACTATCTCTTTAATGTTTCTCAAGTAAATAATTATAGTTATTGTAGATTTGGTCGGTCCTTGTAATTTCAAGTCCATCCTTTTTTAACCATCGTGAGAAAAACAAAAATAGATGTATTTTTGACGGTTGATGTATTCTTAAATGCTATGTTGAATACCAACATTTTCATTAAAATCAAACTTAAAATCAAAATGAAAACATTGACATCTTTTCAGATTTTTGTTTAGTTTTGCATCTTTACAAACCAAAACTAAAAATGGACAGATTAAAGCTGAAAAGTCAATTAACAAGTTTTCTGTTGTAAAAATAATGTTTCTCCCACACTTTCGAGAGCCATATCTCTGAAACTATAGAACTGAAATGGGCATTGCAGAACACCTGTCACATCATGGTGACAGGCGAGATCGCTCCCCTCTTGTTCCTAATAAAGAGTTAGTTCAACCAAAAAAAAAAAAAAAAAATAAAAAAAATTATGTCGTACCAATCCCGTAAGACCCCATTCATCTTCGGAACACAGTTTAAGATATTTTAGATTTTGTCCGAGAGTTTTCTGTCGTATTTGCCACACGTTTTCACAACCAGCCAAAAAAATAAATAAAAAAAAAATCCCCCATTGCACTTTTCGGGCAGCATCTCGTTCCCGCTTTTTCAGGGAACAGGGTTATGACCTGAGATGTTCATTGACTTAATTCAAAATTGTCTTCTCACAGATAAATTGAAAAATATCATTGCATGGATAATCAGCCCATCCTTGTCCATAAGTTAGGGCACAGTTCTCTCTTGCTTGTCCATTAGGCTCTGTACCTCCCCAGAACCTGCATCAACAGATCAACATTTGTGTGATATGATACTGACTGTGAGAATCATTTATTAGATAATAATTAGTTCAGTTCAGTCCTTTCTCACCCATAGATCAGTGTGCTGCCATTAACCCATTTCCATCTCTCCTCCAAATCATTGTCAGTCAGACCAATCCACACTCTAACACCAGCAGATATTTTCCAAAGAGCAAAATCCTGAGAAAATGAAACAATAACACATTTAGGTCTTAAATAGAATTAAAAATATCAACTATCCAGTTAGAATTTACTCACTTGTTCATCTCTGTTGTTTATGATGATCAGATCAGCTCCTCTCTCTGTACAAAATCTTCTGCTCTCAGTCCAGCTCTTCGTCTCAGAGGAAAGGAAGTAAAGACTGGATTTATAGTAAATCCATCCATCTGTAAACACAACCAGTTTAGATATAAATAAATAAATAAATTATATATAAATATATATACATATATATACAGTATATATATATACTTCACGTTTACCCCTTTCTTGAAGATTTTTTGACAGGCCATTTTTCTCCTGATGTAACTGTGCATTTAGTTCAGTTAAATTGGTAATCTTAGTTAGCAGCTGGGTTCTCTCGTCTGTGTCATAGCTGGTTAGTTGTCTCTCTTGAGCGAACAGGAAGCCCAACACTATGACTGCAGCCAGCAGAAGAACACAGAGCAGCCCCAAACACACAAGAGCTGCTCTGAAGCTTCGGATACTCATACAATCACTTTCTGAACAACAGAGACATGATGTTATTCTCTGTATTTATCCATAATCAAAGCACACATTAACTGAGAGCATGAAAACTGTTTTTTTTTTAAATCTCAGTAGGCTATGGTTGTTTCTATGATCTCTTCCAATCTTACCCTTTATAGCGTCATCATTTTCATAGACATCAGTGGTTTGTCCATTTTCTTTGTTCATTTTGCAGGTTGTACTACTTTCTATAGTTTCTTTTACACTTTCAGACAGTTTTGGTAGTTTCTCTCCTGGAGTGAACTGTTTTGTTCCTCATCTGTGTTTGTGGGTCAAGTTTTTATACACAATTTTGAGGAAATGTTTTTAAGTAATGATGCTTAAAGGAACTTAAAGATAAGTCACTTTCAGATTGAGTTTGTTTGAATACATTTATTATCACAGAATCACTCAGTGTCCTCAATAGTACAGTCTAAAGTACAAAATGAAGTGCAAATATTTTCTTTCACCCTGTTATTTGTTTATTTATTCAAGAGTTACAGGGATGGGAGCGAGATGACAAATATGATTAATGTTAACGTAACTCTCTTCTAAGCTGTAATAATGAAAATGACTATACGTTATAGTGAGTACATAGTAAGAGAGAAATGTCAAAATGACTGATGTTTAAGTCATTTATGTTCTGAATAAACATGTATTTTAGCTGGATGGACTCGTTCTACTGTGTTTTGATCATCGTTGAATCCCAATCCCTGAATCCCATCCAGACATAGTCTTTGACAAAAAAACTATTTCTATGATGTTATGCCCACATAAAGAAAAGTTGCAAGTATTGCAGTATAAAATTAATAACTTAGTAGTTTACTGAGTTTATACTTTAATCTGTACTTTCAGTAACTAAAAATGTGCTACAAGTAGTTGGTAAACTATCATTTAAGTTCACTTGTAGTACAGTTGCAGTACAAACAAGAACTTAGTTTTTGGTCTTAAAATATTCTCAAAAGCATATTTTCATACACTAAAAAGTGGGGCAATTTAGTCCCAAGTAGTAACAAAATACAAATAGTACACTTACAAGTATACTAATAGTTAATTTATATTAGGATACCTAAAAATACATTCAAACTTACTAATGTCACGGTATGAAGCACACTAAAACTAGTATATAGACTTTAATGACAATATTATGGAAATAGACGTAGGAGTAAAACACGCAATAATGTTAGCAAGAACTGGCATTCACTAATGGAGAACTGAAGGCATAAGCATGACCAAATGGGAACTTATAAGTTGATTTAACCAGAAAGGTGAATTAAATAAGTAACTAAATGGAAAACTAGGTGAAAGGACAGAACCCATATACACAATGAAGAGGGGGAGCACAGAACATACACGTTACAACGGATACTAAAATGAAAGTAGAGTACTTGTTATTTATTATTAAATTATTTTGTTAAGTAAGTTTAATATGTGTTAGTACTATTTATTTTCTTTTTGCTATATAGGGTAGAGTGGGGGGAAATGCCCCCCTGGGGTTTGGCGGGTGTGGTGTTGTATGGTCTTGTTGTATTTTTCAGAATAATTTTCACGAATTCACTGTCCGTCAAGGTGGGCTTCCACCTTCTGCAGATATCTCTCTATCTAAATGCAAAGTCGCTTATGCTCTCCCTTTCACCCTGCGTTCTTGTCTTGTCTTCATAATTCTCTGAGGGGAAATCAGAGAGGAAAGTGGATTTAAACTCATCCCACGTTGTTACGGAGGATAGCTCAATTCCCCGCCAGTCCAGGGCAGGACAGTGTGGAAAGTGGCCAGGATGTCAGCATCAGTAAGAGGATGTACCGCCAAGAAAGACATTTGGTTAGATAGAGCAAGGGGTCTACATCAGACTGTCTCTCAAAAGTAGAAACTTTAAGCTTAAGATGATAACTCTTTACAGCAGGAGTGGTGATGCAGAGTGTTCAGAGGCAATGGTGAGAAATTTCGTCAGCTGATCAGCCATTTCTTTCTCTTGTCTTTTGAGTCTCTCTTCAAGTTCAGTTTGTAAACTTTTTACAGCTGTGTTGTTTTTTACAATGTGTCAACAACTTTTACAATGTGTTGTTGGTTTGGGTGCACTGAGTAAGCTATGAAGACAACTGGTCATGATTTCTTTGAAGGGTTACCCGGTAGGATTTGAGGTAGGACCGCCGAAGCTCCACTTGAAGTTGGCCAATCATGAGCAGCACCTCGGACACATAGGTAGTCTTAGCTTTGTAAAGTTGATCATAAATCATAATTTAAATTGATGTATTGAGTTGTTTAGTCTTTTTCTTCACGCTGTTTACTTTCAGAAATGTGTGGGAGCACTTTTTTGTGCTCAAGTTAATCAGCAAGGTTAGCAATCAGGCTGTCGTGGTGTGCAGACATTGTTTTAAGTTCTTGGGAGAGTTGACCAATAGTTTTCTCATGGGTTGTCATATGTTCCATCAACGTGTCCTGGTTTCCTTTAACTTGAACGAGTTGATGCATTATTTTCCAGGAGTTGGTAGGATGGCAGTCAAGTACTGCTTACCACAGCTTTCAAATCTTAGTTCAATCAGTTTGACAGTAGTTCAACAAAGGGTTAACACTTAAAGAGCAACTTGCAGGTTGGACACCCCTATATAGCATAGTGTAAGTTGACGATAAAACAACAAGATTTTCTGAACTGGAGTAATATTTATTTAGCCATTAACGATATTTTGAGAAAAATTGTGATAAAATAACTCCCGCGTCTACAACGCACTAACCGGAAGTGACGATTGGCGAGGCAGTCTGTTCAAGTTCAGGCTCAGGTTACAATGGATGTGAACGACGAAACCGCGTTCTGCGATATTGACGAATATGCCTATGATGACCCACAGGCAAATAATTATGAGCCTTCTAGGCGAGATAGAAGTCAGGGGGAGATCGGGAGACGAACAATGGGCAGAGGAAAGAAGTAACGTTAGAGTTGTGGTGTCGAGAAAACCAGTGGCTAATACAGGGCAAGTGAGTTCATGTAACTAGTTAGCACCGCGGCTAACGCTGATTCATCTACTGTATGGCTATACCTTGGTGTTTTGCAATAAATCTGCTTTAGCAAACATACATTTGACTTTGTTCTTGATTAAACATCTATTTAGATTGTCTTAATTTAAGCCAGCAACATTTTGTCTTCTCGTATTCTACGCTGACAGTGATTATGCAGACCATCCAAGCTGGTTAGCACTATCCACATTGATCATGCCATAACAACAAATAAATAATGCTTTTCAAATGCAGTTTGTGATACAATTTAAAGCGAGTGAAATGTGCGCCACAAACGACCGAGTGTGTGTGTGTTAACAGACGCGGCAGTGAAGTCTGCTCTATTCACCTGCACATAACGCACCCAAGACCAAAAAGCCTTGTTTTTCCTTGAAGGAAAATGATGGATATGATGTCCTGACAGGCTGGAATTCGTGCAACAACCACAAACACAATAATTTACCATTATGGCTTCGATCTAAAACTATATGTCTCTCGCTACTGCTCTAACTACATCAACACCCAGCAATGAGAAAGCGGCCGCGAGCTGATTTGTTTTCCTCGGGGTACGTCATATGACGCGTTGCTTGCTGGAAAGGCGTTATTCCAGAGCCTAGCGCATTTTCATCAAAATCTCTACATCAAATGAGATTTCATTAGTAATTTTTACATAAGTGTTTTTAAAAGAGCTCTGCAGACAATTTAAAGTCTTAATTCAGAAATAAAATCAACCTGCATGTTGCTCTTTAAAAAAAAAGTTCAAGTTCACAAAACAAAAAGCATCAAAAAGCGTCATTGGGCTCTTTAGACTTTTTCTGTTGAGTCAGCACCCAAACCACATGCATTGAGGTAAACATATGACAGCCTACCATTCTTCATATGACTACAGCCATCTCCATCAAAACCATCACCGTGGGATCCTACGCCAAAAATAAACGATTCTGCAGGAGTAGGTGAAGTTGATGAAAAGATGTCTGATGTTATGAATGTACAAACTCTTCATTGATTGTGTTCATGGTACAAGCATTCAAGTTTTCAGGACTGTGAAGTAAGCAAAAGTCTGTTGGCAATCCAACAAGGATATACCCTTTGAAATATCCCTTCCTAATCGGTTCAGGAAGAGGAAATATGTCAACACAGAAAAGAAAATTGTGTTTGTCAAGCCATTTTCCATTGCTTCATCCAAGTCAGCCTGTATGCAATACAATGTTTTGCATGTCGCTGCTGCATAATGCAATGAGACAAACAAATCTAAATACCATCATGATTTATGAATGTAGCCAACAAACACAAGCACCCACCACTCTCCTGGAAGGTTTTGGCCAAGATATAACTAATATATGGCAGCAGTTTCTCATGGCAAAGATGCATTTGCATGCAAATATTCATTGCGTACAAAATCACTGCTGTTAAACATTATTTTTGTTCATCATCACAGCCCTTTTCTTACGATTGCCAAATGTTTTTCTTCGACCATGATATAATCACCTTTTGATAGTATGTCTAGCAGTTCTTGTCTTTCTAAAGTTTCTGGCATTTTATGTTTAAAAAATTGTGATAGAATTTAGATGGGTGTGAATAATAGCTTCTAAGAGGCCATTCATAGAGAACACATTCTCACATTCCATCTGCGCTGTCTTTTAGCTGTTTGTCTATATTCATCAGATGACTGCATCTCACATCTACACTGGGCACACTACAACAGATTGAGCCTGTCTACACTGAATGCATCAATGCAAATATTCCAAATACATTTTATTTTTTTAGCACAAGTATACAACTGGGAATCCGTTTACTGTAAGGAAACCCAACGTGGCGAATCCAGTGTAGAGAGCATCACTGATTATAATGAGTTCTACTTGCTTTAACACAATACAATGTGTTGCTCACATCCAGTGTAAACAGAGTGTCAATGTTTTTCCAGTGTTTCGTACAAGAATGCCACATTTTTTAAAGGAGTGATGAGCTGAGAAAATCAAATTTTCCTTGACCTTTTGACACCTAAGAGGTCATCATATTATAAGAATATCCTGTAAGTTTCAGAACTGAAAACGTCCTTGTTAGTCCAATAAAAGCTTGTATTGACACCATACTCAGCAAAGGACTTGTTTTTCAAAGTGGAGAACTATGACGTCAAAGAGATAAAACACCACCCCCGTAGAAGAAGATCAACGTCTACTTCAACAGGACCGGTTTAGCCCCGCCCACCGATTTGCGCAGTAAAGTCAGAACACACCAAGCCGACGGTCGGCTGTTGGGAAGTTTATGTGCGTCGGCCGACTTAGTTTCCTCGATGTGTTCCACACGGTTCCGTGCCGTTGGCTGAAAATAGTCCTTGTCTGCTTTGTTTCGCCCAATTCAACATGTCGAATCGGCGTCGGGCCATCGGGGAAAGCGAGAACTCTGATTGGCTGTTCAGCTTAGTGAACGAGTCAGTGCAAGAGAATAAAAGTCAAAATGGTAAAGAAGGCTGTTCTTATGTTACGTCATCTTACCTGAGTGTTCCTTGGTGAATATTTCAATATTAGCCTGAGCAGAGTGGAATAAAGAAAGTGCTTAGCAGGACTGATATTCAAAACGGTAAGCACACGCTGTTTTGCAACCAGTCTCGAGTCCAAAGCAAGACCAAGTCCAAATGCTCATGGAAAGAGACCATGATCTTGGATTGGACCCCGAATTCTCTTGGCCATTCATCAGTGTTGACGGATTCCAGTGAAAGGCCTTTAGCATTTGATTTACATGACACATTTTTTAAGCTACTAGAAATGTAAACACTATTGTGTCTCACTACAATAGGACATGTAAATTTTGCAGCTGCTAGAATGGAAGCAGCTCAAGTTAACCTGATAAAGTTGCAGTCAGAGATGGTATTAACCTGGGCTGATTCACTTAAGTGTAGTGTGCTGCTGTATTATGCATGGGGGAAGAACACAGTAGGGGGAAAGCGCTTGCTCGGAATTGAAATAATTAGTGTGAGCGGTGTACGGGGAGTCATATTTACTCAGTTCAAATGTCTGGAGCTACACATGCCTAATTACTTTCCTCCAGACCAACCGCTGGTTTGTTGTTGTTCAACACAGACTTCCAGCAATGAATTTACACTCATTCATCACAGTGTAAATTATACATTAGTGTGGTGTATATTGAAGCACAGGCTCAATGTGCAGAGTGGGGTCCATTGAAGTCATGCGTTCTGACTTGTTTGGAGACAGAATTAGGATTTAATAACTAAAACATCCCATAGGAATCATATACATATAATACATTAGCATTTTTTTTTTCATTCAGTGTCTGGAAATATCATGAAGACGAAAACATTAATCGAGACATTTTAAAGGTCCCAATGCAGCTGGCTTTACAATTGTACAACAGGTAAATGTGATTTATTTGAACCATGTCTATGTCTAATGAAACTGCCTCTAAAACTGACACTGAACATAAATTAACATTAGAAACTGTGCACTGAATAATTCTGAATTTCCCCTGAACTAACTGTTCGGTCTTATCGTTTTCAGTAGTAAATTACTTTTCTAGCCCTGCTGCACACAAAATCCTCCCTGCTAAGCCACTCAAATATTCTCTGAAGATCTAGTTCAGCGCCCACTGTGTGCGTGATTGATCCCAGAGATGATCGCAGAGCCATACGTGGCAGATTTGGGTTGTTCTGCAGCCCATGAGAGCGCCTGCTCTTTGCCACAAAGGTAATTGTACACGGCCCAAGGGACTGGCTGACTGTAGTAAGACATGCAACTCTGTTTGAACCAGAACGCACATTTTCTAAGACCGGGTAGTCTCAGTTCATTCTGTTCATTTTTTACTAGACACGCACTTTTTAAGATTTTCTTAAAAGAATTGTGTGTTTTAGGAGCAATGTTATTATCATGAATGAAAGTAGTATGCTATGTACAGTATTTTATTAGATTACCATTTAGCTAAATACATTTGTCGTATTTCGGGCTCAACAAAGATTGTTCTTTCTGAGGAAATTGAAATTACTTAGAGTTTGTCCTACAATGATGATTTAGTTTTACAAACAATGTTTTGAATCTGTCCTCTTCTCGATTGTGGCATGGCAGCCCGTTCTCATCCTTTAGCGTCATATGTGACACTATATGACAAAACGTCAAAATACTACATACATGGCTTATCTCCCTTTATCGTTAATATAACACCCGAACCCAAGGCGTCATAAATCCTTTAGCATAATATGAGACTACCCTACCCTTCCCCACACCTTATCCTACCCATGACATTGCGTGTTATATTAACGATAACGGGTGCCATGTGCGTAATATTTGACGTTTTGTCATATAGCGTCACATATGACGCTAAAGGATGAGAATGCGTTGGGCATGGTATGGCATCGTATGAGAAAAAAAGGTGGCAGTGACAATTATTGATGTAGATCAGACTGGTCATTTGTGTGTGTCTGTGGCTACTAAACCGTTCAGGCCTTGATGAGAGTTAACTTAGTATACCAAAATAATGAATTTATCAAAAAAAGAGCCTTTTTATGTATGGCTCCTGTAAAATTTGTTGTTTATAATTTATGATATTTTGTGATAGTCCATCTCATATGTATTACATAGTGTTCTGGCTCCTTGCTGCAATTCAAGTTTCCCTAAATGGTACACTCTAAAAAATGCTGGGTTGTTTTAACCCAACGTTGGGTCAAATATGGACTAACCCAGCAGTTGGGTTAAATTTTTACATTACATTTTTAACCCAACATTTCGGGTTTGTCCATATTTGACCCAGCGTTGGGTTAAAACAACCCAGCATTTTTTAGAGTGTAATAATAAACCTGAGTCTGAGTTTGAAATGGTTTTTGACAAAAATGTGCTTGCTCATGCAAAACTCACCCCTGTGGTGTGTCGAGACAACAGTATTTGGCAAGCACTTGCTAATCCATTAATAATCGCATTGCTAGGGCGTTTTAGGTGATTGGTAGGTTGCTACTAGGCAATTGCTAAAGTCTTAGTATTGCTAATGTGTTGCTAAATTGCTGTTTACATCAGCACTGGGAATTGCAGGATACATTGCTACCAGTAGAAAAAAATATATATGTTGGAAAAGCAAATCTGTTTTGAAGTGTTATACTGAATAACAGATATAGATAATCAAAGTGGTCCAAATATTAAAACATGTATACCCTCTGTGAAAGTCTTAGGACCAAACAAATTATCATCTACTAAATGCATTAGGTCCGAAGGTCAAAGATCTAATGTTCTTGGTGCCTGAAAGCACAAACTTGAAAATGGTCTCAGTGTAAACAACAAAAACGTAAATCTCTGGAGACGATGACATCATGCACATGCGTACCAGTATTACGTGTCCAGTCTATAACGTTTCATCACCATCTAATGGCCTGGCAGCAGAATACAGCATTTTTAGACATTTTAAAATAAGCGGGGCAGTCTAATGCTTCAATGGCTCTCAATTAGAGCATGCTTCTCTCTCGTCTCATGACTCTTTGCAGGCTATACTCTGGCTGTATGCGTTGATATGTTTTGAAGGAAACATGGCTTTTTAGATTCTCTGAAGGGAGGGCGGGATCTCATGCTTACAAAGCTAGCTTGCCTTTTGCTAACCTCTCCAAAATCACCTAGCCTACCCTACTTTTAAGTTTGTTCTTTCTCTTCTATTAATTAGTTTAGCATCCTTGTTAGCACACCCACATCCCAGGCCAGTTGATGTAGGTTTAAATCCTGGACATAATTGGTGCCGTGACCCGGATGGAACGATGGAAGATGTTTAGGAGGATTAGGCTCAATCCCAATTCACCCCTTGCCCCTACCCCTCCGTTTTGCGCGTTCACGTCTAGGGTTAGGGTGTCCCGATTCTTGTTGAGATCGAGGGTTTCAGAGGCACACTCCAAACGGAGGGCTACGAAAAAAGTTTTCAGAATGCATCGCAAATCACCAGCGAGATGGCTTCGCAAATGCTTAAACATTTAAATTTAGCACCAGATACCATCATGCACTTTATTTAGTCGTATAATAATACTTCAGTCATTTAAATTAAGAAATCATATAATAAATTACCTTTCCTAATCAGAAAAGACATACCTTTTGAGGCAGGAATGAGACAATCATCATGTTTCCGCAAAGTTAAGAGCAGCTGCGCTGATTGTCAGTCATTTTCATGGAGAAATCCTGAAAAAACTCTGTAATGAAAAAGCCATCGCCGACAACTGATGACGTATTGGGTTCATGAAGGGTTGTTCCATTTCGTAGGGGAATATTTCAACCTCTTGGCCCTTGTAACTCTGTTTTAAGGGCCAAGGGGTACACTCGAAAACAAGGGGTGAATTGGGATTGGCCAAGGGGTGAATTGGGATTGAGCCAAAGTGTAATGGAGAACAGCTAGTGCTCAACAAGTGCACTAGCAACTGAATAGGGGTGGTTTCCTTGTTAGCACCTGCTTCCCATGTCGATTCGATGTCTTTACTAGCGTTTTGGGTCTTGAGTGGCAATAATGTTACAGTAAATGGAGGGACAGAAAGTTCTTTGATTTCATCAAAAATATCTTAAATTGATTGAAGGACTTACCAGTTTGGAACGATGAGGGTGAGTAATAATGACAGAATTTTTGGATGAACTATCCATTTAATCTCCTCACGAGTGCTCGTCAACATTGGTGAATGTTGTTGCTGTCTCCAAGAGTTTGTTGTTGCTCCGTCTCATTGGTTTATTTCTCGACCTTGAAACAACAAGCCAAGGCTTTGTTTTGTCACCTTGTGGACAAACTTATAAGTGCAAAAAACCTTAAGGAAGCTCGCATAAGTGTAAATTGTGCTTGTGGTCATAAAAATCGAACTGTGCTGACGGTGAAATTTGCATCACGGACACTGTTTGCATTATCCGTCTCCGTCCGGATTTAATCGTCTCATCCCTCTAAGAACAGTCATTAAACTGGTAGAAATCATGTTTTGCCATGTTTCTGAATAGCGTTTTTATTGTTGGAAATTGGTGTGATAACTTCACTCTCGTGGATCCTTCTGTAAATATGTCCACAGCTGCTGGCAAACTTCTAAAGGACAATTATTATACCTTGTTTATTTGGTCCTGTATTCCCCCTTCTGACTTCAGCTGTGTTATCTGCTAAATTACAGAGCAGCTTTTCAGACCTGACCCCCCTGATATACATTTACTGTATACAAATCGGTCTCAAAGGATGTGCAGTTTGTCTTTATTGAACAGCTGTGTTGTTAATGAGAGTATTTTGAGAACCACACATAAAGGCATGGATTCATTAGAAAAAAAAAGATTTCACTTTAAAATACGGACCTTGCAGTGGAGGGGAAATAATGGATACAGGAAAAACCACACCATTGTTTGAGGCAATGTTTCTTTGGACTGGTCAGGAAGCTGAAAAAAAAAATATTACCACAGAGCCACAACATCTACTAAACTATGACATGCAATATATGTTGTTTGTAGCTTCATTCATCTCAATGGAAAATGATGCTTTATGTTGCCAGATGGTGTAGTTACAACATCTATCAGCAGGGGTTAGTGCTAACCAGATAAAACCTGACCCCTCGCCTATTACCTTCATAGAAAATGGCTTTCTAGGGACACTACCATGATGGCAGCTGAGTGAAATGACTTGCCTTTACAGCAGGCTCTGTAACCGATAGTAAGGGCATAGTTCCTTCTTGAAGAATAGTGGAGTATCTCATATTTAAATATTCCCTTTACAGCAAAACGTTAAAAGCTTACAATGGTTCAGTCACTATGGGGTTATCATGCTTTTCAGTTAGCTGACTGTCCCAAATAATGAATTACTTCTGAAGCGTTTAGTAATATTGGGTCATTACTAGTAGGTTACAATGATCTTTACTGGAATTATACCTAAATTATTTATACAACAATTATACCACAATTGGACATGAAAAGTAGTGAACTACCTTCAACTGAGCACTATTACGTACTAATTCGCCAATCAGAGTTTTTTGTTACTTAATAGCAGTTACTAGAATGTTACTATTGTGTTACTCATTTGCTCCTGTGTAGTTATTCATTAATGACAGAATTATAAAGTGTTACCATACAATCTTATTTGTATGTTCTTGCACAACCTGCTAGTGCCTCGAAGGTTAGATTTAGGGGTGCAGCTCCACGCTTCATGTTTTGTTATGAATTACATTTTCATTTTTTTTACAATTTCATAAAAAATTGCAAATTTGTAAAATACATGTTTTCTTTAGCCTGGTTAAAACCAAACCATTCTCAGTTGTATCTGAGTTATGGTCTGGCAAAGCGTCATAGACAAATTATTTCCAGAGGAGCGTCACCAATGGACGTCGTGGAGCTAAAACCAATCAGAGCTATGAAGGAGATGACATATGCCGAGCGGCGGCCGGCGGAGAAACATCACCGAGTGTTGTTCTTTGCTCGTTTTTTAAAACAAAAAGGAAACGTTCAAATCGCTTAAAACAGATGCGATAGCTGATTCGAACGAGTGATGTTAGACGGCGGTATCCATCTTTGTAATGTAGGCTACAAAATCCGCTTCAAAATTCCAGCTATGTCGTCATTGTGTAAAGCCTGCACCAACGTTTCTAATTGGTGCCCCGATTTTGAAGGATTGGAAATGGGCTTGAATGAGCTCTTTGATAGACTAACTTTCAGAGCAAATCTAAATTTGCCAGGCTATGTTTTCTTGTGAGATTGGGTTGGATTTCCCGTTCATCCAGAAGTAATGATCATTTCATAGACATTTAAAAATAAAACAGAATGTATCTCTAAGCTACAGTGCGTGTTATGTGTTTCTGATGCAGAAAAGCTAGTTTATGCATTCATGACATGACCTCTAAACTAGATTGGTAATGCATTACTAGTTGGTTGTCCGCCATCCACATTAAACAAGCTGCAGTTACCACAGTGTGCAGCTGCTAGAGTTCTTACCAGGTCAAGAAAATATGATCATATAACCAAACCAAATCAAAGCTTATCATTTCTACACTCGTTTTTCTATTAAGTTCCATAAGGTCCTAAATGGTTTAACTCCTGTGTATGTAACCGATCTACTATCATGCTACAATCCATCACACTCTTTAAGGTCACACAACCATGGACGTTTGGAAGTACCTAGGGTATCTAAGGCCCTGTTTACCCAGGACTGTTACCTCCAGCTTTGTGCAAGGTGGAGCACTGCCAGAACCCTACAAAATGACCTCCAGCAGGCCACAAATGTGCATTTGTCTGCTCAAAAGGTCAGAAACAGACTCCATGAGGGTGGTATAAGGGCCCGACGTCCACAGGTGGACGTCTCCAGCATGACCGGTTTGGCGGTGGGTGGCATTTCTTTAAGGGGCCTCACAGCCCTCCATGTGCTTGCCCGAGGTAGCCTGACTGCCATTAGGTACCAAGATGAGATCCTCAGACCCTTTGTGAGACCACATGCTGGTGCGGTTGTTCCTGGGTTCCTCCTAATGCAAGAGAATGATAGACATCATGTGGCTGGAGTATGTCAGCAGTTCCTGCAAGAGGAAGGCATTGATGGTATGGACTGGCCCGCCTGTTCCACAGACCTGAATCCAATTGAGCACATCTGCGACATCATGTCTCGATCCATCCACCAACGCACCACAGACTGTCTAGGAGTTGGCGGATGCTTTAGTCCAGGTCTGGGAGGAGATCTCTCAGGAGACCATTTGCCACCTCATCAGGAGCATGCCCAGGCATGTAGGGAGGTTATACAAGCACATGGAGGCCACACGCACTTCTGAGCCTCGTTTTCACTTGTTTGAAGGACATTACATCAAAGTTGGATCAGCCTGTAGTGTGGTTTTCCACTTTTGAGTGTGACTCCAAATCCAAACCTCCATGGGTTGATAAATTTGATTTCCATTGATAATTGTTGTGCGATTTTGTTGTCAGCACATTCAACTATGCAAATAAAAAGTATTTAGTAAGATTATTTCATTCATTCAGATCTAGGATGTATTATTTTAGTGTTCCCTTTATTTTTTTTTGAGTAGTGTATTATCGGAAGCGCTCTGGCCAGACGGGATTTAAAACTTTGTCGGCTTTGTTTGGTTCGAAGATGAAAAACGTACTAAGCACAATGTTGTCTCGCCATTTCTGATTTCTAACAGACACTGTGTTCGGCTGGTCTTGTGGCTGTCAGAGCAGAAATGAAAGCCGCTGCTCTCCATATGTTTTTCTGTCGTGTTCAAATGTAAATTTGGCAAGCTTACTTTGTCCATTAGATCTCATACACTGGAGGATTAGATCTGGAAAAAAACAACAACATATATTTACAACCCACAGATCTTCTCCTCAAAAAAATCAGGACACAAGTGATTGAAAGTGGACAAACGGATTAAAACACCAGGTATAAAGGAGTGTCTGCTTCGTCTACTTGTGATCTAATCAATGAAAATACATTTTAATACCAGGTGTAGACAGGGACTCTAAAGGAGGAAGAGCGTTATACCATTTGGCTTTTAAACTCTGGAATTGCCTTCCTGATTATGAAAATTTGAACCCATTTTGAACCCATTTTATGTGTGATATGGATGAAAGAAAGCCAATGAGCGGACTGTCATCAGACGGCTATCTAAAACTGAGACTATAATCTTTTCTAGGTTCTCGATACTGAATAGTGTGTGTGTTTTCTTTATTTAAGTCTGTGTCCTTGTAATGATGATTGATAAAATCGAACTACTGCTTCAGTTTCAGATCATTGCTGTTTTGGGCTAAATCTCAGTGTATGGAAAACTTAAATCTTGCACTTTTTATCCTCTTCTTCAACAGAAAGCTTGCTAATACCTCCATGTTATTCAATGGTCTGTTCAAAATACTCATCGCATTTATGTTAATTACCGATTGTATGCATTGGCTCAGAAGCTCAGATGGGCTCCATTAGTTTTCTAAATGGGATATGGAAATCAGATTTTTTGATTAAAAACAGCTGGACTATATCACCCATACCATTAGTATTATCCTCAAACAAAGACAAACCAATGATTTTGGAAGATGTACACTCACCTTGGAATTACATCACTGCCGCGTGTCAGTCTGAATCGTGCTGAATTAGACTATTAGACGTTTCTCATTACTTTGAAATGAACATGAGATTATAAATATAACCGTGATGAGACCTTGCACAGCAGAATGTTGAAACTGAGTGGATATGATGCCCTATCAGGACGTTTAATGAGGGTGCAAGAATCTGAATAGGCAGCCGTTAATGGCCGTTTAGGGTGTCCAGGTGAGGGAATGAATTGGGCCCTATGGAAAATGCAGGGTCATTTATTCTTTGGACTTGTATTTTATAGAAGAGAGAGGCCTGATAAAAATGGAAACTGTTTGATTGGGTTTCTGGGGGAACTGCAACTGGAAATAGCAACATAAGTTCACACTAATCTCATAAGTTCACACTAAAAAGCTTTCATCAGTGGAACACAACGTTTTCGTGGTCACTGTTTTGAACTGAGGATGCAAAAGCAGGATAAAAGTATCTTTAAAGTGGTTCACATTACTTGTGATCAGTATTTCAAGTCTTCCGAAGCCAAACGATACCATTTTAAATGAATAAGATTTCAAATAAGTTTAGATGGTAAATGGACTGCATTTATATAGGGCTTTCACAGACCCAATGGCCACCAAAGTGCTTTACAAGAAAAAATCCTGTCCTGCTAGAGCGCTTCCCATAATACACTACTCAAAAAAAATGCTTTAGATCAAATTCAAGATGTTTGTAACAGATCGGATCCAATCGCAGCATTTATTAGAATGGTAAAGACAGGCAGGGTCAAGCAGTGACAAACAGAACAGAGAGGGCAAGGCCGAGACAAACCGGGTAGACAGGCAAAGGATCAAGGCAGGCAGATATTAAGCATAAATTAAAGCATATCAGTGCACTCGTATTGTAAAGCATTGCCAATTAATTTTTAAAATCTAAAATTCTGTATCAATAAACATTTCTTAATGCACTGTGAATGCATTAATATAAAAAAAAGGTAATGAAAAAAAGAAATATTGTTAAGTGCTACCATTTATATAAAAATAATGTATGGTTATACATGAGAAAATATACCGTACATGACATGAAAGCTGAATTGACTACTTAAATAGTATCTAGTGCTTTTATGTCCTTTTTGAAGTGTGACAGATTCTATTAAAAGGGAATTTTCAAAATGTCTCCTTTGATGTTACACAGGGGGCAAAAAAATCAGTTTTGGAATGACAGAAGGGCGAGTAAATGTATTATTTTAATGTCTACATTCAATGAAACATTCATTCTCAGCAACATAAAAGATTTTTGATAATCAGTATAAACAGAGCCTTTAACACAAACATATATAGCAGATATGTTATTTGGTGAGTGCCTTCATTTGGTACATTGCACAAGTAAATATTGCAATCAGCTTCCAATCAAGTAATTTAGTAACTTTATATATATATATATATGGTAACACTTTACAATAAGGTTCATTTATTAAACATTAGTTCATGCATCAACTGACATGAACTAATCATTTGTTACTGTATTTGTTATTCTTTGTTAACATTAGTTAATACAAATCTAGCTGTTCATTGTTTGTTCATGTTAGTTCATAGTGCATTAACTAATGTTAACAATATTTTAATAAAGTATTAGTAAATGTTGAAATTAACATTAACAAAGATTAACAAATGCTGAAGTATTGTTCATTCTTTGTTAATGTTAACTAATGTAGTAACTAATGAACCTTATTGTAAAGTGTTACCATATATATATATATATATATATATATATATATATATATATATATATATATGTCATGACCAATTCACACGAATTGGACGAATGATTAAAACGCGTCTAATTCGTACGACCTCACTCGTACGAATTCGTACGATTTGTCTAAACCCACGTGATGGGTAGGTTTGGGGCGGGGTAAGGGGTAGGTCATTCGTACGAATTCATACGAATTGGCCAATTCATAAAATATGTACGATTTAGCAAAATCATACTAATTCGCACGAGTGAGGTCGTATGAATTGGTACGAATTAGCAACTTTTTAATCATTCGTCTAATTCGTACGATTTGGTCGTGAAATCGGGTTGATAGTTTTAGCATCCATCAGTGATAATCTTTTATAGTGGCACAAAACTTGCATCTTTCCTATAATTTTCCTCAAAAATAAACACACTCTGCCCTATTGCCTAATTATTTTCTAAGGCTATTCGATAGGAACCAAACTGTTTTGCTGTAGATGGAATGCTTCTTTCTCAACATGATGGTTCCCAGGGGTGGCCATGTGTACCAGAAGGATGATGGTAAGGACCTCTAGCTGTCCATGCGCCTGAACCTCAATCATATGTGCTAAAGCCCTCAATGACTTCAATGGGCAACAGAGTCTTGTTAATGATGTCAAAGGCCAGGACTCATAAAACTAGACCAGACCTCCAAACACAGTGAGAGGAAATGGAAGATGGCCTGTAAAGCAGCTTTGCTACTTTTTCATCATCGCTCAAGACCCGTGCAGTTGAGAAGGTTTGGGTTTGTAGATGTTCAATAATAGTTATGCTATTATATGACTTGATTGGTCAACTTGCTTCATTACGCCTGCTCATAAAAAGAAAGGTTCCAAAAGGTAGTTTTTGCAGTAATGCCATGGAAGATTGGTTATTGGTTCCCCAAAGAACGCTGCAGTGATCATATCTTATAAAATAACCATTCTCGAAGAAGTGTTAAGAATATTTTAATAAGCTGAATATCTTTTCCCAGTTTAATTAACTTTTTGTGCAATGAAAAGGTTCCATGTATGTCAAAGGTTCTTCGTGGAACCATCAATGCCACTAAATAACATTTTCACAAGTTCTACATACAATTATTATGATAAAGGTTATTTGTACTTGCCGTGCTGTCTGGATGGAGGGCTCCGAGCTCAGAATTACTCCCCCTGTTGGTAAGAGATGGAAATAGAGATGGAACTAAAAGTGGGGAGATGGGGTAGAGGTGGGATGCTGATAAACTGTCAAGAAACAAAGGTGTGTTCTGCTGTTATTTATCTTGTCCCGAGTTGATTACTGATTGATCTTCATTTGTGCGGATTGTGTTAATTACCTGCATCTGCTCCTCTCGAAGCGTGAAAACATTATTTATGAGTTTAAAAAACCCTTTGTAAAATAGACATGTTAAACTTTCTTCACTGAACCATGCCAAAATAGAACCTTTATTTTTTTTGTGTTAATTTATTTTTATTTTTTTTGAACTTGAAGAATCAGGCCTTCCAGTGGACCAACAATCTAGTGGTGTACAAATAACTCTTAGAACACACAGTAAAACAAATTTTGAATAAAACTTGTAGTTCTGCTTGATTTAGCAAGCAAACGCTCTACAAAGAAAATATTTTCATTATTTTTTCAACTTTTGACCTATTGTTTCAACAGAAGCATATGTTTGGTGGGAGCCATATGCTGTTGCAAGTTCTCATCATTTGGAGCCAGGCCAGTTAGACATCATCTGAATGTCATGTTATTTTTAGCTCCAACCACCGAAGCACGATTTTACGTTGGGAAGTGTAATCATTCTCAGATTCCTTCCTGAACTCAAGCAACACTCACTGGAATGCATTCTGATGTATACAACATTACAAGAGTTTACAACATTTTGATGCACTACACCAAAACCCCACTTATATTACACAATCCAAGGGCAAGCTGAAATAAACGACCCTGCTCTTGATGTGTGATGCAATGAGAGTTGTTTCTGAGGCACTGTTATTAAACAAGTCGAGTACATTCTCCGCTATTGTGTAGCTGTAGATTCACTTGGTGTAAATCAGTTGGTTTGTAAATCCAGCCGTGCACTTAGGCCTTGGATCACATCAGCAAACATTTGTTCCTCTTCTAAAGAGACCATGAGATCAATCACATGGAGTTCAAATTCAATGTAAAATGATTTTATGTTTGTACAGTTTGTTGCCTATTTTTTTTTTTTTTGTAAACTACTGAATTATTTACGATGAAGCAATGTGACTAATTAATTAATTAATTTACTCAACTAATCTTTCTTTAATTTACATCTCCAGAAATCTTTTTTACAGTGTAGTAGACAACCCAGATGTTCTATTATGAGATGTTTAGAATTGTGGGTTTTTTTATGGCAACACTATTAACGCCAAAATGAATCATTGTAAATTGAGACAACAGTCAAAACCACAATTCAACAACTAAAGTCGTTACGAAAATGCTTAAACTGTCATTCATTTACTTTCAGATTCTTACATTAACAATAGTCAATTATTGGAATGGGCTCTATGCGCGGTGGTATTTCCGGTGAAGGTCTAAGGATGCTGGTTGCTGGATTACTTCCGCCGATCGTAGAGTCTAATGCTATACCGAGAATTTATGGTAACGCTTCCTTTTACAGTACAGTACTTACAATGTACTTACCTTGAAAGTACTGGCTAATATAAGGTAAGTACATGTAACAGGGGTTAGTTTTAGGGGTAGGTTCAGGGTTAGTACTAGTTATTACCCAGTAATTGTAGTTACTAAAATAAGTACATAACTGGACTGTAAAGAAAAGCGTTACCGAATTTATATTGGTTTTATACTCTATGGCTATACTAAAGAAACGTTAGTCACAAAAACAGACAAAACAGACACCCCTCATTTTGTTTATGCTTCTTTGTTTATTATATTAAATAAACATAACTATAATATAATGTAAAATTACATCTAAACGTATTAAAGTTTCGTTTCAAAGACGGGAGGACAGTAAATTTGGAAGACTCTGCCATAATCCCGTTTTCCTCTGTTTTCCTACGCTTTAAATCTCCCCAACCGGAAACTGAAGAGCAGCCTTGCATCAAATGCGGAACTTATGCATGCATAGCCTATTATAAGGACAATTGGTAAACGTCAGAAATCTCAGAAAACAGGTTATTAGTTGTAATTACAACTTTGTGAAATTCAGTATCAACAATTATGTGAGTACAACCGCTCCGGTTCTACTCAACCTGCCCCAAGTGGGATTTGAACCTTCGTCTCTGCCATGGGAGCTGGGCGCGCCTGTGGACTGCAATCTTTAGTGTCTGTCACTAGTGCGCTACTTGAGGCCAGGTGAGTGAGGTTTTACTCACACAGCTCTTACTAGCTGGTCTCCGTTGTACTCACCCCCCTAAACCTCACTCCCATCCGGGTCACGGCACCAATATAAACCCCTGGTCCCACTCGCCATGCTCCGTCCTGCTTGGTGTTGTTACAGGTGGCTGTCATCTCTTTGTCTCCGTTCACGATTTGACTGAAGCTTGTAGCTTTACTGGAACAGTGCAGCTGGTTTCCAACAGTCTTGATTTAAATGCTTCACAAAAGCTCCTACAGATGTCCCGAGAAATGCTTCTGGCATGGGCCCCCGTACTGGTGGCTCCTGTAGCGTAGACGCTCCTGGCCTGCTGTCGCTGTAATGCGGGTGCAAGTGCTAATAACTAATCATGCCCATTAATATATACAGCCTGTCACCTCAAGCTTTTAAGCCAAGCTTTTTTTTCCCCTCAACTTTGAAGGAGTACAAAGCTAATCAGACACAAGTGGGAGTGCAATAAGTCAGAGAGGTTAGAATGAATTACTGGGAAACAGTTCACATAACGAGTCAATTGCTGGAATTCATATGTATTATTACTATCTGCGCAATCATTTTGAAATACTGCTTTGGAATTGCATCCTTCACTAGAATTTAATGTAGTGTACTTAGGTGTGCTGTGCCAACAGAAGACATAAGACAAATACATTGCGCCCTGTAACAGCATTGGCTTTTTATATGCACTTTTTAAGGACGTAACCAGGAACACATTGCTCATAAAACCCTCTTTCCACTTTGGCCCCTGGCCCTTGTCATAGCCTGGCAGCTTCTTGTAAAAATCGACTTATATACACAATGGTGGGAAACATGTGAACTTTAACCTTCGCCTAGGTCAGATCTGGGACAGAGCCAATCCCTTCGTTTGATGAAGACAAGTGAATTCGAAACCCCAACGTAAGGGCAAGTGGATGCATTCCAGCATACAATAGTTATAGGGTGCAGAAATCAATCCATTCATTTAAAGAAAGGATTACAGAATAATTATGCCTACTATTATAATGGTAACACTTTACAATAAGGTTCATTAGTTAGTTAACTACATTAGTTAACATGTACTAAGAATGAACAATACTTCTTCAGCATTTATTAATCTTAGTTAATATTAATTCCAACATTTACAAATACATTATTAAAATCAAAGGTTGTATTAGTTAACATTAGTTAATGCACTGTGAACTAACATGAACACACCATGAACAGCTGTATTGATATTAACTATCATTAACAAAGATTAACAAACACTGTAACTAATGCATTGCTCATCGTTAGTTCATGTTAGTTAATGCATTTACTAATGTTAACTAATTAACCTTATTGTAAAGTGTTACCATGATTCAGAGCATGATTCAGTTTATGAAGTTATTGTGGACGTGTTGACTTGTATTGTGTGTTTGTTGAATCTAAACTTTCAAATGTGTAACAACATTTAATAAATAAATGATGTGTAATTGTCATCGTCTTCACTACACTTCCCAGAATCCTTGTTGTCTCCACACCTGAACTCACTCCCTCAATCACCCAACTGTTCTTCGTCGTCATCATCCGTGTCACCTGTCTTCACCTCGTTATGGTTAGTTTGTATCCATATTTAGTTTCCTTCTGCCCAGTCTGTCATGTCGGTTCTTGATAACGTTATTGTTTGTAACTTGTTAATCTGTATACCCAACCTGATCTCACGACCAAGTCGTACGAATTCGACAAATGATTAAAAAGTGGCTAATTCGTAACAATTCATACGAAATCACTCGTACGAATTAGTACGATTTTACTAATTCGTACATATTTTACGAATTGGCCAATTCGTATGAATTCGTACGAATGACCTACCCCTAACCCCGCCCCTAAACCTAACCGTCACGTGGGTTTAGACAAATCGTACGAGTGAGGTCGTACGAATTAGTACAAATTAAACATTTTTTACTCATTCGTCGTATTCGTACGAATTGGGCGTGAGATAGTGTTGGTATACCTGAAGCTTTATTGAGTAAAGAAGGTTATACTGGACCTTCTGCCTTCGTTCCTTGTCTTCCTCCAACACCACAACATGACAGTAATACATAATGAGTCTTAACCTTTATATACACTGGTTTACACAAATAAAATGGCAACACGTTTTAATAGTTCATTAGTTAACATTAGTTAAAAGGATAGTTCACTCATTTTCTGATAAAACATTGATTTACCAACCTTTTGAAAAAATGATAGGTATTAGAAGGTAAATACTTATGTTAAGAAGCTGCTCAGTTTCATTCATACAAACATTAAACATCATCATAGTAACACACATGACATTTAAAAAATGCAATAAACATTCATTTTAAACATTAAATGTAACATAAAACCCGAATGTACATAGCTGATTAGAAAAAAACAAGAAAACTATGAGGAACCATAGTTATTTCAACAAAAATACATAAAATGTGAAGTGTCACTCTGGGAATTGTGGTAATGTCAATTTACGTTTTTTTACCGTAAATTATACAACGAGTTGTTCTTTTTCACTTTCAAAAACTGTAAATTCAACGGTATTTTACAGTAAATTATATCACAGTTATTTACCGTATATAGTACGGAAACTTTCTGTTAACCAATTAACAGTTTTGCACTGTAACATCTTTTACCGTTAACATCACAATTATTTTTTACAGTAGGAAATCGCAATGGAAGACGATTTCGATATATCAACAGAAAACATTAACTATTTTTCGCCACCACGCGAGAGATCACTTCTGGCGCTTTCCGGCGCTTGCACCGACCGAAGCTCCCGCGCTTTCAAACCTCTTGGACGTGGCTGTTAACAAGAGGTAAAACTATATAAATACTGTTAATTTTCTCACACAAACGGCTCATCTTAGGCCATCAATGTGTACTTACATTTACGAGTCATTAAATCATGTTTCATTTGGACTTCTTTGTGCATGCTCTTTGAGGTGGTGACCATAGACCTGCATTATATGACTGACAGACAAGAACGGTTTGACCTAAAAATATCAAAATTGAAACTACTGCGGAAACAAAGACACCTACATCTTGGATGCCCTCGAGGTAAGCTAAAACATACCAAAGATTAATTTAAAAGTGAACTATCCCCTTAACCACATTAATTAGCATAAACTAATAATTAACTGCACTTAGTTATACAGCATTTATAATTTTTTTTGTTAATATTCTAATTAAAAATAAAAATCAATAAGACTTTGGTAAATAAAATGCATTAATCATTGCTTAATTACCTATACAGGGTTTATAGAAAGTGTCATGAAAACTTATATTAGTTTAAAGTGAACTTTACATTATTTTACAATATAACGTAAAGTAAACAAATGAATTGTCTTCACATTTAAGAGTAATTAAGCAAATTATAATTGTTTTAAAATAATTATAATATAATAATAATAAAGAGACTGTTTTCTGTCTTCTTTTAGCCTCTCCTCACAATTTTATATTATTTTACCGTTACATGTGTGCCTTGTGTAAATAAAAGCAGTACACAGTCCCCTGTGGGTCAGCATAACCCAAAAACTATAAGACATTTTTCCTGTCCCATTAGGTCCACCATGTTTTTGCAAAACACGAAGAGGATTGTACCCTCAGGTACTTACACTATCATAATGCCCCAGCCTAAAACACCAGATCCCCTTTTCCTTGGAAATGGAGTCAGAGGCGACATGGCAGATGGTCAACATTGCAAGGTATGCACATGTTTCCAAATATGTTTTTATCTGATTTTATAATGTAGCCCCCATCTCTCGTTTCTCTGAGGTTTATTTTTGGACTATTTCCCGATGTGGTTCAGAAGCAATTGCCAGGAAATATTGTGTTTGTAATTGTGGGAAGAATTCTCAGGCCAGATTGTATCGTAGTGTTTAAATACAACCAGGTGTTTTACTGACACTGATTTTGTCTTCTTTTTTTTTTTTAGATTATAATGGTACATGTAACCATCATGTATGAAAATCAGATGAGATATCTATTATTCTTTAAGTGACTTTACATCTCTGTTATGACCTAGAGGAACATGAATTCATTAGCTTGCCTGTTCATACTCTAAAAGGACAATCTGGAAGACAGTTAGTGACACGAGTGGACCAGGAAAAAGAGAAGATGTTATTCCATTGGGATGAATCCTCCTTTACAAGAGGCCTTGAGATTCCAGCATCTGCACTATGAAAGGAACTAAAATCACAACACCGCCAGATATCTAGTCCACGAGGCTTCCCAAAGGAGCAGTCCTTGAAAATTTGTGAGAAACTAGTGAAGACTGTCAGCGGTACAAGCAGACATCCTTACATAGATCTGCACAGTCTTCTGGGAGCTTCCTATTATGTTCTTGGAGAGTATGTATAAGTGTTCAGAAGGGATGGAGTTGGTTGACACCTTTAGAGCCCCTGAGAATTAAATTTCATCCACTTTAGGGTGAAGGTCACAACCCTTTTGGAAAAGAAATCCTTGACATGAGTAAGACAGAAGGACAGCAAAGAGAGATGATGTTATTCCATTGGGATGAATCCACTCTATGAATGGGCTTTAATGTTATCACAGTCCATAAGGCTTCCCAAAGGAACAATCCTTCTGAAACTTTGTGAAGCACTATTGTAAACAGTATTATGAAATTATGAAAAAGTATATATACTCATCCATCTTAATTCTACATATTGCCTATTATTTAATAAACACAAACAATGTAATTAAATGCAATAACAATGTAATGATAATGTAGTAACTGTGTAATAACGGAATAACGTTATATGTAATATTTTACTGATCTTTAAAACAAGCTTTCCTGAAATCAGACATCACCAAATCACAGAACTCAATGTACCAAGACAAGTCAAAATGAATACATTTCTAACACAGCTGAATAATGAAGTTTACCTTGACTGTTGTTGAGTTGAATATATGAAGCATGAACATGTATTGAGAAAGTAAATAGATTGGATTTGGATTTTATGAGATCTTTAAATATGTATCAATATGACTGAATAAGCAGGAGCCTGTTACGTCATGGAACATTTAATATTTAATACAACTTAACATATCTGAAGAGTAATCTGACACAGTCATGCGTGTCAATTGTTCTCGGAGATGTGAATCAGGTTATCGCCTCACCACGTTTGTCGCCAGAATGATCTCCATTCTGATTCAGTGCCTGGAGACGAGACACTGATGGGCTGTCATCCTCACCGCTTGCAGGTTAATGTTACATTTACAATCCAGAATCTTTCGCACACATGCACCTCATTTGCCCGTTTAGCCGTGCAACTTGAGCAGGATTTTTCCAAGAAAAGTTGTGGGCCTAGTCCTGTAACCGCTCAAACAATTTCTTGTCATTTACTGGATCAATTCTGTTATGGAGTACGTTTTGAACTCTGTGTCTAAAATCCCATCACATCTCATGAAAACTCATTTTAAGCAAGTATTTGTGTAAAATGATAAGTCAGAAGTATGCTCTGGTTAAATTCAGGGACATTTTTTTAATATTTTACTTATTATTGTGAATCACCTTATTTATGGTTTTATTGTGAATTTGGCTGAAAAGCACCCGGAATTCCTCTTTAAACAAACCAACAGAAGGGAATAACCAGACTTTTCAAGTGAGATTTTAGAATGAAGACAGACTGTATTGCATAACAAGAATGACCTTACTGTCTGCGTACTTGTTTTAGAAGCTGTCATAGACTTCCAGTCAGGCTCATCTCTCTGAAAACATCTGCTCTGAGGTAAAACGACCTTGTAAAATACGATAGCACCACCTCATCATGTTGGGGCAACTTTGATAAATGAATACTCATGGCGGAAGCATGCATTGACTATCTTCAAACTTTGAAGGAAACTATAACATTTTAAGTGTAATAAAAATAATTATATATAAGCATAGACTGTCCACATAACAATTCACTGAAGCAAACTGTTTACCTACATTTGCCATTATGGCAGTAAACAGTATAATACAGCTGTTGGCAAGCATACAGGAACGTCGTCGTATTGTTTGTGCTCGTACCATCTTGAAACAATTAAAGTGGACCATCCAGATGTGTGAGAGGTTTGTAGGAAGCGGATAAGTTAATTCTGTGGGTTTGACAGGCTAACGCTTTGACCTAGGGTGTGTTTTATTTGTTGTCAAATTGAAAACAGCATCTACACCATCCAAATGCGATAAATGATTCAACTCATAATATTACATTATAAAAGTTTTTTTTAATCTTTTGCAAAGTTTAGTCAATTACTTACCTGTAGGAGGTCTAATACCTGTAGGAAGTATAAGCACTGATATGACAGCTTTTACATAAGTTCTGCCTGGAAGACTCAATTGTTATGTCACTTATTACCTTCTCATCTATCCAATCGTGTTCTACTTGTAGTATAAAAGATCTGTACTTACATATGTCTGAGTTAAGAGATGCTGATGCATCACTGAGGGCGTATCACATCCCTGATTTATTGGTAGAAGGAACTGTTGTGATGTCATTTATAACTCGGGCCAAAACTAAAGTTCATTTGGAGTTTGTTTTAGGAGTTCGAAATAGCTTGACAAAGTTAACTTTACAGAAACTCTCCAACTGGTAAACACCTTCGAATTGGTCTGTGGCAAGTGTGCCTTATTTACTATCTTTTAAGTTCTATGAACAAAATAAGATAGTATGTACAATACTGGAACAGGTGGAACACCTGTTCAATTTCTCAGTAATGCAATTATCTAATCAACCAATCAGTTGGCAGTTGCTTCAATGCATTTAGGGGTGTGGTCCTGGTCAAGACAATCTCCTGAACTCCAAACTGAATGTCAGAATGGGAAAGAAAGGTGATTTAAGCTATTTTGAGCGAGGCATGGTTGCTGGTGCCAGACGGGCTGGTTTGAGTATTTCACAATCTGCTCAGTTACTGGGATTTTCTCACACAGCCATTTCTAGGGTATACAAAGAATGGTGTGAAAAGGGAAAACATCCAGTATGTGGCAGTCCTGTGGGCAAAAATGCCTTGTTGTTGCTAGAGGTCAGAGGAGAATGGGCCGACTGATTCAAGCTGATAGAAGAGCAACTTTGACTGAAATAACCACTCGTCACAATGCATTTGCGCAGCCACAACATGCACAACCTTGAGGTGGATGGGCAACAACAGCAGAAGACCCCACCGGGTACCACTCATCTCCACTACAAATAGGAAAAAGAGGCTATAATTTGCAAGAGCTCACCAAAATTGGACAGTTGAAGACTGGAAAAATGTTGCCTGGTCTGATGAGTCTCGATTTCTGTTGAGACATTCAGATGGTAGAGTCAGAATTTGGCGTAAACAGAATGACAACATGGATATATCATGCCTTGTTACCACTGTGCAGGCTGGTGGTGGAGGTGTAATGGTGTGGGGGATGTATTCTTGGCACACTTTAGCCCCCTTAGTGCTAATTGGGCATCGTTTAAATGCCACGGCCAACCTGAGCATTGTTTCTGACCATGTCCATCCCTCTATGGCCCCATGTACCCAACCTCTGATGGCTACTTCCAACAGGATAATGCACCATGTCATAAAGCTTAAATCATTTCAAATTGGTTTCTTGAACATGACAGTTCACAATGACTTAACTTCACTAAAATGGCCCCAACAGTCACCAGATCTCAACCCAATAGAGCATCTTTGGGATGTGGTGGAACGGGAGCTTCATGGCCTGGATGTGCATCCCACAAATCTCCATCAACTGCAAGATTCTATCCTATCAATATGGGCCAACATTTCTAAACAATGCTTCCAGCACCTTGTTGAATTTATGCCATGTAGAATTAAGGCAGTTCTGAAGGCAAACGGGGTCAAACACAGTATTAGTATGGTGTTCCTAATAATCCTTTAGGTGAGTGTAATGTAAAATTATTCAGTTTTGAACATTTTCATAAATTGAATAAAACGTAAAAAAGTTCAAAGACCCGATGCACTTTATTCATCATTTTGTTTTTTGTAGGAAAGATACAATGCCATTGGCGACACTTTATCTTGGGCCCTTTTGAACATTCTACTGACTATAAGTAACTTTGCAACTGCATTACAGCTTATTGTAACCCCAACCCTACCAGTCTACCACTCTAATGAGAGTAAGTCAACGTTAGGTGCAATATTACTTATAGTCAACACAATGTGTTAAAGGGACCATCAGAAAAAAGTGCAAATTTGCTCTGACTAAAGTGATTTAAACAAACCTGATGTTGTAATCACAACTTCATAAAAAAACTAAAAACATTAACCTTACTAAATGCACACTTCCCAAGAGGACATACTGTACCATTTGTTGCAAACTTCCTCCTAAAATGAATTCAATTCCCTAATCGTATTGTTTATTTTATGTTTATTATGCTGCTATCTCCAAATTAGTCATTTACAACAGTGTATCTGCTTGAAGTACATCTAAAGGAACGCTTGAGCCAAGTCCTCTGTGTCGTCCTTCACAGCTGCTTCCCTTCAAATAATTATGGAACACTTATAAGGGTCATAAACATACAAATTACAGATACCTATCAAACACTTAATCACATAAAGCCAGGACTTCATGTGGAAACGTAATGGCCAAAGTTTCCGAAGTCTGGAATGATTCTCGCTGACACTTAAAACTGCCGTCTGTTTGTCGCTCTGTAGTTGACTTAGTTAATTATAGAGTAAATATTTGCTCATTAGAAGTGCTTTGAGACTTCTCATGTGTTTATGAAACTTCCAGCCTTCTATCACCGTGCATGAGGGCAGCTGACACTGTTTACTAGAGAGCGTGGACTGCGGCAACACGTGTTGGTGAGAAGGCCGAACCATTTACAAGCTAACAGGACGCAAACAGGAACCCATTTATCCAAGGAAACACCCCTAAGGGGTTCCAGAAGAATCAGGATATATGAAGGGTAGAGTCTGGGAAGGTGGGAATTAAGATTTTCATCATGGGCTCATTGGAAAACTTGCCTCTATCTACATTTTTTGAAAACTCCAAACACGTACAAACCACTGCAGTTTCCACCTGAAATGATCACCAGTGGCAGTAAAACACCAACAGCTTTTATTCCTTTTCACGAAAATTATGATTGCAGGGGCAGATTACCAAAGCGGCAATCTTCTGATCTCTCTCTTGAATCCAACACCGTAGTGACTTTTTTTTTTCTTATATAGCACACATAATACAACAGAACGTTGCCCAAGGTGCTTCACATACAGTAAAAAACTAAAACATTATAAAACAATTAAACTGCAATTCATCGCTATAGACAGGCTCCGAAAGAGAGTCAATCCCATAATTACAAAACGTGGTTTTGGTCTAAATATCTCATTTTGCCCTTCATGACACCTGAGAGGCGTTTTTATATATATATATATATATATAACTTATCCATTTAATTTTTTTACGCCTTACGCCTATAGTTCTGCATAAGGGGGTGGCCACTTGAGTGACAGGTGGATTGCCACTTTATATACAAGATTGTCAAAAATGCTCTTCAGAAACCTACGGGTGACATCACAGACACAACATCCATATTTGTTTACAGTCTATGCACATTGTAAAAAAGTTTATGAGCTCAAATCACTTTTAACTTGGTGCATGATTTGTGAAGTAATACATTTTGATGTTTGCATCACACCACAAGCTTTATACATTTTTTTCTGATGTATAAACTTGCTCGACTGCTCAACTGATACAGCATTGTACTTGCAATGTGAAGCGCTTGGGTATAAGTTATGTGAAATACACACAAAAATGAGCTGAAACATTTGTAGAAGCAGCTGAAATTCTGTGTTTGCTCAAGTAAATGTGTTCTGTAATCACTTTATGCTTTAGTTAACACTATCAGTTAGGTTAATGGTAGGGTGTAGAGTAGGAGGTTCGCTATTTTCAAACATGATAGAACATTAACCTTTTAGCGCCATTCAACGGACATTTCATTTGTACATACAACAACCTATACAATCAAACATTGCCAGATTCACAGTCATCTGTTTCACATAAAACTGAATGTGTTTTTAGAGCAACTAACTGGATGTTTCACTTTAAAAGTGTTGTGAAATGTGCATAATGATGGTAGCTTTATCACCCAAGGCTTCATAGAGTACATCTGCTGGCTCTTTCCCAGATGATGATGATATGAAACCATTCTAATTTGCTTAGTAGAAATGACCTACACATAATAAAATATACTGATCATAATCATTAAAAAAACAAATAAGGATGCCTGGATTATTTGAAAACAATGTGCGATTGTGCAGAGGCTTTGAAATGGAAGGGAAAACAAATCCAATTGGGGGAAAAAAAACTGCTCATATGGTCATACAAATGACCTGTGACAAGAAAGCCTTGGAAACCTGGCCAATAAAGGTGCTTTGATAAATGGAAAACACACTTCATTAAATGCACAGAAATGCCTAAATGCAAAAGGGCAGTTATGTGAAAAAAATGACTTCATTATTAAGTTGCCTCAGACATTTGTATTGGGTTTGAGAACAAAGTGGTTGACGATCTTCATGATTTTACTGAATAGATGGAGGACATGAGGTCACGTTTCATTTTGAAGAGTGCACAGTGGGTGGATTAGTTTTTTAATGAGGCCTTTGCAAGCAGAACAAAGGAAGCAAATTGGTGCTCTAAAACGCTGAGTGTTTTGTACTTTGCAGACACGTCTGTCTTTTGCTTACAAAGGAGGTGCCTAAGCTTGTGACTTTTATTAATCAATTATTTACACTTGCAAAACATAAGACTTAGAAGTATTCCCATAATAAACTAAGGCTTCTGTAACTGTTATTTTTATTTGAGTCAATGAAATGATGCTTTTTTTATTTAATTGTTTAAAAAGTACATCAGAAAATGTAATCTAACCAACAAAGTCATGCGGTATGACTAACATGTCAACTTGCAGAAACAAAACAAGGAAATCCTAATCGTGTATCATGGTCTCTTAAAATATCACATAAACGCAAGAGTTGTTCCAAAAAATGTGATATGTATGTAAAGGTAAATGTACATCAAGAATAAACTCTGATAGGGTGATCATTGATGTCGCATCACCCTGAAGGGGTTTATTATGCGGTAACAGCAAGCTGGATGTACATTATTTTACATGACTACCTAACACACAAGTAAACAATTAGACATGAAATAGACTTGAGTTGAAATATTTTATGAGGTCAAATACGCAAAGCTTCTGCGGAGAGAGCAGTTCAAAGTTCAAACTAGACGGACATTTAATGGATATGGTAAATTCATGCCACAGCATTTCAACACATAAATAATTGTTTTCTATTAATAATTAATTAATTAGTTTAACAGCGTATTGTTGTGACCAGTGTCGACCAATAGTGAGCTTACGTGTGACGTTTAACTGACAGAGGCCGAAACAGAAGGAAAATGAATACAATGTACGAAGGTCTTACTGGGTTGGAACAACATGAGGGTGAGTAAAATAATACTGACAGAATTTTCATTTTTGGGTGAACTAACCCTTTAATATATGATAACTCTTTATTGTGATGATCCTCAATAGACATACTGACTAACTTTGCAACTACAAGTCAACTTATTCTACTAACCCTAACCCTAACAGTCTACGAATACTCTACCAACACTCTAATGAGAGTGAACAGAATGTGTTAAAGGGACCATCAAAGGAAAGTGAAACCAAATATAATATGATTTTTTACTCATATACCCAACATTTTTAGAGACTTTAGATTGAATCTTTTCTTGAAAATCTAATTTATTTCAAAACTATGTGAAACCTGCATGAATATAGAGAGTAGAACATTTTTCCAATCATTTTCTTTTGGACACTTATGTCTCTTTAACCTTTGTCATTCCAGGAAAGTAAATTTCCCCTGTGTGATTCACGACCACACAGGCACAAAGCATCGACTATTGGTAGATCTAAGCAACTGGTTGATGTACAACCCCTAAAATGCTGTTTCCCAATCCTGTTCCTGTGTAATGGGTGCTGGAAGGAGAGTAGCTGAGCCAAAGATCTAATCACAGGCTGTGTTTATTGAACAAAACAAGATGAAGAGAATCCAGAAACAAAAGGAGGAAGGAATACGAAACAGCTTGTTAAGACAAGATCGGACAGCTCTAACAAAAAGCAATTGATAGCTGCAGGGATAACTTTTTTTGTAGGCCAAAACTTGGAAATAATTGCATTTTAGCACTTCCTGTTCAATCGCCCTGAAATCAATGTTTTTTTTTTTAACAGGTTTTTGCTTAAATGCCTGATTCACACAAGCAAGATATTCACAAAATACATCAGTAGCTCCTCCTTGTGATTTTTTAAAAAGCTTTTACTGGTCTTGAAAAGTGCTTTGGTCATTCCATTTAAGGGTTCAAGGGTCCCACCAGTAGTGGGCACTCATGCAATGTAAGCTATGACGTACATCCAAGTGAATGAGACAGAGGGAATTTCATAAAAAAAAAAAAGAAGAAAAGACTTAAACACAGCCACAGACTAAACACAGGAGTCATAGGCAAGTAAGATATGACGTCTCCTTTATCTCACCTCATATATATATATGTATAATTTTTGAAAGGTGAGGATCACATGACACTTGAAAACAAAGAGCCTTACAATCAGGTGTGTTTGATTAGGAAGAGTTTGAATTGTTGCATTGTTTGTGTGCCTCCAGGAATGGAGATAGGAAACATGGCACAATTTAAAGCAGTGCCTGAAATGCATCTATTTCTTAAATAAATGTGCTGCCATGTTCTTCAATGAAACACTCATTGTTTACTTTAATAGAATTGCCATTGTTTGTTTCTAACTCCCCTGTTTCTTTGATATCGTGCAGCAGATTGAAGGAGGAAGATATTTGTACCGTGCAGATTAAATTGAGATCAATGTAGACTAGCCAAGTATGCCCTTTCTTTTTGTTTGTTTATAGCTTTTTATAATTGCATATTGCTGCCAATACAGCTTGCACAAAGAAGCAGCTCACTTTCAATTATTTTGCAGTGGCCCTTAATGTTTCATCATCCAATGATATTGGGAATGATATGGCTTCGTGTTTCTGCACTCTTTGTTCCTACTCATATGTTGTGGTATGTCGTGTCTATGTTTGGAGGGCTCTTTTTCAATTCCTTTGTCTCTTGCTGAATATCTCTCACTCTCGCTGTCAAACAAACATTTAGTAACAAGTTTTATTGTGATGACACTTCAGTTTTAATGGAATTGTTCACCCAAAAATTCAAATTCATCATTTACTCACTCTCAATATTTTTGAAAGAGGTCTCTTGTGCTTGCCAAGGCTGCATTTATTTAATCAAGAATACAATTAAATCAACAATGTTGTGAAATACATGGATTATTAGGAACACCATACTAATACTGTGTTTGACCCCCTTTCGCCTTCAGAACTGCCCTAATTATACATGGTATTGATTCAACAAGGTGCTGAAAGCATTGTTTAGAAATGTTGGCCCATTGATAGGATAGCATCTTGCAGTTGATGGAGATTTGTGGGATGCACATCCAGGGCACGAAGCTCCCGTTCCACCACATCGGTTTATAATATCGACACTGTCTTACCACTAGGAATGTTTGACTCCCTCTCACTTACAATCTATAGGTTCGATAGCACTAGTCTGGTGGTCTGTGCTGGCTTGTCTAGCGGCTCGCTCGAGTCTTATCTTGCTTCTGGTACGAGCTGATGTGCACACAGTCACACACAACATCTAAAGCCTTGCAAAACATCTGCCGTTTTTCATGGTACAAGGTGTCTTTCGGATTTTCATAAGCGTGTCAAATGTGAGATGAATATTAATACATTTACATCCCTAGACCAAAAATTCACTTTAAATGCCAGAAAATATGGAATCGTATGAACCAGTTTTATTAATGTGATTCTTTAATCCATTGTTTCTTTTTTTTTTTTTTCAGTTCATGTCTGTGGGAAAAAAGAGCAATTAGTGTACTTTATAAGTAGATTTTTCTAAAACTGTACTTGCAGATAACATAATAATCATGAAATAAAAGGCCACTTAAGTAAGTGTACTTAAGAGGGAATATATTGTTGGGCTTTTCATACTTAGAAGTAGTTAACCCTGTGTCATTCGAAACCCCATATAATTGTAATACTGGGTTATCTTGCTTCACGTTTAACATGGCCTAAAATTGGGTTAACAATTAATCTTGGGGATTTATAAACTGGTGTTTCACATTGTATATTCATAAACCCTGGGTTAACATCATTATTATTTGAGTTGTTGGTGTCACTGATTGGGCGAAGGCTGCAGGCAAAATGTTTTCATAAAACCTCTTGCATTGCGCATTCACATATGGGCCATATTCTGCGTACTGGACAATTATAAGCCTGCTACTATGTTTCAAGGCAAGATTATACCCCACCCCCACCCCTCTGATGTTAAGTCCAATTGTCCAATTGTTTAAAAAATGATTAACAATGCATATAGTATTTAGTTTTCAGCAATGTTCACAAAATGCAGTATCATTAAAAATATACATTTACTAACGTAATAATTTAGTTTTTTTTTAAAGTATTATGCCTATTATTTATTTGAATTTGTTTTTATAAATTTGTACAAAAAAACAAAACAAAACAAAAAAACGAATCCACATCCAAGTCTAAGTTTTCCATACTTTTTATTTTAAGCACCACAGAATCATGTTAAAAATAATATCTGTATATATTTTTTTCGAATTAACAGTTTATTTAAATTAATAACTGCAGTCAACTATTGTTTTTTTTCCGGCGCTATCTCCACGGTAACAGCAGCTTCTTTTCTGGTTGGTTCACGTGATGATGCATCGTTTGAATTTTCTCCCAAGCTTGAATAAGAAAACATTTCAGACAACCGCTGTACGGGTAAGTGAAGTTTACTCTCATTGTGGCGCTTTTTAATACCTGATTTCAAACTCGGATGCCACTGTTTTCTTTATTGAAGTAAACTTTTGCCTATATGGTAGCTGATTCAGCTGCCCCTGAATATGAAAATGCCAATACAGACTCGAACGCGGTGCTATCACGTGCGATAGACCAGCTCGTGGAACGTTCGAGGCTCGGTGCTTCATGTGTGCGAAACAATGTAATGTTAATGCTTTTAAAATGATAGGAAGATCACAGCAAAAGCTGAAAGTGATTCAGTGGTTGTAATCAGATTGTATGATATCTAAATCTCGTGGCTGAAAGTTTACTTTTGTTTTAGCTAAACATTCTTAAAACATGCCGTTTATTTAAACTTTTAGCATTTTGCATCAGTCGTGTTGAATCAAATCTGGATTAATCATTGTTTCACATGAAAAGGACATGCTCCATGGTTTTTATTTGTGATCACAGACTGCAATTTATTTTTGCTAGTCATGTATTGCTAGTCACTTCATTCCCATGTGTGCCATATTTGTAGGCGATTGAGAGAAAATAACAATACTGCTCTATTAAAATATCTACATTGAAAGAATGAAATTGATCACATAATTTTTACTTTTTGTCTTAAACAATAGTTCTCAACCTGGGTAATGTTTAGAGGTCACATTTGAATGCAGTAAACAATTGGCCACTTTTCAATTGGCCAAAACTGAACCAGGAGCTAAACCTAGTACCATTGATGCATGGCAATGTTTTTCTCCCAACATATTGGGAATTATAAGGAATGAATGACTAAATAAAGTTATCTTTTTTCCCCCTCCGTTCATATTGTTTAATTATTGATGATATGTCTGTTGCTCCCCCTTCCCTGTCTGTTTGTTTGAGTTGATATTATTTTATTTCAAAAGACAATAAGGAGTTGATCAAAAAATAGTGACTAGGATTATCCTATGAAATTAATGACAATGTACTAAATATGGTTAAAATAATTAAATATAAAATATTTAGATGCAGATAGAAATTGATTGATAAAAACAGTGAAATTGAAATTACTTAAAAGAAGGGAAACTCTGGCCTAAGGCACTCACTTTCCATGATCTAACAAGATGATACAAATGAGTTTTAGAGCTACATTAGTATCATATATTAGTTGGGCTGGGTATTGAGACAAATTTCACAATTCGATTTGATTTCGATTCACAAGCTTGCAATTCGATTCGATTTCGATAACGATTCGATTAGATTCAATATTATTATTTTGGATATCAGTTACAATAAATGGCAATTTTTCTCAAGGGAATCAAATCTCTTAACTAATGCTGTAAACTATGGGAGTCTAGTTGTAGCCTATAGGCTTCATTAGCCTAATATGAAGGTAATAATTAACTGTTTTGTAGCTATACAAACACACTTTTATTAAATTACACTTTTATTTATTTTTATAATAAAAAGATTATATGAAATAAAAACATTTAAATGGTGGCTGTCATAAATATGCATTAAATATGCATTAAATATTGAAGAACATTAAGATTATAGCAATGCACATGTATGTATATTTATGTATATTTAGCAAAATGCTCCTCTCTGGAGTTTTTTTTCCTTCCAGCTGACTATAACGAATTGATGTGGGTTTTCTGAGGTAAATATGATGATTATACATGACATTGATTACAAGCTGTTTAACTGACGTCTTTCCACGGTTGAAACGCTGATTGAGCGAATCAATGTGACATGATACGGATTTCGATAAGTTGTACTCTATCTTTTAACACACTTTCAGATGCTCAGTCATTCATGTTTATTTCGCGCTGTAACTGGTATTATTAAGCCAGAAGAGAGATCAGCGCTGCTGCTTCTCTTGAGCTGCGCCAGAGCGATCTCACGCCACAGCGCCAAAACGTCATTTATGTTTTTGAATTTCTAAAGAAAATGGACGTAATTTGAGACTTTGTTTCATATCAATAGTAACAAAGGACAAAGATTATTGCAATATTTTTGGATGCGTGCAGCCACAATACAATGTTCCATTCATTCAAATGAAACAGGATGACTAATCGATTCTTGAGATTTAAGAATCAATATCGGTTCGTAAAAATGAGTATCGATTAATATCGAGAAATCGATATTTATTACCCAGCCCTATATATTAGTAAATCTGGAATAGTTGAGGCATATTCAATGTTATTTTTTTTTAAAGGACTGTGGTTGGGCAAGAAAACTTGACAGACTGTTGGTATGGCTGGTAATTGGCGTTACAATGAAAGGAGCAATGTCAGAAGAAGGGCTTTTACAGGTTGTAATAAGATGTTACACTTGGAATGTACAAAATAAAATAGCCTTCACAGTGTTACACAATTCTAGGTGTAATATTTATTTGTGGTGTCTTTAATAGCGCCGTCATTCTCTGCGGTACTTGGGACGAGGATTGGGTTCACATGGTTTGGGTAAGATTAGGCTTGGTTATGGCTCAGTTTTGGGGTTACTGGTTAAAGGGTGGTGTCGATATGGTTAACTTATAGCTGAGAATTGGTACCAATAATAAAACCTGTTTTGCCCAGTTCAGGACCAGTTAAGGGTGATTAACTGGCTGAGATTCTGGCCAGTTATGGCCCATGTGTGACCCTTGTCTTTAATCCAGTTCTGGGCCACCTCATTGCTGTCATTCTTTGCGGTACTTGGGCCGAGTATTGGGTTCACATGGTTTGGGTTAGATTAGGCTGGGTGATGGCTCAAGTTTTGGGGTTTCTGGTTAAAGGGTGGTGTCGATATGGTTAACTTATGGCTGAGAATTAGTACAAATAATAAAACCTGTTTTGGCCCAGTTCAGGGCCAGTTAAGGGTGATTAACTGGCTGAGATTCGGGCCAGTTATGGCCCATGTGTGACCCTTGTCTATAATCCAGTTCTGGGCCACTTCAGTACCGTCATTCTTTGCGGTATTTGGACCGAGGGAAAAGGGATTGCGTGGGCTGGAGCTGGGCCAGAAAAAATGCTGCTACTTTTTTTTCTTTTTTTTTCAAAGGTATAGAGAGCCTAAGTCCCTCCCCTTCCGGTCGACCACCATGGGACCTAACTTCGAAAAAATATTGAATGGGAGTCAATGGCAAGAGACAACAAATATTTTGATCTGGTTTGAATTGTGCCCTGAATTACACATATGATGTTTGTCAATTTAAAATATACATTTTAAAGTAAAGAAAGTCGCAGTTTGATGTAAAACCGTTGAGGTATAAGACTGTGAAAATACGTAATTACAAAGACTACAAACCCCAAAGGCGCACATTTTCTCTCAATGAATAAAGCTAACTTTACTGAGGCTGTCTGTCATTATTTCTACGGTCTTACGTTATAATCGTAACGTTACGCCGTCCTACCTGAGTGTTTTGTACCAGACTGCACGCACACGAGCAGCGGATCTCGTTTCTCTTCCCGGGAGATGTAGTTCACAGAGCGATTTTCACATAAAACTAAATGTTACTCTTCTGCTGTATGACAAACTGCGACGTTTTTGAGTTTGAGAATCATCTTTTAAATTGACAAACATCATATGTGTAATTCAGGGCACAGTTCAGACGGAATAAAAAGATAAGTTGTCTCTCCCCATTGACTGCCATTCATATTTTTTCCGAAATAAGGTCCCATGAGCCGGAAGCGAAGGGGCGGGACTTAGGCTCTCTATAGCATCCTGTTCCTAATTGTGACAAGAATTATATTTTATTTTCTGTGAGCTTAGTTTTAATTAAAAGATTTAGCTACTGTTTTCCTAAAGGCTCTTTCAAAGAGATGTTCTTCTATTCAGTCAATGTGCAAGTCCTTTTGATGAACTGACTCTCGGAGTTCACATAATTAAGTTACTGATTTGATGTTTTCTCCTTCATCTGTGTACACGCTGAGTCCACCTGCATTCATTTACAGACGTGACATCCAGATGAAATGTAGGAGGAAATGATTTCTCACTTTTTCATGTGTCGGATGCTGAATAATTCGTTATTGGAAGGCGCTCATCATTTTCAACACAGAATGAAGTAGATGATTTGTTAGTTTCTTCACAAAATACGTCAGGCTGCTATCAGACAAAATGGCAAAGGTTGTGTGATTTAGGTTGTGTGATTTTAACTTCTATCAAAGTTGATTGGTTGATTTGTTTTATTGTTGAATGTTTTTGGCTGTTCTAATATTAAACATTAGGGGAGATTATTTAAATCTGCTGACTGTGGCCTGTGGAGTTTAATGGGACACTTGTGCTGTTGGGTTCTGCAGCTTCCTTCTGAAGTGTCGGGCACTGATTTGGAAGTGCTCTATAATAGAGATATTTCAGCTGGAGTTTGTCACCGATCAGGGTAAAAACAAATGTAAATCAAGACAATGAGAATCAAGCATTCAACAGTACAGGGCTCCAGACTAACTTTTTGCCTTGGTTGCACTGGTGCGCCTAACTTTTTTTATTTAGGTGCACCAGCACAAAATTTAGGTGCACTCAGATTTTTCCTCATCTCGCGTCGCCTTTAACGCCACAATTTCAAGGTAACCTTTTATCACACACCATATATTCATATATGTAAATGCTTTTAAACAAGAATAAGATGTATTTTTTGTTGTTTATTTTTAAGCACAATTATATTGTATATAAAAATATAAATCTTTAAAAAAAATAAAGTGCGGTTTTTACATTGTTCAAGTTAGGGCAGGGTATTGACACCAATTTCACAATTCTCAAGGAAAACAAATCTCAACTAATGCTGTAAACTGGGAGTCAGTTAGCCCACTCTTTCATTACCCTTCTATAATATTGAAGGTAAAACATGACCTGATTTGTACACAAACACTTAAATGACACTTTTATTTATTTTTATAATAATAATGTTATATGAAATATAAACAACATGGATTAAAACAACATGGATTGAATATTGAAAAACATTAAAAATGCACCTCTAGAGTTAATTTTTCTAGCTAGCTAACAAGTTTATGGTCACTGGATATGTTTTTTCTGAGGTAAATGTGACGTTAAATTACATTGTTTACAACCGTTTTACTGACGTCTTTCCACGGTTGAAACTAGGGCTGCACGATATTGGTAAAAAATGGCATTGCGATATTTTATATTTCCACGATATATATTGCGATATTAGAACAATTTCCCCAGATGACTTGAATAGCTCTATTTGGAAAGAATGAATCATTCTAGAATGACTGGGGTGGTTGGAGTAAATCCGCATAGAAAGAAACTAATATTAATTGAATGTTTACTAATGTTGTTAACAGGTTATGTTAACAGGATGCAGCACATTAGTGGTGGTTGAGGAGATCCCCTTCCCCCTATATAAAGCACTTTGAGTGCAGAGAAAAGTGCTATATAAATGTAATGAATTACTATTATTAATGTAGTTTACTATACTTTAATAAATGTAACCTTATTGTGAAGTGTTTCCGATTTATGTATCTTCAGTTCAGTGTTGAATAGATCAGTTGTTTTAACCATTCATTAAAGTGAATCGGTTCAAACGAGTCATTAGTTCGCGAATCGGACGCGTCATTAACGGACCACGCCACACGTTGTGTGATTATCCAGGCAGGTTAGAAAATCGCACAAGATTTGTGTCAACACAGAAAACATTTCATCACTGGATAGCTTTTTTTTATTATTCAAAGTGTGGTTTATGTAATGTCATCTGGATGTGGAACGGCAAATCACAACCAGTGGTAGTTCAGAAAAAAAATAACTTGTCTTCCGACCATTTACCGTCATGTATTCTCAAAGATATTAGTCAACTCAAATCATTATATGCGCGAGACTGGGAGAGAGATCAAGACAGTTTGAAGACGGTGAGACTGCACGCGCGACTGGGACTTTCACTTTCTCATTTAAACGAGCGCAGAAGTCACTCACTCATCGTCATCTGCATCACACATCATTCACCGGTCAAGCTTTGGCGGGACAAAAATGCGCTTTAGTAAGACTGACAGAAAATAACGCGCAAGTTCCAGTCTTCTTGCGCTTGATGTTTAAACTGACAGGACTTGCAAATTGATAAACGCACACTATGATGGTTGCATTTAATCCGCGAATCACAAGCCTTACGGGCCGGGGAGCTGCTGGCACGTAGCCTACTGATCACGAATCACGGATTAACTACGATATGAGTGACATCGCACATCCTTGCGATGTAACTATCGTGGATTCGCACATCGCGATATCGATGTTAAAGTGATACATCGTGCAGCCCTAGTTGAAACACTGATTTAGCAATTCCATGTGAAAGATACGGATTTCGATAAGTTGTACTCTATCTTTTCATGCTCGTTCATGTTTATTTCGCGCTGTTACTGGCATTATTAAGGCGGAAGAGAAGCTCACGTGCGCTCTGCGCTGTTGCTTCACTTGAGCTGAGTAGGGCTGTCAACGAATATTCTAAATTCGAATATATATTCGAATAGTTTTAAAAAACAGAAATTCGAAGGTGAAAATTAATATTCGAATTTAAAAAAAAAGCCCGCGGAAGCAGGCGCGGCTGTCTGTTTTGCGAGTGGCCGTGCACGCTGCCTGATTAGGGTTCAGAGACAGGTGTCGCACTGGCACAGCGTCACTCACTGCAGAAAGTGCAGAGCCCAACTCGATCGCAGCAGAGAAAGTGATTTTAACTCCCCAAAATGAGTGAGGCCGCTGCCGGACAGACGCGTGATCGGCATCCCGCTTAGAAAACTGCGTTATCTGCTTTGGAGTGTCTCTTCGGAGACACGCATTGCGCGGACAGCCCAGACCAGGACATCAATTTGGTGCTTCAAAAAGAGATGTTGATGTATGAACAAGAGTCTCCAGTACCTCCTCAACAAAATCCTCTCATGCGGTGGAAAACTTTGGGCTCTGGGAGATACCCTCACATCGCCCAGATGGCAAAGAAATATCTTTCCGTCCCCGGATCCTCAGTGCGCTCTGAACGCGTTTTTTCCTCCGCTGCTTAGTAAATAATAAGAAATCAGCACTGGCCCCTTCAAATGTGGACTGTCTTGTGTTTTTGGCAAATAACCTGTAGACCCGACGGTGACAGTGCGCACTAAAAAGACAGTGGAATAAATTGACGTCCGTTTTTTTTTCTTCCTTTTTTATTCAAGCACCAAGAATGTAAGTAGCCTTTTTCGTAATAGTTCTTTATTTTTTTATGAACCTCAGGGTAAAGGCGTTGTCAGATTTATTTAACTCTAAACAGAAACAGCCTGTAGGCTAACTAATTAGATAGGCCTATTGCGTTGGAGAGTGAGGTTTGCAGTCTTGGCCATTACTTTGTTTTACTTTTTTGTGTAGGTAATACGTTGTTAAATATGTTTAAAAGTAAATAAAGTAGCCTACCTATACAAGTAGTTATGTCTCTTTGTATTAATTCGTCCTGTTATTGACGTAATGCGCGTCATTGAAAAAATGCGCAACCAGATATTCGAATAGTTCGAATATTCGCCTGTTTTTTCGAAGGAATATTCGAACGTAATTTTTGAGCAATTTTGACAGCCCTAGAGCTGAGCCAGAGCGATCTCACGCCACAGCGTCAATACACTATTTATGTTTTTGAATTTCGTAAGAAAACGGACCTAATTTGAAATCTGAAACTTTGTTTCATATCAATAGTAATAAAGCACAAAGATTATTGCGATGTATTGGATGGGATGCGCGTTGCGCGCTACAATCTTCCATTCATTCATCAACTGAACACAGCATAGCCCAACGGGTTCGTAAAAGGAGAATTAGTTTTTGAATATGAGGATATTTTTACCTAGCCATAAAAAGTAGCCTACATTTTTAAAAGTTTCTTCGTAGTCTGTTTCTTCTGCTTCTGATTGCCGTAACTGATTCTCTGGTGTTCACGTTCAGGTTGCAATTTATTTCGTTTCACACAGCACGGAACATTTTAGTCCTACAGGAATAGCTGAACCACAGCCAATCAGAGGCAAAGACCAGCCCAATCTCTATCTCTGATTGGTTTAGACCACGATATGATCCAAACTTGCGAGCAAAGAGAACAAAAGACTCGCTTGTGGAAATTGAGCAGATGCAATCATAAGAGAACGTTAGGTGTACTGGTGCGACCTTGGAAAAATTTTGGTCGCACCCTTACAAATTTTGGTCGCATGTGCGACCATAATGGTCGCACTCTAGAGCCCTGCAGTATAAAATGTGTTTTTAAAAAGTGTCTTTGTTTGAATCTAGAACAAGAAAAATACAAGGGAGGAAAATCAGGATAATGAGAAAAATTAAGTTCATGAAAACAACAACATGTTGTCGGCCGATACCGTTAGCAGCATCTTGACTTCCTGGCCTGCCAGGACTGATGCTGACGCTCAATGTTTAGCTCTTTATCTGTTGCCGTTGTTCATAAAGCCCTGAAACAATTGAATCCTCGAAAACCTGCGGGCCCCCGATTACTTATGCTGCATTCAAACAGGACGTGAATAGCGCATCAAATTTGTAACTACCAGTTATATGCTTGAATCTAGTTATATGCTTGCAACTCTTTGAATCCAATAGGGCGTCAAGAGAAAAATTGACGTGCATAAAAAACAAAAGTTAGATACCCACAGGGAAGACATAGGTTCAGATATCCCATACTATGTATCCCATAGTCAGGGTCGGCAGGGTCACCGCTGCACTGCTTGTACTCGGGCCGATCCCCGTCCTGACTCTTGGTATTTTTGAACCAGTTCCCAAGGGGATTTTTTTTCCCCGTTTCATTTCCTGCTGCCATTGCTATTTGGGCTACTGCCTCCAGAGGTTGGTCCACGTCCATGGGGACCGCAACCCTTTCTTCCTCTCCCCGCTGTTCCTGTTCCTGTGTTGCTGTTGTTCCTCTTCCTGTCTCGGTTGATCCTGCTCTTGCAGAGGCTCGGGCCCAGCTCCGGGGACCCTACTTACAGTATCTCCTCCCCCACCTCTTCCTCAAGCTTTCTCCAAGATATGAGGGTTTTTACCAAACTCCAAGCCCGCTTCACTGTCTCCTCTCTCATCCTCCTATCCTGCGGGCCCACTTAACCGCCACTTGCCAGGCCTCCTTCCAATCCACTTTCCGGCTGCTGACCACCTCCCTACATGCCTTTATTAAGGCCCCCTGGTAATGTTCCTCCACTATCATTAGGCCCTTTTGTAACCATGTGTTGGTATTGTCCTGGAGTCTACATTCCGTTCTTACTTATTGAAAGGCCGGATGAACCTTCTTAGCCTGGGCTTCCAACTTCGCTAGTCTTCCAGGCGGGTCCTCCTGGCCCTCTTCTACTTACACATTATAGTGGCATAATTTCAAAAAAGAGTGGAATGCTCGAACCGCACTCCTGAACTCTGGATCCCCCTCCTTCGTTTGTCTCCTTCCTTTGTTCCCGGCCCTCTGTCTGCTTCCTCCAATCTTCCGCCCCCTACTTCTTGGATCTCTGTTACCCATGTTACTCCTTTTTCCCCCTCTTTTCCGACTCTGACTCTCTTCTTCCTCCCCTCCCTCCTGCAAAATGTCTCCATCCTTCTCTTCGTTCCTCTCTTCCACTCCACCTCCTTTCGTTAACACATCTCCTTGTCTCCTCTCTTCCTCCACGTCTCTCCCCTCTTTCATCAAGATAACTCCTTCTCGTCTCTTCTCCTCTTCAACTCCTCTCCATTCCTTCATCAAAATGTCTCCCCATCTCCTCTCTTCTCTCTCTGCTTTCATCAAGGTACCCTCTTCTTTTTTCGTTCTTTCTCTTGTGCTTCCTTCTCTTCTTTCATCCAGATGTCTCCTTCTCTCCTCTTCTCTTCTATTCTCCTTCCTCCTCTCGAAAAATGATCTCCTCCTTTCACTCTCCATGCTTTTGAAGTTTCTTCCATGAGAGAAGAGAAAAAAAACTTTGTGTGTAACTACACATTCGATTCTTCACTCCATACAAAATATCCCCAAATGGGTCAAAAACCCTTGTCCCCAATATCCACCAACTGGATACACCCCAGTATGTCATGTCCGATGGCTCTGGCTAGGTTAATTTTTTTGAGGATATTACAACAGCCCTTCCCCCTCCTGGTTTTTTAAAAGGGTTCAGGGACTGAGGAAAAGCACTGGCTGACACCTGTCTGACTACCTTGTCACTGTGACTACCTTCGGGACTATAATGGGAAAAAAACCTGTCTCCCCTGTGGATATCGAATCACTGTGCTTTTGTGATTCCACCTTTGGATCGGGTGTGGGACCCCATTACACTTGGACAAGGGCCCCACTCAATCCGAAGGGTTAAGTTTAAATCTGAATAAGTAAAGCAAAAACACAACAAGCTATTGACTCGGTATGCCAACCTCAGAGTTGCCCCTGATTAGGTTAACAGTTGTGGAAAAGATGATGGAGAGGATTAAGAGTGCTGTAGCGCTTAACGGGACTTTTATTATGAAAGTGCGACGGGCACTAGCCCGGAAGCTAATAATCCCCCAAAGAGCGAAGGATATCACCTCAGATATCAGCTCACATGCACGGGTGCTGAAGAAGACGAATAACATTGGTTATTGGATCGAGTGTAGGCTACATTGTGCTTCTGTGCGTCTTATAAGAGGAAACCACATACAATACCAGCACAATTCATGTTACACTCTCATCTAATCAAGACTTGACACCTACTCATTAAACCAACAACATCGCGACATCTCTTCTTCCACATGTGCCTCTTGTGCCCACATCCCAACTATTGATTGCTCGCTTGACATTCTTACAAACCTCGCAACAACTGTGAATTCCTCAGAATTCCAGAAACAGCCTGCTTTGCCATAGAAGATAATTCACTGTCACCCATAAAGCCCCGAAGGGCTCATTGCAGGCCAAATTTGCCGCCCCCGTCACTGGAAGTTAAGTAAGGTGTATGTTAGTGGTTGACTCCCCCCTCTGATGTTCATCTTGATATACCTGCCATAATAAACCAGTTCAAGTTGATCACTTGCATCTCTGTTGTGTTCTGACCGACACACCTAGTACACTGCTAAACATACCGGAACCAGTCCTTATCGAATATCAAGGTATCTTCACTACAACAGTAGTAGGTAGACGCGTAGCTCTGACTGGTTTAAGCGAACATGAATTGCCACTCGGTGAAAAAAACATAGGTCTACTATGGGTAGGTTTAGGGCAGTAGCAGGTAGACTCCTAGATCTGACTGGTTTAAGCAAACATGAATTGTCACTCGGTAAAAAAAGATAGGTCTACTATGGGTAGGTTTAGGGCAATAGCAGGTAGACTCCTAGATCTGATTGGTTTCAGCGTACATGAATTGTCACTCGGTGAAAAAAAAAAATATAGGTCTACTATGGGTAGGTTTAGAGAAGGAACAGATGTAAACCTTGACCTAAATCGATTAAGCAAACCTGGACTCTACTTGACGTACAAACCTCAGGACTACTATGGGTAGGATTAGATACAGGCTTGGTTCTAGTTCTCCAAACTAGAAAACTCTCTGCATAGAACTACATTTCCCTGCTCCCCAAGGGAATGAGGGAAATACTCAAGACACTCTCGTCAGTAGTGTACCTCAGGATCACTGAGTGTTTCAGCCTTTAACACATCAGACACCCTCCTCTGAGGCGGCCCATCCTGGATGATCAGTCCAGGACGAGTGTCTCATGACCAATTGCTAATTGAGCTAGACCAGATCCTTCAAGACACTGTGGATGGGTTCTGGTTAAAATATATTACCGATACGACCAGGCTGACCTCTGAATCGGAACCTTCTTTCAGATAATAAAACATGACCATCTGTAGATCACCCTTTCTCCTGACACTAAAATCAGACTTCCCTTCTTTTACGGGACAACCGCCGACAGGGTTGACTGTTGAATCGGAATCATCTTTTCGGTAGTTAGAAAGCATGATCCTCCAGATCATTCTCCTGACACTGACCATTTTTTTAAATCTCTTTCAGGACAACCACTCTTTTGACAGTGGTGGCTACCGAATCAGAGCTACCAGGTAAGATCACTGGAAAACGAGAAGTCTGCCCTCTTACTTCAGAAGACTTTCTCCAAGCTCTTCACCTGGTCAAAAGAAAACTCACAATTCTATGGGTTTCGAGACTGGCGGATGCGGTGCATCAGACCAATCAGACCAACATCATCCCATTACAGGACAACCGGGGCTGGATACATACCGCTTTCCCAGGTAACCAGAGCTACCAGGTAAGACCGCAATGTATCTAGGTTACCTGAAAAAAAACCTGCAAGGAATAGTCTCCATCTGGGGGCCCTTGGTCAGTCCCACTGACTTAAACCCAAGGAGTCTTGTCCATAAAGGCCCTAAATAGCAGCCCCTGGTGCCAAGTCCTTTTAACTCCAAGAACAAGACTCCCCGCATCCACTCGGTTTCAAATTAAAAGTAAAGATTAATAGTAAATTTCTACCAACCTCTTCCCTTGAGAGTTGAGAGAAAGAAAGTCTGCACAGTTCAAATCCTTACCAGAATACGAAAAAAGGGGGGGTCCAGGCTCATTTTTCAACTCATTTTTCAACTCGGGCATTCGGACATTTTTCTACTCAGGCGTCAAACACGTGAATGCACCATTCACACGTAACGTGCCAGATGCTGAATTTACACCATTTGTGCAAACTTGATGCACGAATGAGGCGTATTTGCGTCTACCGCGGATATAATCCATGGATTATGGATTACTCTGCAACAGTCTTGGATGTGTTCCTGTGGTTTCTCAACATCCCTGGCTTGGTAAGAAAGACATACTTTGTTTGATTACCTTATTTTTGAAGTTAACAATTATGACTCAATATACTTTCAGTATCAAGGACTTAAGGTGTTTCATCTGTAGATTGACCAAGATTTCCCCATGATGTTTGGAGAAGAGGTTTCCGGCGGATTTTTGACAAAATGGCCAACTTACTTTAAACCCAGGCATCTGGGCAGACTGCAAGAACCGGATTTCTAATGAGCATGTGTAAGAACTCTTGTGTGCTCAGCAAAAATCAAATGAGTCTGGTAAGTGTGCCTTTAAAACATATACACAACATATTCTCATCTTCTTAAGTATTGTCTTTGGCATAATCTGTAATAATTTTAAATAAGATTTTAAGATAGAAATGTTTCTGAACATCTTACACTTAATTCTACTTTGCTCCAAGGCTGGGACAGTGACCTGTCAAGCATTATCGGCTTAACATCGACGTGGGAAGTGCCAAGGAAAGTCCCAGAGAAAAGGAGCTCAGAGCAAGGCTGTTGCACACTAATACTTGAGGTGATACACATATTGTTTGCAATTATGCTGATGTGTTTTATTTGTAAGGCACACTAGAAAAGTTCTGCATTGCTTTGTTAGCATTTGAGAATTGACCATAGATTGTATCCAGGGAAGACACTACATTTGAAATGTGGACAGCCGGGATGTTCTTTTATCATTGTGTACTTCTTCAGGTTTAAAAAAAGAACTAATTTGGTTGCACAAGGCTACTTGTTCACCAAATACTAAAAACAACCAAATACTTGGCAATGTGGACACTCAAAATGAAGCTGATGAGCCTTCAAGTTCTCAGGCAGTCTGTACAGACACTCCAGTAACTAGCTGGACCTCTTTTGCATCACAAGCATCATTTGTTGGATCTGTTGTAGTACAATTTACAAAGCCAACACTTTTTGTCTGAAGGGTCTGTTGTTTTCGTTTCAAGACGTTACAGTCGGCAATTAAATGACCTTGCTTATGGCAATAGAAACATTCCCAAACTTCTTTCGATGACGAGGGAACAAATTTCGTTCGGGACTGATCGAAACCAGGAGAGATTTTGACTGCTGCGCTCTTGTCTAGACGTGGCGAAAACATGTTGTGCGCAAGGACAAATTTGTCTGCCAAAACAGCAGCTTGTGACAGATAATACCTTTTGTTCATTCAAATGAAGCTCCTGCAGGAACTGTGGTACAACGCGTTCTGGTAGACAACCTTTGAAATCTTTAAGTGAGATTAGCTCTCTTAGTGACACAAAGTCATCAACTTTACTTGTGTGACACCATTTATCAAGCAAATTACTTTTCTCTTGAGCGAACTCTACAAAAGAATATTAGAATTTCTTTTATGATTTCAAAACCTCTGCCTATGGGCTTCAGAAATTCATACATACAGGGAATTACCAGCTTTGCAGTCTCTGATTTTAAACTCTCTTCTATAGGTAATGTTGAAAATACCTCTTGTGCCTTCCATAGCAATCTACATTGAATAATACAGTCCACACTTCTTTTGGCCAAGCGAGCAAAGTCGCAATACACTCAAAGGCGCAAATATAAGAATTAACCTCGGTTTCCCTGAAATAAGGTACTAACGATAAACATTTACCTACATCAAATGTATTTGTTGCCGAAACCTGAACTTGTAAACGGAGAAGCACTTATTACTCTAGAACGAACACTTGTAACTTCAGGAGTAACAGCCTGCAGATGCATGGCTGTACCGCCAACAATTTTCATAACTTCTAACTCTAATTGTCGATCTTCACCTGATTCTGCCTCAATCTCAAGTGTGCGTATCTTAAGATGCAAGTCCAACTCTGCCTGTCACGTATGGGCTTTGTCCTGAACTTCGATCTGAACAGGAGCTAAACGCAATTTTAACTTTGTATCCTCCTTGGACCCTGAAGAAACAGGTGAAAATGGATCAAACGGTGATAATCTGAGTTCCATCCTCAGAACCACTTAGCACATTTTCCAAATCCGTTATATCAGGATTAGGAGAAAATCATTCTGCACCATTGAACTCTGCCTCTAGAACAAGTCCTACCAATACCTTTAATTCCACTAGACGTACAGGGGAGTTTTAGACTCAATTCTACAAGAGTTACATTTTATGTTAAACTTTACATCCTATGTGTTAATATGGCAACAACTTGGTAGTGTTGAAAGAAAAACACACATTTGGTGTTAAATTTTGACACTACACACTGGTGTTGGGTAAATTTAACACTAACCAGTGTTGACTAGTGTTAAATGTTAACTATTTAGAGAGTTGTAACTCTGTCATAGTGTTAAATATTTAACGATTTGAAAAGTGTAGTTTTAACTCAATCTAGTGTGGTTTTGCTGTGTAATCTACATGAACCTTTGACTCATCTTTTCAATATTTCACTGGTCGCAAACAGAATTCCCAAGTTTGAGAAGTCTGATTATGTTTTACCACTTTTGAAAGGAAGTGACCCTTCTTTGCCTAATAATTATAGACCCAGCTTTCAGCTTTGGCCAAAGTATTGGAATCTTTGGTTAGTGAACAAGTGAAAGAGTATTTAAATGCTCAGTCATTTTTATCTAAGCATCAATCTAGTTTAAGGAAAAAAAAAAACAGCACTACCACTGCTGCTATAAAAGTAATTAATGATATAGTCAAAGCACTTTGTGTCTCTTTTCATTGATCTGTCCAAAGCATTTGACACTGTTGACCATAGCATACTAGTTCAGAGACTGATCAATTTAGGTATGTCTCAGCACTCTGTGGGCTGGTTTATCAACTACCTCGCTGACAGGACTCAATCTACACAAGTTGATGGCCTAACATCAAAATATGTATCAATCTGTAAAGGGGTCCCACAGAGCTTCATTTTGGGGCAACTTTTATTCACTATTTATATAAACTGTCTGGGGGAAAATGTCCAACATGCATTTTTGCATTTTTATGCGAAGGTTTAAATTGAAGCTGAAACAAATCTCATTGAATATACCTAAAGCCAGGACAGAGTTGTTTTAAAAGGCTTTCATGTTTGTTGCACCTTCTACATGGAATGACCTAGAGAAAACACTTAAACTACAGTGTCTAATTTCCTTAAATGATTTTAAATGTTATGTTAAATCTATAGAACACTAGTCCATCCACACATGCAAATGTTTTAATTAATGCCACTTTTATTTAATTAAGTTGGCTTGTGAAAGCCAACTTACTGAAATCCTATTTAAACTTATTATTAGTGGTGCTTGCTGAAAGCAAGGCAACACTATTACTATTGTGTTTTTTGAGTCGGCCAAAAATTTCGGCACGCTACTCCTCCCGCAGTTTTTGTCACAGACCCATGAATGAGGTCTCAAAACGTGCGGATTATTCGGGAATGGTGTGCTATGACTTTTCTAAGTGATCGGGGGTACGATGTTCGCCCGAAGGGCGAACAAATTTCCCAAAAATCCCATAGACTTAACATTGCGATAAACTTTGACGATTCATAGCTCCGAGCGAGGATTTCACAGAAGCCTGCGATTTACCACATTTGAAGAGGCTGACAGGCTCTGTAAGAACATACCTCACAATGGGGTAAAAGTTGCACCCCTGGGGGGCAGGAGCTCCCCAAATTTTCCCCATAGACCCCAATGTTATTTATTATTCTTATTAGTGGTGCTTGCAAAGCAACACTATTGTTATCCTCCATACTTATTATTCTTCTTCTTATTATTCCGTACAAATTTCGGCGCGCTACTCCTCCCGCATTTTTTGTCACAGACCCATGAATGAGGTGTCAAAACGTGCGGCTTATTCGGGAATGGTGTGCTATGACTTTTCTAAGAGATCGGGGGTACGATGTTCGCCCCAGGGGCGAAAAACCGCCCGAAAAATCCCATAGACTTAACATTGCGTCAAACTTTGACGAATCGTAGCTCAAAACGAGGATGTCGCAGAAATGTGTAATTTACCACATTTGAAGAGGCTGACAGGCTCTGTAAGAATATACCTCACAATGGGGTAAAAGTTGCACCCCTGGGGTGCAGGAGGGGCCCAAAGTTGCCCCATTGACTTACTATGGTGAAGGACGTCCCATCAAATGCATGTGTTTTTCCTACTATGGTAAATTGCATAGGGATTTTGTATTGAACATAGCTCTGGATCACAGTGTCGTAGAGACAAGGGGGCAGGCTCATTTTACTCAGACGACCAATCAGTCTCTCAGGATCATTGTTAAGCTATTAAGCCACGCCCTAGCAACCATTTAGCACACCTTAGCAACAACTCCCATAGACTTCCATTAAAAAAGATGAAAGTGATATCTCAGGATATAAGTGTCATAGAAAGATGAGGGTGGGCTCGTTTGACTCGGGCCAGCAAACAGCCAATCCTGAATCACCTCTACACTTACTGGTCACGCCCTAGCAACCATTGTCAAGCACCTTAGCAACCAAAATCCAAAGAGGGATATCTTCCATTCTGAATGTCATACAGGCATGGGAGTTGGTTTATATCATTCATACTGACAAGCAGCCTTTGGAGATTCATGATTGTCAGCTGCCAAGCCACTCCCTAGCAACCAAACAGAGTACCCTAGCAACCATTTTGCAAGACCTATAACTCTGCATCAAAACATCGTATAGAGATGGGGGTTGGTTTATACATTCACATTGACTTTGGAGCTTCATGATTGGCAGCTGCCAAGCCACTCCTTAGCAACCAAACAGATTACCCTAGCAACCGTTTTGCAAGACCTATATCTCTGCATCAAAACATCGGATAGAAATGGGGGTTGTATCTTTTTACTCATGCTAGCAAACAGGACTTGCTACATGCTACACATGCTAGCAGTGAATAGCTACATGCTAATATTGATTAGCTAAGTGCTAATTCATGCCATGAACATTATAAAAACTCTACTGTAACCATATGTGAACACTAACAATCACCTACTAACACCATAGCAACCACCCAGAATACCCTAGCAACCACCTAGCAACACCATAGCAACCACCCAGAACACCCTAGCATCCGCCTAGCAACCACCCAGAACAACCTAGCAACCACCTAGCAACCAACCAGAACACCCTAGCAACCGCCTAGCAACACCATAGCAACCACCCAGAACACCTTAGCAACCGCCTAGCAACACCATAGCAACCACCCAGAACACCCTAGCAACCACCTAGCAACACCCTAGCACCTATCCAGAACCCCCTAGCAACCACCTAGCAACACCCTAGCAACCACCTAGAACACCTTAGCATCTGCCTAGCAACCACCCAGATCACCCTAGCAACCGCCTAGCAACACCATAGCAACCACCCAGAACACCCTAGCAACCACCTAGCAACACCCTAGCAACTATCCAGAACACCCTAGCAACCACCTAGCAACACCCTAGCAACCACCTAGAACACATTAGCAACTGCCTAGCAACACCCTAGCAACCACCCAGTACACCCTAGCAACACCCTAGCAACCACCCGGAACACCCTAGCAACCGCCTAGCAACACCATAGCAACAGCCCAGAACACCCTAGCAACCACCTAGCAACACCCTAGCAACCACCTATAACACCCTAGCAACTGCCTAGCAACACCATAGCAACCACCAAGAACACCCTAGCAACCACCTAGCAACACCTTAGCAACCACCCAGGACACCCTAGCAACTGCCTAGCAACACCCTAGCAACCACCCAGAACACCCTAGCAACCACCTAGCAACACCCTAGCAACCACCCAGAATACCCTAGCAACCAAATAGCAACACCCTAGCAACCACCTAGGAACACCCTACCAACCACCTAGACACCCTAACAACCACCTTGAAACACCCTAGCAACCACCTAGCAACACCATATCAACCACCTAGACACCATAGCAACCGCCTAGCAACACCCTAGCAACTGCCTAGCAACACCCTAGCAACCACCCAGAACACTCTAGCAACACCCTAGCAACCACCCAGAATACCCTAGCAACCAAATAGCAACACCCTAGCAACCACCTAGGAACACCCTACCAACCACCTAGACACCCTAGCAACCACCTTGCAACACCCTAGCAACCACCTAGCAACACCATATCAACCACCTAGACACCATAGCAACCGCCTAGCAACACCCTAGCAACCACCCAGAACACCCTAGCAACACCCTAGCAACTGCCTAGCAACACTCTAGCAACCACCCAGAACACCCTAGCAACACCCTAGCAACTGCCTAGCAACACCCTAGCAACCACCTAGCAACACCTAGCAACAACCCTAGCAACCACTCAGAACACCCTAGCAACCACCTAGCAGCACCCTAGCAACCACCCAGAACACCCTTGCAACCGGGTGGTGAGTTTTGCCACTGCAAGCACCACTTCACATTTTCTTCTGGAAATGTACATTCTAGTTAGTGGTGCTTGCAAAGCAACACTATTACTATTGTGTTTGGTGAGTCGGCCAAAAATTTCGGCACGCTACTCCTCCCGCAGTTTTTGTCACAGACCCATGAATGAGGTCTCAGAACGTGCGGATTATTCGGGAATGGTGTGCTATGACTTTTCTAAGCGATCGGGGGTACGGTGTTCGCCCCAGGGGCGAACGAATTTCCAAAAAATCCCATAGACTTAACATTGCGACAAACTTTGACGAGTCATAGCTCCGAGCGAGAATTTCACAGAAGCCTGCGATTTACCACATTTGAAGAGGCTGACAGGCTCTTTAAGAAAATACATCACAATGGGGTAAAAGTTGCACCCCTGGGGGACAGGAGCTGCCCGAATTTTCCCCATTGACCCCAATGGTTTATTATTTTTTTTTTTTTTTTTTTTCAACTTCCGTGCGTTTTTTGGCACGCTACTCCTCCCGCAGTTTTTGTCACAGACCCATGGGTGAGGCGTCAAATCGAGCGGCTTATTTAGGAGAGGTGTGCTATGACTTTTCTAAGCGATCGGGGGTACGATGGTCGCCCCAGGGGCGAAAAACGGCCAAAAAAAATCCCATAGACTTAACATTGCGAAAAACTTTGACGAGTCATAGCTCGAAACGAGGATTTCGCAGAAACCTGCGATTTACCACATTTGAAGAGGCTGACAGGCTCTTTAAGAAAATACCTCACAATGGGGTAAAAGTTGCACCCCTGGGGGGCAGGAGCTCCCCAAAAATTTTTCCCATTCAAAATTTCTAGTATAGCATTATACTATTCCAGGAAAAAGTTTGGCGCACTCCTACGTCCACAGTTTTTGTCACAGACACATAAATGAGGCATCAAATCGTGCGGCCTATTGAGGAGAATTGTCATATCACTTTTTTAAGAGATCGGGGGCACGGTGTTCGCCCCAGGGGCGAACGAATTTCCAAAAAATCCCATAGACTTAACATTGCGACAAACTTTGACGAGTCATAGCTCCGAACAACGATTTCGGAAAAACGTGTGATTTGCCACATTTGAAGAGGCTGGCAGGCTCTGTAAGAATATACCTCACAATGGGGTAAAAGTTGCACCCCTGGGGGGCAGGAGCTGCCCAAAGTTTCCCCCATTGACTTACTATGGTGAAGGACGTCCCATCAAATGCATGTTTTTCCTACTATGGTAAATTGCATAGGGATTTTGTATTGAACATAGCTCTGGATCACAGTGTCGTAGAGACAAAGGGGCGGGCTCATTTTACTCAGACAGCCAATCAGTCTCTCAGGATCATTGTGAAGCTATTAAGCCACGCCCTAGCAACCATTTAGCACTCCTTAGCAACAACTCCCATAGACTTCCATTAAAAAAGATGAAAGGGATATCTCAGGATATAAGTGTCATAGAAACATGAGGGTGGGCTCGTTTGACTCGGGCCAGCAAACAGCCAATCCTGAATCACCTCTACACTTACTGGTCACGCCCTAGCAACCAATGTCAAGCACCTTAGCAACCAAAATCCAAAGAGGGATATCTTCCATTCTGAATGTCATACAGGCATGGAAGTTGGTTTATATCATTTATACTGACAAGCAGTTTCATGATTGGCAGCTGCCAAGCCACTCCCTAGCAACCAAACAGAGTACCCTAGCAACCATTTTGTGAGACCTATATCTCTGCATCAAAACATTGTATAGAGAAAGGGGTTGGTTTATACATTCACATTGACTTTGGAGCTTCATGATTGGCAGCTGCCAAGCCACTCCCTAGCAACCAAACAGAGTACCCTAGCAACCGTTTTGCAAGACCTATATCTCTGCATCAAAACATCGTATAGAGATGGGGGTTGGATCTTTTTACTCATGCTAGCAAACAGGACTTGCTACATGCTACACATGCTAGCAGTGAATAGCTACATGCTAATATTGATTAGCTAAGTGTTAAATCATGCCATGAACATTATAAAAACTCTATAGTAACCATCTGTGAACACTACCAACCACCTAGTAACACCATAGCAACCACCCAGAATACCCTAGCAACCACCTAGCAACACCATAGAAACCAGACAGAACACCCTAGCAACTGCCTAGCAACCACCCACAACACCCTAGCAACCGCCTAACAACTGCCTAGCAACCACCCAGAACACCCTAGAAACCGCCTAGCAACCACCCAGAACACCCTAGCAACCGCATAGCAACCGACTAGCAACCACCCAGAACACCTTAGCAACTGCCTAGCAACACCCTAGCAACCACTCAGAACACCCTAGCAACCACCTAGCAACACCCCAGAAACAACCTAGCAACCACCCAGTACACCATAGCAACCACTTAGCAACCACCCAGAAACCCATAGCAACCACCCAGAACACCCTAGCAACCACCCAGTACACCCTAGCAACCGCCTAGCAACACCATAGCAACCACCCAGAACACCCTAGCAACTGCCTAGCAACACCTTAGCAACCACCCAGAACACCCTAGCAACCACCTAGCAACACCCTAGCAACCACCCAGAACACCCTAGCAACTGCCTAGCAACACCCTAGCAACCACCCAGAACACCCTAGCAACCACCTAGCAACACCCTAGCAACCACCCAGAATACCCTAGCAACCGCTTAGCAACACCCTAGCAACCACCTAGTAACACCCTAGCAACCACCTAGACACCCTAGCAACCGCCTAGCAACCATCCAGAACACCCTAGCAACTGCCTAGCAACACCCTAGCAACACCCTAGCAACCACCTAGCAACACCCTAGCAACCACCCTAGCAACCACCCAGAACACCCTAGCAACCGGGTGGTGAGTTTTGCCACTGCAAGCACCACTTCACATTTTCTTCTGGAAATGTACATTCTAGTTCTTATTCTTATTCTTATTCTTATTGTTCCGCCGTTTTTTGGCACGCTACTCCTCCCGCAGTTTTTGTCACAGATCCATGGGTGAGGAGTCAAATCGACCGGCTTATTTAGGAGAGGTGTGCTATGACTTTTATAAGGGATCGGGGGTACGATGGTCGCCCCAGGGGCGAAAAACGGCCAAAAAAAATCCCATAGACTTAACATTGCGAAAAACTTTGACGAGTCATAGCTCGAAACGAGGATTTCGCAGAAACCTGCGATTTACCACATTTGAAGAGGCTGACAGGCTCTTTAAGAAAATACCTCACAATGGGGTAAAAGTTGCACCCCTGGGGGGCAGGAGCTCTCCAAAAATTTTTCCCATTCAAAATTTCTAGTATAGCATTATACTATTCCAGGAAAAAGTTTGGCGCCCTCCTACGTCCACAGTTTTTTTCACAGACACATAAATGAGGCATCGAATCGTGCGGCCTATTGAGGAGAATTGTCATATTACTTTTATAAGAGATCGGGGGTACGGTGTTCGCCCCAGGGGCGAATGAATTTCCAAAAAATCCCATAGACTTAACATTGCGACAAACTTTGACGACTCATAGCTCCGAACAACGATTTCGGAAAAACGTCTGATTTGCCACATTTGAAGAGGCTGGCAGGCTCTGTAAGAATATACCTCACAATGGGGTAAAAGTTGCACCCCTGGGGGGCAGGAGCTGCCCAAAGTTTCCCCCATTGACTTACTATGGTGAAGGACGTCCCATCAAATGCATGTGTTTTTCCTACTATGGTAAATTGCATAGGGATTTTGTATTGAACATAGCTCTGGATCACAGTGTCGTAAAGACAAAGGGGCGGGCTCATTTTACTCAGATGGCCAATCAGTCTCTCAGGATCATTGTGAAGCTATTAAGCCACACCCTAGCAACCATTTAGCACACCTTAGCAACAAGTCCCATAGACTTCCATTGAAAGAGATGAAAGTGATATCTCAGGATATAAGTGTCATAGAAACACGAGGGTGGGCTCGTTTGACTCGGGCCAGCAAACAGCCAATCCTGAATCACCTCAAAACTTACTGGTCATGCCCTAGCAACCATTGTCAAGCACCTTAGCAACCAAATCCATAGAGGGATATCTTCCATTCTGAATGTCATACAGGCATGGGAGTTGGTTTATATCATTCATACTGACAAGCAACCTTTGGTGTTTCATGATTGGCAGCTGCCAAGCCACTCCCTAGCAACCAAACAGAGTACCCTAGCAACCATTTTGCAAGACCTATAACTCTACATCAAAACATCGTATAGAGATGGGGGTTGGTTTATACATTCACATTGACTTTGGAGCTTCATGATTGGCAGCTGCCAAGCCACTCCCTAGCAACCAAACAGATTACCCTAGCAACCGTTTTGCAAGACCTATATCTCTGCATCAAAACATCGGATAGAAATGGGGGTTGTATCTTTTTACTCATGCTAGCAAAGAGGACTTGCTACATGCTACACATGCTAGCAGTGAATAGCTACATGCTAATATTGATTAGCTAATTGCTAATTCATGCCATGAACATTATAAAAACTCTACTGTAACCATATGTGAACACTAACAATCACCCACTAACACCATAGCAACCACCCAGAATACCCTAGCAACCACCTAGCAACACCATAGCAACCACCCAGAACACCCTAGCATCCGCCTAGCAACCACCCAGAACACCCTAGCAACCGCCTGGCAACCGCCTAGCAACCACCCAGAACACCCTAGCAACCGCCTAGCAACACCATAGCAACCACCCAGAACACCCTAGCAACCACCTAGCAACACCATAGCAACCACCCAGAACACCCTAGCAACCACCTAGCAACACCCTAGCAACTATCCAGAACATCCTAGCAACCACCTAGCAACACCCTAGCAACCACCTAGAACACCCTAGCATCCGCCTAGCAACCACCCAGAACACCCTAGAAACCACCTAGCAACACCATAGTAACCAACCAGAACACCCTAGCAACCACCTAGCAACACCCTAGCAACTATCCAGAACACCCTAGCAACCACCTAGAACACCCTAGCAACTGCCTAGCAACACCCTAGCAACCACCCAGAACACCCTAGCAACCACCCGGAACACCCTAGCAACCGCCTAGCAACACCATAGCAACAGCCCAGAACACCCTAGTAACCACCTAGCAACACCCTAGCAACTATCCAGAACATCCTAGCAACCACCTAGCAACACCCTAGCAACCACCTAGAACACCCTAGCATCCGCCTAGCAACCACCCAGAACACCCTAGAAACCACCTAGCAACACCATAGTAACCAACCAGAACACCCTAGCAACCACCTAGCAACACCCTAGCAACTATCCAGAACACCCTAGCAACCACCTAGAACACCCTAGCAACTGCCTAGCAACACCCTAGCAACCACCCAGAACACCCTAGCAACCACCCGGAACACCCTAGCAACCGCCTAGCAACACCATAGCAACAGCCCAGAACACCCTAGTAACCACCTAGCAACACCCTAGCAACTATCCAGAACACCCTAGCAACCACCTAGAACACCCTAGCAACTGCCTAGCAACACCCTAGCAACCACCCAGAACACCCTAGCAACCACCCGGAACACCCTAGCAACCGCCTAGCAACACCATAGCAACAGCCCAGAACACCCTAGTAACCACCTAGCAACACCCTAGCAACTATCCAGAACACCCTAGCAACAACCTAGCAACACCCTAGCAACCACCTATAACACCCTAGCAACTGCCTAGCAACACCATAGCAACCACCCAGAACACATTAGCAACCACCTAGCAACACCTTAGCAACCACCCCGATCACCCTAGCAACCGACTAGCAACACCCTAGCAACCACTTAGTTACACCCTAGCAACCACCCAGAACACCCTAGCAACCACCTAGCAACACCCTAGCAACCACCCAGAACACCCTAGCAACCGGGTGGTGAGTTTTGCCACTGCAAGCACCACTTCACATTTTCTTCTGGAAATGTACATTCTAGTTATTATTATTATTATTCTTTTTCTGAGACTAAAATTTCCAACTCTATCTCCTCCTAGAGCTTTAACTCCACATACTCCAAACTCGGCACGGACACTCAAACTGTTCTGACTCGAGTTGCTATATCTTTTCAGACTGATCGGACTTACGGTTCTCCCAAAAATGACGCTCAAAGTCGGAAAAAACTCCCATTGACTTAACATTGTGGAATCTTTAGAATTTCAAACTGCCCAACTGTCAAAAATTCAAATCTAAATACCTTGAAGCCCCAGACTCAATCAAACTGTCATTCTATAGACTATATGAGCCATTGAGACTCATTTAAACTAATGAACTCATCTATCTATGACACTTATCTATCTAATCTAAAACTCTTAAACTCAAAATAAATTAATAAACTCTAAACTTAAACTCTTAGACTCATTTAAACTTATAAACTCTAAACTCATAAACTCTAAATTCATAAACTCATACTCTTATAAACTCTCATAAACTACTAAACTCTTAAATTAATAAACTCTGGCCACTTACTCATTTAAACTTATAAACTCTAAACTCATAAACTCTAAATTCACACCATAGCAACCAATTACAGCACCCTAGCAACCGTAGGCCATAGGCACGAGGCCGCAGTGCAATACTAAATAGTGATGATTTCTCAGAAACTCGTAATTAACCACATTTGAAGAGGCTGACAGGCAGCCTTTGGAGATTCATCACTGGCACCTGCCAAGCCACTCCCTAGCAACTAAACAGACTACCCTAGCAACCATTAAGCAAGATTTGTATCTCTGCATCAGAACAACGTATAGAGATGGGGGTTGGTTTAAATCATTCATACTGACAAGCAGCCTTTGGAGTTTTATGATTGGCAGCTTTCAAGCCAATCCCTAGCAACCAAACAGAGTACCCTAGCAACCATTTTTTAACAACTATATCTCAGCATCAGAACATTGTATCGCGATGGGGGTTGGGTCTTTTGACTCATGTTAGCACACAGGACTTTCAATATGTTAAACATGCTAGCTGTGAATAGCTAAATGCTAATATGGATACTTTATAGTAACCATATGTGAACACTACCAACCAACTAGCAACACCCTAGCAACCACCCAGAACACCCTAGCAACCACCTAGCAACACCATAGCAACCGCACAGAACACCCTAGCAACTGCCTAGCAACACCCTAGCAACCACCCAGAACACCTTAGCAACTGCCTAGCAACACCCTAGCAACCACCAATAACACCTTAGCAACTGCCTAGCAACACCCTAGCAACCACAAAGAACACCCTAGCAACTGCCTAGCAGCACCATAGCAACCACCCAGAACACCCTAGCAACCGCCTAGCAACACCATAGCAACCACCCGGAATACCCTAGCAACTGCCTAGCAACACCATAGCAACCACCCAGAAAACCCTAGCAACACCCTAGCAACCACCCAGAACACTTTAGCAACTGCCTAGCAACACCCTAGCAACCACCAATAACACCTTAGCAACCGCCTAGCAACACCCTAGCAACCACAAAGAACACCCTAGCAACTGCCTAGCAACACCATAGCAACCACCCAGAACACCCTAGCAACCACCTAGCAACACCATAGCAACTGCACAGAACACCCTAGCAACTGCCTAGCAACACCATAGCAACCACCCAGAACACCTTAGCAACTGCCTAGCAACACCCTAGCAACCACCAATAACACCTTAGCAACTGCCTAGCAACACCCTAGCAACCACAAAGAACACCCTAGCAACTGCCTAGCAACACCATAGCAACCACCCAGAACACCCTAGCAACACCATAGCAATCATCCGGAATACCCTAGCAACTGCCTAGCAACCACCCAGAACACCTTAGCAACTGCCTAGCAACACCCTAGCAACCACCAATAACACCTTAGCAACTGCCTAGCAACACCCTAGCAACCACCAATAACACCTTAGCAACTGCCTAGCAACACCCTAGCAACCACAAATAACACCTTAGCAACTGCCTAGCAACACCATAGCAACCACCCAGATCACCCTTGCAACTGCCTAGCAACACCATAGCAACCACACAGAACACCCTAGTAACCGTCTAGCAACACCATAGCAACCACCATAGTAACTCTATCTATCTATCTATCTATCTATCTATCTATCTATCTATCTATCTATCTATCTATCTATCTATCTATCTATCTATCTATCTATCTATCTAAACTACTTTAAACTTGAAACTACTTTAAACTAAGTTAAACTTTAAATTAATTTAAACTTTACACTAATTTAAACTTCAAACTACTTTAAACTTCTTCAAACTACTTTAAAATTCTTAAAACTACTTTAAACTTCTTCAAACTTTCTGTAACAAACTTTCACAAGCCAACTTAAAGTTTGTCTCGACGAACTTTTTAATCTAGTTGAATTATACTAGAGTTGTCTTTGCCTCTTTTGTGTTTGTTTTGTGATTGTGTGATCTAATTTGTTCTGCTATCTTGGCCAGGTCTCTCTTGAAAAAGAGATTATGTATCTCAATGAGACTAACCTGGGTTTATTAAAGCTTAAATACCCCCCCCCCCCCAAAAAAAAGTCTTAATATCTTCGTCTTAATCTAAATAAAAGATTAAAATCTTAATCTTTACTTCTACAGGGACTGTCTGTTTGAATATCAGAGAGATATCAAAGAGAATGAACACGGTAAGAGAATGAACCGTACAGCGAAGGCTGATTAAGTGTGCCGACCCGTGCCCAAGGTTTTTGAAGCCGGGTGACATGCAAAAACTGTGCATTTACTGTCTGGGAGAAGAGCACACACAGGAGGTTCTCGAGGATGGCATGGCAGAGCCATGAATGGAAGAGCATACACTGCCGCAGGTCAGGCCCATGCTGCCCTACACACCATGGTGGTGCTGCAGGCATACCGGGCCGACCTGCTGGGGGATCTCGACCAGGGAGCAGGAATGTCTCCTGAGGTTGGTAGCTGAGCTTGCGCCGCACCACAGATGGTGGCCACGGAGAGACATCTGGGCTAAATCTAGCCGACATCGGGGACAAAGAGAAGGCCTTTTTCTTTGATTCGCCAGTTTCACCCTCTGAACTCTTCGGCACCTCCTTAGAGGCAGTAGTGAGGACGTTCAGATAGGCGAAGCCGCGCTCAGCAACATTCAAAACTTGTATACCGTTGAGATCCGGTTCCACAAGCAGGCAGGCGGAAGGACCTGGCAGGGCCAGCAAACCAGTATCACCTCTTGTGCGCCCCCTCCCTGGAGAAGAAGAGCGCAGAAGAGGCATGACTCCCGCAACAGGAGATATTTGAGGGAGGTTATCCAGCACAAACACACACAGGGTCGTTAATGGATAACCTCCCCAGAGGGTCATGAATCTGCCCTCTCCTCTTCCGACTGCCCAGGCATTCATTACATCGGGCCTGGGGCTGGGCCTATGATGAAAACGATGTTCTGATGGTCCGCCTAGGCTTGGTTAGGCATGTACATTGCCTCTTTCAGGCATGTAAAGTGGTGGACGCCAGGTTCATAAAGATCTATCTGGCGAGTCTTCACTCCTCACGCCGCAGGTGAGCCGACTGACTCTGTCTTCTCAAGAGTAGTTTTTGTGAATTAAATGCTAAAATATATCTCTCTACAGACCTCATTCCTTGCTATAGAGTCATGTCAATCTAATAAGGTAATTACATTTTTGGATTATTTGGGCCCTGAAATTCCCCTTTAGGTGGCTAGAAAGATAGGGAGAAGCACCAGTTGTATGACTTTTCTTGTGATGTGAAACTATGTTAACCTTCGAGCATTTAGCCACCTCAGGATAGAGTAGTTGGCCTCTCTAGAATTTTTTACTTGGAGTTTTGACTGATGCTAGAGCTTCAGATAGATCTTATATCTGGCCCACGGGACCATCTAAATTCTTTCCTGAGTGCATTGGCCTCTGTTTTGATTTTTCAGTGGCGATTCTGCAGCCCCTTTTATGAAATAGTAATAACTATTTTTCTAGTTAGGCTGTGGCTCCTACGAGCCTCACCAGGGCCGCCTCTGTAGCTGGCCTAGGCTTTGGCAGGTATAGTGGAGGTGCTTAAGCATTTCGGCCTCTGACCCTTCACTTTATGAATGTATGTAGTGTTGATTTTGGCGGCCTGTTTTAATTTTAGTTTTAATCTAGTCTTTGTGTCAAGCTGTCATTTTAGTTTTTATTAGTTTTAGTCATGTTCATACTCTTTTTAGTCTAGTCTAGTCTTAGACTATGAAAACTGATGACATTTTAGTCTAGTCTTAGTCGACAAAAACTGATGACGTTTTAGTCTAGTTTGTGTCGACGAAGGACATAGTAGTTTTAGTCAATGAAATTTGTATTTTAGGCTCTTTTTACTAATGCTTTTATATTTAGTATAAGTAGCCTAGGCCGTCTTTCAAACGAGCCTCAAACGAATAGACTGGGTCTGTCTGCCCGACCCTCCTGTGTAGAACTAGCATACGGATCTGGGCCGCCAGTATAGGCTTCACTCACCTTACTGAGCTAAAGCTCGAGTGTCGGGTTGTAGATGGTTTGTCTCCCTTCCCCTGTCACCCCTAGAGGCAGGAAGTGGCCGGACTAAGTGTCTATGTAATTGACCCCAGGTCAGGCCATCCTGGTGGCATTTTGGGGAGAGTACGTTCCCCTAAATAATGATTGGCTGGGGTTCCTTCAGGTTCCTTAGCCATATTCCCTAGAAGGGACCCCTTCTAATTGCAAGCTGTGGTTCCAGGCAAGCAGGCCCAGGTAGGCCTTTCATTTAACCATGTTCATGGAAGTTTTCCTGTGAGGCTTATTGCTTGGGCTATGACCGTAGGGAATGCTGTCACTGACAGCCCAGTGTGACCAGAGGGTGAGTGGTTATAGCTTTTCTTTGAAATTGCTGGTTCTGACAGTTGTCACTGTCACTTGGCATGCACTCCGCTTAGCATGGCGGTGTGGGTATATCGTTCCCCTTGCGTCATTCGAAGCGGTGCGAGTTCCCTTTCGTCTCAGTTTACGACTATACCTATGTTCCCTGAGAACAGGGAACGAGCCACTACAATGTCCTTGCCATGCCTCGGGGCCTGCCTACCAAACAGTCCCTTCAGACGATAAGGTGATTTGTCATGTTTAATTTGTAATGATTCACGGTAGTTTAAACATAGACGATAAAAGTATTATTGTCTACAATTTCTAAAAACTCAAATCTGTTTTTAAAAGTTTGAGTTTACAGGCCCCCAAAACTGTGTTGTAGTGTTAATAAATGGCCAACACATATAACCGGGTTTTCTATTTTAGGTAAAAAATGGTGTAGTGTAATTGGCCCTAAACCTAAAAAGACCCTAAAAAGCTATAAACCTTGCGATTTATACACCTTACGACCTTACATGTTTGGCTTCACAATAACTTTAATTTAAAGTTATCATTAATTTCATTATATCATTATTAACATGATAACATTAATTTAAAATTGATTAAAAAGCAAATACAAATCTTAGGCCTTGTCCACACGGACACGGGTATTTTTATAACCGGAGTTTTTCCCTCCTGCGTTTTAAAAAAAAAACCTCTGTCCACATGAAAACGCAAAAACACGCTATCAAGCGCTGTCAAGAGCATGCAACACCAGCAGGCGCCGATATAAACCTAACCGTAAAGCCACGTTAGCCAATCAGAAGCCGTCAGCGCTGCAAAAACTCCGGTTTCACTGTCTACACGACAACGCAGCAACCGGCGTTTCAGAAAATACTCACCCTGGCAGGGGTTTTCAAAAATGTTCGGTTTCAGTGTCCTGATACTGCGTTTCCGTGTGGACGAACGGCCGAACCGCGTAAAAAAAAAGTCACGGTTATAAAAATACCCGTGTCCGTGTGGACATGGGCTTAATTTGCGGACTCATTTATTTATTTAAATATTTTTTATTGTTATCAATTAGAATTGTGTTGCATCACCAATTGATTAACCTCTAATCGATGTTCTGGATTACGAAGCAAACTAACTGACAACCACTGGTTTAGAAGCTGAACCCATTTCATTAAATTATTTAAATCACCTTAAATAAAACAGAAAAGTATTTATTTATTATGCATTTGTGTTTATTTATTTATTTGAGAATGAGAAAATCCCCTAAAATGGAAAGATGGTATAACATGCCTTGTAAGTCTCATGATTAAATCCAAAGCATTTGTCACACCTTGCAAAAGAGAGACATGAAAATTGCACACAAAAGATTTCCACAATCCTCCTGTCAAGGTTTTATGGCTTAAGATGTTCTCAAAGCTCCTGTCAGGGAGGAAGTGTAGTTTTTGTATGTGCTCTTCTGGAATAATATGTGTGCAAGTGTTATACATCTGAAAGAATCCAGAAATACCTTGACACCCACCTGTCACATAAAAAGTTTTTAGAGATGCCTGTGCAGTGAATAATATTTGACTGAAGAACAATTGCATTGAAGCAGGCAGTCCCTCCAACTCCGTGCCCCATCCTCTATTATTTCCTGTTGTATCCTAGATCATTCAATTCACACAGAGTCATTCGCCTAGAGCATGGAAATGTCTCTGTTTGTGGAAATAACCAGCCATGTTCATGTCTCCATGAATAATATTGCTCTTTCTGAAGAGTATTATTATTTGAACAGAGGTCTGAGACCTTCCAAAATGTTTCCTTTTTTCCCTCTTTCTTCCCCTTCCACCTTTTCCCATATGACAAATAGTACTTCCCCTCTGTGTGCGTTTAAAGAAGACACCTGATTGGAAAACAGCCACCGGACCGCAAGGGAAACATGAATTTTGATAGATGGAGATTTGCACATCATTAAAACATACAGCTGTAATGAGGCCAGAGGCAGAGCAGGGTTTCAGACGTGAGATCACTCGCTGACAAACGCCAAGACAAATCTGAATCACTGCTTGATAATAATGTTTATTGTCATTTGGTATTTAGAACATTCAGTCAAAACACTTTTTTTCATGCGCTCAATCAATATGCATGCTGAAAAAATATTGCTTTCATATGCTGAACGTTTAATCAGTGTTAGTTACAGCTGTCAATAAATTTGAATCAGTTACAGCTGCATATAAACATTTTCATCAATCAACAATGGAATGTGGGTCAGATCTTTGTCCAACTCCAGCGTTATTGTTGTCTTTGGACTTTCTGAGTGACACTGTCAAATATCAACATATAAAAGAGTTTGATGCATCATTTGTGGCACAAGCATTGCAGGATGAGTCACATGTAGGAATGTTTTAGCAACCACCACTTATTAGATAAAACAATACTTTTGCAAATTCATAAAATGTGCTTTAACCCTCTGGGGTATAAGGTGTTTTTGGGGTCCTTGAGATGTTTTGAAATGCCCTGCCATTTGAGCTTTTTTCAGTTGCTAATAAACATATCAATGGCACAGGTGAAATTACACTATATTTAGCACAAACAGGGCTACCATAATATATGAGCAACATGTATGTACATGTTTGTATTTATGAAAGGATATTGTTTATGCATGGTTATTGAAAAAAATTAAAATTAAAGTTTCTGAAAAGCAAAACTCTTGTGTGTCCACAAGACTTTTGACTATTGGATGTTGTCGCCTACACTGTAAAAAAAAATGTTGATTTAACTTAAAAAAATAAGTAACCTGGTTGCCTTAATTTTAAGTTGATTGAAATGGAAAAAAGTGAGTTAATACAATAAAGGAGATTGATTTAATCATCAGAAACTCAAAATAATAAGTTATCTGAACTAAATAAATTATGTAAGTTGATTTGACAAAAGAAAAATGTTGTGATAACAAATTTTGAATTTTTTTTTTACAGTGTAGAGTTTTTGCTTCAAAAGGATAGGAAAATAATCCTGCGTAATCATTCACATAAAACAATTGATTGTTTTGAATTGTGAAAAACTTTATTTTTTATTTTTTTTTTGGTTTGGAAAGGCAATATGCGTGGAGGCGTGAACAGCCCAACCCTCTCATGAATAATTTGGCGATTATCACCTGAGAAGACAAAGACACGCATAATAATGAGCCTTTCATTCAGTGAAAGTCACACGAAACAACAAGGAAAATATATGTATATATATATATATATATATATATATATATATAAACAAAATATAAATGAAAGTCAAGAGCACATTTATTGTCATACCTGGAAACAAATCCCGTTCAAATAGGTTATATGGGCCATTCAATAGAATTTGTTCAAAGTTAGCGTTGGAAACATCTTGAAAAGAAAAGGGTATTTTTCCATAAATCTCTATAAAGAATTATTATTTTTTAAAGTAGGCTAATACATTTTATCATGCATATCAAAGTTAAGGATTCATTATTTTGATATAGCCTAGCTTGCATTGGAACAAACACGATTTTTACGAACGTTCACTAATGTAGGAGCGAGAGTGAATAAACTCAGAGGTGCGATTTTCATCTGTGAACAACACTGTGTGCATCCAAAACACTGTTGTTGAGTAAATGAGTGGCCAAAACATTTCAACGCACTTAGTTGAAAACTGTGTTGTGTAAACAGCCCCTAAGAGATATCCTGTTATGGTTGAGTCAAATATACCGAAATAAAAAGGATTTATGTTCAACAGTCTGGGTGTTTAATAACAGAAAACTCAGAGAACACTTTGACTCGGGAACGGAACAACCAAACTTCATAAGATAATATCGGACCATGAACTGAACAAAACACAGGGCTTAAGGGTCCGTTTACACGACAACGATATACTTAAACTAGGGGTGTGCACAAATAGTCGAATTTTCTGTAATTATTCGAAAATTAAAATACTATTCAAATTTTGCTGGCCGTAAATGCAGTGAATCCATGATAAATACCAAGTGGCGCTGTGGAGTGTGTAACACAAGTTGTGTGTATTTGATCACATACTGTTGTCGTCTGCCTCGCAAAGTTTGGAATTACTTGAAAATGATCTTACTAATTGGAATGACCATTAGATGGCGATGAAACACCATAGACTGAACATGTAATACGCATGTGCATGACGTCATCGTCTTCAGAGATTATAATTTTTGTTGTTTACACGGAGACCGTTTTCAAAAACTTGCACTTCGAAACCTGTTTTCAAAACTTTGTGTTTTCAGGCAACGAAAACTGCCGTTGTAATGTAAACTTAACAAGTTTTACGCTTTTAGTGGAAAACGGTGTGGTGCAAACAGCCCCTAAAATAAAACTTTTTTTACCAAGGTCAGGTTAAAGTAACTTTGCAAAGCAGATCAGGCAGCTCTCCACTGCTAATTTGGCAGTACATTTCTGTATCTTCTCTCCTACAGTCAAAGCAAACCCTGAAACTGCAACAACAACAGCCGTCCTCATTGTTGGCTTGGCTTATCTCTGTCTGTCCTTGCCACTCACACAAAAACCCAGTGTTTACAGTGCAGTGGATTGGGCTGTCAGCTTCGGTAATTTAGTCATTTACCCAGCGTGCTCGCTGACTTTTCTATACTGAGGTGCAGGTTCAATTTATACAAAGACACAGGTGGCTTTATGTACCATGCGGCGTTGAAGCATTCATGAGAATAAAATGGAATCGAAATACAGATGCATAAACTGAGTTCTGCCATTCACGACAGACACAAACACAAGGCTCTGGGATTTGAACGTATCCTTGTGGGGTTTGCACATTCTTTCACACTTTTCTTCATCACCGAACAATGGAAATTCAGGCTGCCGCTTTGTTTACGTACAGAATATATTTATTTTCGCCTTCAAAAACACTCTTTCAAACTTGTTGGGATTTTTTTTTCTGTTCTCTATATTCACTAGAATAAACTTTAAGTATTCACAGCCCTTGAACTCTTTAAAATTCAAAGGGAATAACAAGTAACTGACCACTGATTGAGATATTGCAAACATTCGGATTTGCAAGCGTTATAGGAGTCATTTCAGCCAAGAATTTGGCCCTTGTAATTGAACTGCGGGCTTGGAGTTGACAAAGATATGATTTCATAGTACAGCAAATGTCAAGCTCTATAAAATGTGCAGTGAATTTGAAAGGCAACATATGGTCATCTTGAGAAACATGCTGTGTGTGGATTTGGACAGCATTACTAGTAAATTCTGTATGATTTCACTCATGTGTGCTGTGTATGCAAATCAAGAGTAAACAATTAATTTCATCCAAGTTTTTTTGTTGTTTTTTTTCACAAAAAAAGTCACCCTTTCACAGTAGTGGCTAATAGTTAATGTTCGTATGGTAATATTTGCACAATATTTGCTTTAAATTACATATGGGTTTTATATTATATAGTTTTATTATTATTAGGACACACACCCGGTGTGTCCTAATAATAAAGGTGATATATGTATTTTAAATTTTTAAAGGTGCTATGTATTTTTTAGCGGCCTTTATTGATGATGTTTAAGATTGCAACCAATTTTTACAAGAGTGATTGTGCTCCTGCACGCTCTCGAACACGAGCGAGGTACACTGCCACACTGAGATTTTCAACACACCGGAGAAAGCATCACACAACATGCTGGAAACTCATGTAAACTCTCACTGCAATGTTACAATAATAGGCTCCTATCAGCTTGACGAGAAATCTCCATGCTCATACCATGATAACATTACATTTGTGGTCTTATCTTGCATTAGGTATTTCACTAACTTCGTGTATCTTTCACAATCAGCAATGTCAACCTAGGTGAATATATAATATGATAACGAAAATGGTTAGTGAACTAGACTGAACAATTTCAGTGTAACAGTAAGATCGTAGAAAGTAACATTACTTTACTGAACCTGTCTGGAAATGTGTATTATAAACAATACGATAGTAGTGGGATGAGTGACGTTAGACAGGTGTAGGTGTAGGTGTAGTACTGTACATAAAATAAAAGTTACATCCTAAAGCACCTACTTTTTGTTAAGTCTTTAGTATTAGTTGCATGTCTCATATATGTTGTAGTTTACCTTGCTATTTCATTAGTTTACCATTATTTATTTCAGCATATCTGAAAACTTGTAATTTATCACAATAAAAATAGCAGAGGTCTCTCCATAATTCTAAACGCTCTGCCAATGTTGATCCGTGTTTTCATCCCAAGTTGATCCGATTCACGTTTGGCCTGGCGAGCTTCAGCAGATTCATTTTTGTTTTTTATATTTATGTGGATTTTGTGTTGGAGTCTGTGTTGTGCTGGAGGCAGGTCGTTTTTGGGTGTTATCAAACTCCATACCAAAAAGGAGAGAGGCTCGGGAGCATGCATGCACGTCACATCCGATGGATTTTCGCAGAAAATCAGACCCGGAGACTTGATATAGAAATAGGAATACTGGTCTTCTGAGGTAAAAGCAAAATCCGACTAGTGGATCATTGTAATGTGTGATTACAACCCCTTCACACACAGGCAATAAAAAAGCATTAATTTTAGAAGAAAAGTTACATTTATCACCTTAAACTAATTTTCTTTTGACGATTTTCGATATATATATATATATATATATATATATATATATATATATATATATAAAAGAGAAAACTGAGAAAAATGCATTTTTATCAAACAAGTGTGTTTTCAAGCAGAATGCATTCAGATATCATTTCCTTCAAAATCAATTAAAATTATAAATAAATGTCAAATATATCAAATTTAGGCAGTGTAATTTGCTTTTGAGTGGTACACGGAGTAACATTTCCCCTGATGTAATGGGACACCACAACTTTTGCAGAAGAACACGGTTTCTTTCCGTAACCCCTTTCGTACACAAACTGCATCTTCTGGTCGGGTGTTGCTTTTTGGGAGTGGGCAGGATTGGAACAAGTTCATGAACAGCAAAACTGACATTCAGCTGGTTGGTTTGGTCAGTGTTGTATGGTGCTCTTGGAGTGTTTTCAGTTGGCAGCTCAACCCCCCACCTCCAGCATACTGTTGGCTGGTCCATGATTTTATAACACTCTGAATGAATGACAGAAGAGTGTTACAATTACCTTGTGGGTTTTTCGCTTTGTAAATGACAAAATCAAAACAGATACATGACAGATTTCTTCGTCCACTTGTGTGTCTTCCTGATAAAAGGGTAGTACACAATGTTTTGGTCTGGTTTGCCAAAGCCATTCATTTCATGATTGTATTCCACATTGCATGCTGGTTTTTGCTTTGCAACTTTTTCTTGGTGTCCTCTCTGCCATACCTCAAAACGTTCCATGTTGTGCTGATGGAATGTTGTGACCATTTTCACTTTTGTTTGTCTCTCCATGCCAAGATCATCACATTTTCTTTCAATCCTAAGGTCAGCATTTCTGACATCTCGAATGACCGGCGGTTCACCTCTATGTTTCCTAATTGTACCACATTCATGGGTTTTCATATCAAGTAGGCGCTCACACAGTCGTACAGAGTTGCTTAAGTTGTCCATAAACAATCTGTAGCCGTGACCTACTAGGCGATCAAGAAGAGAGACAACCGTGTCTCCCAGGGCAGTACTTTCCCCAAAATATGGCTTCATGTTAAAACAGTACCCTATATCAGAATCGCATAAGATGTAGGATTTTACTCCATATTTGAGGGGTTTCTGGAGATTGTACACCCTGAAAGCTACGCACCAACGCCAAACATCTCCTCATCAATGCAAATATTTGACTTGTGCTAATACATTTCGCGGAATTTGTACAGACTGTCAGTACAATTGTCTGGCCTTGTTGTATTATCATTGAAGTGAAGACATCTCCATATGATTTTAAACCTGTTGCGAGGAATGACCTTGTTGAAGTGGGGGGTAGATACTGTAACATGTCATCTGTACACCAGTACATATCAAGTTCAGGCTTATGAATGATACCAGTGAGAGAAAAGAACCCCATGAAAGTTTTCATTTCTGAAACTGACAGTCTGACAGGGTTCCATTCATGATGTCTAGCATGTTGAGTGTCATCCACTCACTGTCCGACGTATCGCAGTCTGTAATGTCACAGTCTGAATTGTCACTGTCCAATCTTCGACACACAGGTGAACTTAGTCCAGATCGACGGGTTAACGATCTATCTGCGACATGTCAATGGTTAGAACTTTCTGTGACAACATGTGCATCTCTCTCACTGAGATATATACAGTATATATGACAAAAGCTCCTAAAATTACAAAAAAATTAAATTTTAATATGTACAGTATAATAGAATAGAATAAATTGTTACTTTCTAAGATGTCCCATTTATATAAATAGCCAAGCTCGCTAAGGGAAAATCACTGATACTATTGCTTACAGTGAGTTAGGGATTTAAACAATTTGTATAATCCCGAAACCAGATTTCATGTATTTGTGTTTGGTTATGAATATGTACAATACATTTTGCAACAGCTCATAATGGAAGCTGAATGCAAATATGCATGCTGGCGATTATGGAAACGATCATGGCCACTTTCACTTACTTGCGCAAATGATATTTCTGGCCTAACTCTTCACACACATCAAGTGTGTTTCCGTGTTGTAAGTGGTTGTCAAGGTGTTGGTATGTGTCTTAAGTATTTCGGTTGCTAGAGTGGTATGGGTTTTTGCTTACTGCCCCAAATCAGTCTATGATATTCTGGTCTAACCAGTTGTTGCTTGTTTTATTGTCTACTGTGAGAAAATCAATTAGCTAAGAAAGTAATAGCACACCGTATCTCAACAGGCACACAATTTGAAGTATCATCCATGTGCTTTTAGCAAGCACCATTAATACAATTACCAGCCAACAGTCAGTGACGCCAACTGTTTCCTAGGATATTTAGGATACAGGATATTCTGTAGTATATAGGATACGACTGGAATATTTGGTCTGATTGTGTTAGGGGCTGTTTAAATAACGTTTAAACGTTTTGGCCGTTCATTAACACAACAGCGGGAGTTTTGGGTGCCTGAAAAGGAAAAGTTTTGAGAATGGGTTTCAAAGTGCAAGTTCTTGAATACTGTCTCTGTGTAAACAACAAAAACATAAACACATGTACATGCTATCACGTATTCAGTCTATAGTGTTTCACCGTCATCTACTAGTCTGGCAGCAGAATACAGCCTTTTTAGTTGTTTTTGTGGATCCGTGTGAATGGGAATCACTTTGACAATGACGTGTTCTGTATGCGAAAAAACCCAAAGGAAAAAATCTCAGTTTTAAGCATATCTTTATCATGTGAAGCGACCCTTAGACTCTTCAGAATGAGGGCTCACTGGTTATTCAATCAAGCAGGGCAGCATAATTATTGAAATGCAAGACTGTGTGGTTATTGATTAGACCCATACCATCAGAAAAGATCAGCAGGCTGCAGCCAAACTCATCAGATGTCAGTCAGATAGACAGGCACATGGAGTGCATGAGCATGGCTTAACTCCATTGATCTCACTGGACTCATGCCGTTACTACAACAAGATCCTAGTGATTGTAAGAGCAGTGGGTGAATTGATCAGTTTTTTTTTATCTGAAACTAAATTGTGTAAGTGTAGTTCAAATGTGCCACATTGATTATAGTCCTTGCATGAGTATTGATATTTCTCACTCAGGCTAAGGTTTGCTCTAAACTATTGATCCTAATTATTAACCCCTTGCAATAAATTCAGCCTGAACCGCTAAATGTACACACTTGATTTGGTAAAACTTTATTTTGATGCTTCACTTTAGATATTCTACTAACTACAAGTAACTTTGCGACTACATGTCAACTCTCATTAGACTATTAGTAGACTGTCTGCTTAATATCTGCTAACTCCTTTTTTTCTGACGCTCCTCAAAAGACATTATACTGACTATAAGTAACTTTTCAACTACTTATTCTAAATCGAACCCTACCAGTCTACTAATACTCTACAGATACTCTAATGAGAGTTAGTCAGCAAGTAGGTGCAGCGTTACTTGTAGTCAACATAAAGTGTTAAAGGAACCATCAAAATAACGTGAAACTCTTGATTTAAAACTTAAATATTTTTATTTTAAATTTAAGTAAATTAGAGTTTTAAAACCTCTCAAGTCCTTCCCTGTTGTTAGAAGTGCTATACTATTTGGGGGTATTCGTATTTTATTCAAGTTCAGTTTAAACAGAATACTTGTCCTTTTAGGCCCGTCCACACTACTGCGTTTGTTTTCGTTTAAAAACTGAGAATTAAAACGAATACGATCTCTGTCCATAGCAGCGTTTTATCTGCATATTAGAATTGTTCTCCACCCACATTAAAACAATTGAAAATGCTGCTAATTATTTACCTCTAGAGTCTGCATTGCAAAGTAATGTGGATAGAGCCCTTATGTTTTTGCATTTAGTGTTAAATATATGTGTAGCCCATTTTTGTGGCCTAGATCTAACCACTTAAACCCCAGGCTGTTCAAGGGTCATTTTCTTGTAATAAAGGTATGGTAAGTCACTCTGAATAAAAAGCATCTTCTAAACCTACCACCTACTTAGTATTACATTGGAGTGCTTAGGTTTTTACTACAAGTAAGTCAAGAAAATTATGGTTAGAGTCCTGTGCAGTATGCAATACCAATATGTCCGCCCAAGGACACGGCCCCCTTTCCCACCCTTTAAGCTAATGTGAAATGGTAATATTACCATAATTACTCTGACCTACATGAAGCATAATTCATATTCACTGTATCAAAGTGCACTTTTGACCTGTCCCATATTCCTTCCCTCTGTAGAAGGTCAGGTAATATAGTAGCCCAGCAGTCCCAGCTATTGCAAGATGTTTCAAACATAATATTGAACTCATTACCGTCACGGTTCATGAATTCGCTGACTCATTGCCTTGCATTGTTGTGTGTGCAGGTGGGAGTGGTCGCTGATCAGCGATACCCATTTATACTCCGTTTTCGTCTTGTGTTTATCAGATCGTTTTGGATGTTTCCCAGTGTATTTCTGGTCTCCTGCCTGTCTTCAAATTCACTTTGAACTTTCACTTTGTGTTGCACTTTGGATTCTGTGTTCTAGTTATGTTCACTCTACATCCTTCAATGGAGGAATTATCTTTTAGTTCCCGAGTCTGTTCGGAGATCTTGTTTGAATTCCTTCATCCCTTTACCACCACGGGAGACCGGGTTGTTCATCATTGTGCCTCTGCTGCCAAGAGCAATTGTTCCCGGATACTTACACAACCTGACCACTCATTATATTTGAACTGACTTGTCTATGATAAACATATTTTTACTTGCTTTTGAATCCACTGTTTTACTTCACGTAACCATTACATCACAAATGTCAGGTATAACATCTGAGTCATGAATTCAAAAAGGGACCAAAAATACATTAGGGATTCAATAGTGATAGCATTGCAATGGACAGCCATGTCAACATATACATACAATAATGTGATGCTCTCAAGCTTCTCTGAAGCACTTAGCAATGCATTACTTTCTAAACCCAAACTTGCGTACAGTAGCAATCAGATTATGACTGGTGATTTTGATTAACTTGACTTATTTTGTGTGCGGTATGCATTAAATTGTTAGTTAATGAACCGTGAGCAGCCTCTTGACTGAGACTAAGCTGATCATTGAGCTACAGCAGTAAATAAAGTAAGTACAGAGGGCCATTCCAAGCATAGTACAGGATACAGAATCTGTGATCTGGGCACAAGGCAGGCCTCGATCAAACACCACCAGCAGGTTTTCTGATATTCAAAGACTATAAAAACAATTGGACCTAATATAGGTACTTGTGGCACTCCATGCAAGTATTTGTCCTTCAATCAAAATAAAACATAAAATAAAGAATACTCTAACATGCAAGAATTTAAGAATTCGTGCTTTGACTACATTTACACATTTTTTTTAAATTTTCTACTTCAGGTTGGTGGAGAGAGTGGAGGAGTTCTTAGGGTTTGTTCACAAGTGAGGGAAGGAAGGAACTGGAGATTAACAGATGGATCGGTGCAGCTTTTGCAGTAATGCAGTCGATGTACCGGTCTGTTGTGGTGAAGGAGCTGAGCTGCAAGGCGAAGCTCTCGATTTACCGGTTAATCTACGTTCCTACTCTCACCTATGGTCATGAGCTTTGGGTCATGACCGAAAGGACAAGATCCCAGATGTAGGCGGCCAAAATTAGCTTCTGTCCTATCTATCTAATGTTGTTGCCTTATTAAATATCTGTGCTATACTTAATATGTCTTAATTTTATAGTTGACTATATATAAAATAATTGATCTTTTTGATTTTTATCTTTTTTCATTAATGTATTTTACAACAACACAAAGAGCAAAACTTGGGCTCAATCCCAATTCACCCCTTGGCCCTACCCCTTAGCCCTACCCCTCCGTTTTTGCGCGTTCACGTGTAGGGGTAGGGTGTCCCGATTCTTCTTGAGATCGAGGGGTAGGGCGAAGGGGTAGGGCTACATAGCCCTTGAAACGGAGATTTTTCAGAGGCACACTCCAAACGGAGGGCTAAGAGAAAAGTTCACGGAATGCTTCGGAAATCACCGGCGAGATGGATCGCAAACGGTTAAACATTTAAATTTAGCGCCAGATGATTCCACCACGCACTTTATTTACTCTTATAATAACACTATAGTCGTTTAAATTAAGAAATGGTATAATAAATTACCTTTCCGATCAGAAAAGACATACATTTCGAGGAAGAGATGTTATAATCATCATGTTTATTCAAAGTTAAGAGCAGCTGCGCTGATGATTGTCAGTTGTTGTCATGGAGAAATCCTGTACATCGCCGGCGACTGATGACGTTTGGGTTCATGAAGGGTCGTTCCATTTCGTAGGTAAATATTCCAACCCCTTGGCCCTTGTCACTCCGTTTTAAGGGCCAAGGCTACACTCGAAAACATGGGGTAGGGCTAAGGGGTAGGGCCAAGGGGTGAATTGGGATTCAGCCTTGTTATCTTTGGAAATATGTTTCAAATTCACACAAAATGCATTAAAACTGTAAAACTGTCTTTTTGTGTCAAAATCGTGATTAAAATCGAAATAGTAAAAAAAAAAAATCAAGAAATCGTGATCATGTTTTTTTTTTTTTTTGTCCATATCGCACAGGCCTACTTAATACTGGTAATTTTGAGTTATACTGAATCTCATATATACAGTTTGTCTGGCTGAAAAAAGATTTTAAATCACCTCAAGTGACATTAATATTGTAGGTAATTTATGTAATACTAAACAAGACTGTATAGCAAACATTTTCCATAATTCTCCCCTTGAGCAAAGCACACAGATATTACCTCGGTAAGAGGAAATTGCATGTGTATGTTTTTCTACACTAGGCAACACCTGAAGCCATATGGCTGATGGTAGTATGAATGAGACTGTAAGCTGAGAAACCTGTGATTTACGAAAAAAAAGAACACCTTGTTAAGTTTGTGGTCTGATAACTAATGACCTGCAATAGTCACTAGTTTAATGACCTGTGCCTAAGAGCATGTCAGCAGAAAAACATGAATTTAAATGACATTTAATGTGATATGCATCATTTCATGTTCATAATATAGAGCATCATTCAGCACTTGATTAATGATCTCAACATATGGAGTAAAAAACCTCAGCGCAGCTGTCTGTGCTGCTACAAAGGTCACATGCGGTGCTCTCAACCAGAAATATCTGACGGTTGCAGGAAAGCTGCTTTTATATTGTTACTGATATTATAGTCCACATGTGTTTTGTGGATTTGGAGAAGGCATTCGACTGTGTCCCCCGAGGCGGCCTGTGGAGGGTGCTCCGGGAATACGGGGTCCGGGGTCCTTTGTTAAGGGCTGTCCGGTCCCTGTATGACCGAAGCAGGAGCTTGGTTCGCATTGCCGGTAGTAAGTCAGACTTCTTCCCGGTGCATGTTGGACTCCGGCAGGGCTGCCCTTTGTCGCCGGTTCTGTTCATAATTTTTATGGACAGAATTTCTAGGCGCAGCCAGGGGCCGGAGGGTGTCAGGTTTGGGGACTACACGATTTCATCTCTGCTATTTGCGGATGATGTTGTCGTGTTGGCCCCTTCATACCAGGAACTCAGCATGCACTGGGACGGTTTGCAGCCGAGTGTGAAGCGGCTGGGATGAGAATCAGCACCTCCGAATCTGAGGCCATGGTCCTCAGCTGGAAAAGGGTGGCTTGCCCACTTCAGGTTGGTGGAGAGATCCTTCCTCAAGTGGAGGAGTTTAAGTATCTTGGGGTCTTGTTCACGAGTGAGGGAAGGATGGAACGGGAGATTGACAGACGGATCGGTGCAGCTTCTGCAGTAATGCGGTCGGTGTACCGGTCTGTTGTGGTGAAGAAGGAGCTGAGCCGTAAGGCAAAGCTCTCGATTTACCGGTCAATCTACGTTCCTACTCTCAACTATGGTCATGAGCTTTGGGTCATGACCGAAAGGACAAGATCCCGGATACAGGCGGCCTAAATGAACTTTCTCCGCAGGGTGGCTGGGCGATCCCTTAGAGATAGGGTGAGAAGCTCGGTCACTCGGGAGGAGCTCAGAGTAGAGCCGCTGCTCCTCCACATCGAGAGGGGTCAGCTGAGGTGGCTCGGGCATCTGTTCCGGATGCCTCCTTGACGCCTTCCTGGGGAGGTGTTCCGGGCACGTCCCACTGGGCGGAGGCCCCGAGGAAGACCTAGGACACGCTGGAGAGACTATGTCTCCCAGCTGGCCTGGGAACGCCTCGGTATCCCCCCAGAAGAGCTGGAGGAAGTGTCGGGGGAGAGGGAAGTCTGGGCATCTCTGCTTAGACTGCTGCCCCCGCGACCCGGCCCCGGATGAGCGGAAGAAGATGATGATGATGACTGATATTATAGGTCCACAGACAAGCATGTGTGAGCGATGAGTCATGAGTGCTATTCAGCAGATCTTTACGATATTTTTTTTTTAATTACAGCTTCCATATTGGGGCTAGTTGACATTTTTTCATCAAATTAATATTTCTCAGGATAGGTTTATTTTTGAAAGCTATTATTGCTCAAGAAACACATGACCTATAATAGCTGGGTATATTCCCAACCTTGTTCTGGGGTGGGAATCTCTAGGCACCTCACGATTCGATTCGATTACGATTCAGAGGGCTGCAATTCGATGCTAAATCGATTATCTGAATGTTTTTTGTGTGTGTGTGTGTGTGTGTGTGTGTAGACCTGTGTGTGACTATAAATACTTTGCTTTAAAAGTACAAAGTAATGACCCATAAAGAATTAACATACAATATATTGTATTAACATTGCAAAGATCCAACAGGAAATGTGTGCCTACACTAGCAGCATACTTGTAGTAAATTAATAATATGACAACGACCGATACAGCTGAGTGTTTTTCCTCCTCTGGGTGGAAACGCGTCATATGGCTTCTCATTTTAGTCTGTTTCCGAAATAGTTTTTTTACAAAGCTTACAACTAGTGTGGCTCTTGACTGTCCAGCTCCTTTCCCTCTTCAACTTCAGAAGCCAAAATATTTCCACACGTCAGCTTTTAACGAGGGTGTTTGGATCTTGCGCGCCATCGCGTCTCTGTTATGTGCACAGCACGCCACAGACGGTCCGGCCACTGCACTTCCGCGCTTCAGAGTTCGGTCTTTTGCATTCCGTCAACATTACTTTATTATAAACGTCTAAATTTTTTTTTTTTTTAAATCGATTTTTGACATTTGTGAATCGATTCAGAATCGTCCACGTCCGCATCGCGATGCATCTAAGAATCGATCCCCCCCCCCCCACCTTGTTCAGGGTAAATAATCACAAGTTATCAGAGACCTGCAGTTTATTGACAAGCATTTGAAATCAAAAACAATTCTGAAACATATCAGTAAAAAAAACAAAAAACATTACAGACTAACTTAAGTCTTTTCAATAAGATGTAAAAGGTTAAACAATTATGAAAACATTCACACACGTGATTAATAATTAATAATACAAAAAATGTACTAGTGAGGCCAGATTCACTTTGAATCATCCTGAATTTGGTCGTTCTCACTGAATTATTTGCAGTGTCTCACATCTAAATATAGTTACGGGACACTTTAAAAGACAAAAAGGATGAGGTGAATAATTTAGTGATTCATACCAAGTTCTGTCATGCAAGTGTAAATCTAACTAAATATGAACAAATGTAGTGCAATGGATGCAGTTCAGGATGTCTGAGGTATATAATCAATAATCAAAAACCAATGATTAGTGACATCCGACTCCCTGCTTCTATCGATGACAGGTTCTCATGGCAGTAACAACCATTCTTCAGATCAGATAACCAAGTACACACACTACTGCGTACACTTTGATGATCAGTCTACCCCTACCGCGTCTCAGGTGTGAGCCTCTTTGAAGTTCTGCAGATGAAAGTTTGAAGACAGGAGGAGCTTTTTGTTGTCTTGTCTCTAGATAAATGGAAGGCAGAGCGTACAAAGGCGATGTTTGTGGAGACCCAAAGTCAAGAGATTTGTGTTCGTGGGAAGAATTTTAGCGCCTCATCCAAGGTAACTTTCAAGGAGTCTGCATATTAAAGTCGTCTCACTGCATCAAAGCCACTCCTTTGACATGTCTAACTAAACACCGCAGATTTGTGTGTGTTAATGTTCCCTGCAAGCCTAGATAAAATAATAATTCTGATTGATGCATTACATCACAGACACTTTTAGAAGGTATCACCAAGCTTCAAGGTAGGAAGAAAAATCATAGCACTCTACAAATTGAAGGTGTTCGTTCTTTGCCTAAGGACGATATATGGGATGGATTGCTTATTTAGCCTCCAAAATGTGTAATGGATAGGCTGTTTTATAAATCGTTTCTAAAACCTTCTACAAGACAGCCTTAGAGATATTAGAATTGAAATTGTGACTTAGTTAAGGTTAAGTACATAAAGTAAACTTAATTATTACTCCACAAAATACAATTATAAAATATAAAAGTTTTTAATTTCATTATTTAAATTCTCACATTTTCTCATAGTCAAATTCATGTTACACAGAATAAAACCAAATAGGTTTTTGTCAAGGTCTCAAGTACAAACGATAGTATATAATCACATATGATGATAAACAATTTTAAGCCTAAAAGATTGTCTGAAAATGTGAAAAAACTCAAGTTTTTGATGTTAAGCAAATTGATTTTACTACAACTGACTTTTAAAGCATTTTTGATTATTTTTGAACGATGAACTCGTATAGATTTGCCTCTAATCTGTCAGGACAGTTTCTGTCCAAATTATGTTTGTCATCGAATTGGTTAATTAAAACTAATTTGTGTTTACTTGAAATAAACTCACCCTAATTGAACAATGCAAGTCAGGTCAAACATTAATGAAATTCTTTCAATGTCCTGTCAAAAGAGACTTGTTGTGTCAACTTTACTTTAATTGCCACTTGGAAATGGTGAGTCTTGGGTTTGGCTTTGCTACAGTAAGAACTGAAGATCTCTGTGGTTTGGAGAACATGCCTGTTGCATGAAAAGTGGGAAACTGATCATGCAATAACACAAAAAGCAGCCTGGCCTTTTTAATGACAGCAAGAAAAAAAGAAACCCGCCTCAAGGGATAAAATCACTAAATATCAGTGGTAACAAATTATAGGATTTCTGTGAGCATTATCGTTTAAAAAAAGGATGAAAGTTCCGGCACTGGCAAACCACCACTCTCAATAGACCTCCCATTCTGTGATGACTTGCATATGAGTCACATATAAAAAAAAAAAAAGAAATATATATATATATATATATATATATATATAAACCTTTATTCCCAAACCGTCCCTTAAGCCCTATTCACACGGGATTAGACTTAATTTGGAATTCCAATATTAGAATTGGACGCCTAATATAAGGAATATTTTTCTGCTACTCAATTAAAAAAAAAAACAAAAAAAAAACATGTATCAAATAAATACTAGCGTACTGAATCATGATACTATAAGCTGGCAAACGTTAATCTAATGTTATGTATTTGAACACCGTCATTATAACTCTACAACTGCCAAAACAGTGTTATTAAAATATTTTTTTGTTTATTTTTTTTATCATATACAATGTTTAACCCCCTGGGGACTAAGGTGTATTTGGGGTCCTTGGGATGTTCTGACATGCCCTGACATCTGTGCTTTTTTCAACTGCTTTTAAACATATTAATGACACAGGTGAAATTACACTATATTTAGCACAAACAACCATAATATATGATCAACATGTATGAACATGTTTGTATTTTTGAGATAATATTGTTTATGCGTGGTTATTGAAAAACTAGAAAAGTAAAGTTTCTTAAATAATGTCAGCTGAGTTAGTGGTGCGATCGGAGGCTGCTATTGCTGGAGATGATTCGGGTGAGGTCTGTGCACCTTTACCGATCAGAGCGTGCGTTGATATGGAGTAAAGCCTTGTTTATACTCGACGTGTCTGCACGAGCGCGAAGATGTGCGTGGCAAAAATGACGCGTTGGGTGCGCAAGACCGGGAAGACCCCATTTCGCTTGGTTGTGTGCACACCTTTTTTTGTACAGGAATGCAAACACACATATAGTCAAACAAGAGAGAGGTAATCGAAGCCCTCGCCACACAGAAAATATCCAGATACTTACATTGCCACCAACCCCTGCCATCCCCGGCCCACCCATAGGCACATATAGAAAATATGTTTCAGCCTTTAAATCATTTTTCACAAAAAAAGGTTTATAAAAAAAACAAACCTCACATAAAGATAAACCTCCCATATTTCAGCCGTTAAATCATTTTTATAAAAAGAATGAGTCAAAAATAAATAAATTACGTTTATATTAATGCACATTAGCTTATCTTTTATCATTAATAGTAAAATTCGGTCTGATTTTCTGTTGTGGCTAAGCATCCATGCACTGTGCTCTCCACAACGACAAAGAAGTTTTAGTAGCTAATAGATTTTCACCACCGAAAAACTCTTTCTGTAGCTCTGCTACAAGATTTATTTATGGAGAAGAGAAAAATACCGGTAGTGTTTGGGAGCACCCCCATCCCAGAGCACCCCCAGAGGTGTGTTTCCCGAAAGCATCGTTAGCCAACTATGGTCGCAATTTCCGTCCTTATCAGCATAGTTCAACGAGTCAGTGTTTCCCGAAACAATTGTTCCAACAAACATTCGCAAACAGCATCGCAAAGTTGGGTGGTTTGAACGACAGCTCTCGACCTGTGGTTAGAGGCATCATTTATATATTGCATGACATTTGGATGCAATAAATCCTTATCTTGAGAAAATAAGCAAGCTGACATTCAGTACAACCGGTGCCTTTTATTTAGAATAAATACAAATGGAATTTACGTCTTTTAGTTCGTCAAAAGATTTTAAGTAACGTGTTTGAAGAGTGCACATGTGCAAACATGCTCTACTATGTATGAACAAGCCAAATATTGAATCTGGTAATGAAGCAAAATAACTGAGAACAATTAGAAATAGTCCTCAGATGACATGTTTGTAATTTATATTAAAAACAATCTAGCATTAATTGGATCTCAAACAGTTTCATTAAAAGCAGTTATTATTCCACCACGTGCGAAACCAACGTGGTTGAACGATACTTTGCGACAATGGGTTTCAGGAAACAGGCGTGACTAGCTAGTTGATTTCTTCATCGATGCATCGTACTATGGTAGTTAAGCAGCGCACTACGTCGTTGTACGGGAAACACACCCCAGAACATGACACATTAGACTAGAGATGCACATGGCATTATCACATGAGGGCAGGGAAACCACTAGGGCTGGGTATCATTCAGATATTCAAATTCGATTTGATTTCGATTCGCAAGCTCTCAATTCGATTTCGATTCCTGATTCGATTCTCGATTCGACTATAATGAAATATAGATTTAATATAACTCCTATATTTAAAAAAGAACAGTGTATTAATTAACCACTTGTAAACTTATTTTCAAAGAAATTAAAAGCCACAGACCTGTATATAAAACTCTTTTTATCTTAGGTACACTAAATATTAAATGCATACAATGAATAGACAGGATTTTGATACACGATGCAAAATTGATGCTGAAAATTGAGTCAGAACAGTCACGCCTTGATCAAACAGGATCAGGTTATTTTATATTCAAGATAGGTAGATAGATAAATAAATATAGTTTTTTAGCAAATTTTTATTACGTTGATCTCATGTAAATGTTTGTATTTAGAATGGGGTAATTTTTTGTTAAGATTATATTTTTTTTGCCCAACCCTAGAAACCACATGACAAAACCAGGAACCTTATTAAGGACATTTTAAAATTAAACATATGAAACCATAATCATGATACAAACCCAAAACCATACATGATGTTTGAGGATGAACACTGACTTTATACTTCAGAAAGTTTATTCCAGCATTCTTATTAAACTAAGACGCTTGATGCTTCTATAATTCATGCTTTTTTGATATACTGCTAATCAGGTACTTTTGCTCTGCCTGGAACTTGGCCCTAATTGTAATTATACATAGTAGAATACTGTCACCTTGAAAATGAATTACCCACAAATGTAATTACACAGCTGATAATACCGTTGATAGCATTTCATTTTATAGCCTCATCTGAGGAAGCAGGCCGTTCCCACTTCCCTTTATGTATTTATATGTATGAACTTTATGTGTGGAAATTCATAAGCATGGAGATGAAATTGTTCATTCGTCAAGTGAGGTGTGCTAAAATCATGAACGCATTAGGGAAGAATATGATTTATACTAAAGCTAAACATAATATGAACTGACACAATTGAAGGCAACATGAAGTGCAAATGTATACATTCCATTTATCTGTATTGTATAAAGTATACTTGGAAAAACTTGAAACTCAATCATATATATATATATATATATATACTTTTTTACTTTAATCATTTTAAAAATTAAAAAAACAAGCTTAGAAGTGTATTCAAGACATTGTGCAAATGTCATGTAATTTAAATGTAAATATGTAAATGTAAAAAGCATAGAACAATTTAATAAGCTAAGGAGAAGAAAAATAAGAAATACAGGTAGCACTTTAATTTACTGCCCCTGCATGCACTATATGCTTGTTTTTATAATTATAATAACTGGGTAATAACTAGGTACAATAACCCTAATCCTAAATCTAACTTTAACCCATTACCTTATACACTCCCGAACAAACAGCATTTTGTGTTGGTGGATCATTAATGGGTTGTAAATACTGCTTCAAAATGGCAAAAGAATAAACAGGAGCAAGAGAAAAAAAAATAGAGTAGACAATTTATTGAAAACTGCATTTAAACCAAAACAGGCTGTTCATCAGCTGATCAAAAGCTTAAGACCATAGCCTTAAAAAGGTCAAATCTGCACAAAAATATGGCCTTCATGTCACTGTCCTTCAGGCAGTCACACTGTCATGATCTCTTGATGGCAAACGTAAAAAGGCTCTCTTTGAACGTGGCAGGATTGTTGAGCTGCACAAGCAAGGCCTTTTGCAACGCCCCATCGCTGCCGAGGTTGGACGCAGTAAGACGGTCATTTTACATCTTAAAAGATCCTGAGAGTTATGGGACAAAGAAGTCAAGTGCTAGACCCATAAATGTCACCTGCACTGAGCCTGAGTGCACGGTTGTCTGTGAAGACACAGGTCGATCCTCAACCCAAATTAAGGCCCTTACTGATTCTGACTGCAGCCCAATGACCATAAAACGTCATCTGTGTGAGAAGGGCTTAAAGAACAAAAAAATGTCTTCAAAGGCGACATCTCCTCACACGCCACAAACTTGCCCATATGGAATTTGCAAGGGAGTAACACATGGGACATTGAAAGGTGGAAGAAAGTTTTATTTTCTGATGAGAATTTTTTTTACCTGGCAGTCCTGATGGCCTCCAACGTTACTGGCAACGTTACGATCCCACCATAGATGTTTTCTATCATTTCTATCAGGATGCTTTATCATTCAATGGAAAAATGGAGCTTCAGGTTGTGCAGGGGCATCCAACGGCGGCTAGTTATGGACATGGTGCAGTGGGCATCCCTCTTGACTGAGGGCCCTTATCTGTACAGTAATGACTCTGTCTTTCAACGGAACACTGCAGTTAATGACGCCTGCCTGATGAAGGACTTCTTCCAGGAGAATAACGTCACTATTTTGGACCATTCTGCGTGTTCCCCTGATCTAAATCCCATAGAGAACATTTGGGATAGATGGCAAATGAATGTCAGTTCTAGACCGTGGATGCCCTTCCTGATCTTCACCACATGGAGCATCATTCCCACCAACCTCCTGGAAACAGTCCCATCAAGCATGCGGAAACCAGTGTTTTAAGTGATCAACAAGAACGGTGGGGCTCCTCACTACGGAGTCCTTTTTTTGACACTTAGTTCTATTCTGGATTTATTTTTGGGCTATGGTCTTGAACTTTTTATCAGCTGATGAACAGCCTGTTTGAGATTTAAATACAGTTTTCAATAAATTGCCTACTTTCTTGCTCCTATTCTTTTGGCTCAGGGGCGTTCTCTGCAGTGCAGTAGCACCAGAGATAAGACCAAGAGGATAAAGAGGGGCGCCGGGATAACCCTTGCTCCCTCAAAAACCTGACAAACAGGACATGCTTCTGCATATGATGTTTGTCATCTTGAGGGTGAAGGAACAGCCTACCCCAACCCAACTTGCCGGAAAGAGAGCACTGAAATGACCGAATGCTCCCAGGATCTCCTCATGAAGAGATCTCATTTAATGAATAGGTTCCACTTCTAACTTACCGAAGCACAACTGACTTATCTTAAGGGGTCGCTTGCAGAAGTGATGGTCACTACCACACATCCTTGTGGTGGCCACCTGAACCTCCTCATCCAGTTTTCTGAATGCGGATGCCATCATGCCACATCCCTGAAATGTATTCAGGGGAAGTCAGGAAGGCTGTCGAGGGAAGTAGGTCTGGTTGGGCAACTAAGGGGTCTGGTACGGGGCAACTATCAAGACCTGTTCTACTCCTGACTTGGCACAGTAGGTGCAAGCGACATGCGCGCACAAGACAGGAGCACTGCTCAACACTTGAGTGTGATAAGTTCACTGAGCTCAGGAGCATTTCTGCTCAAAACCTAAGTGTGATAATTTCACTGAGATTCAGGAGCATTTCTGTTCAACACCTGAGTGTGATGAAATTCACTGAACTTGAGCAGTGCCAAGCGATAATGAATCACATAGCCGCTTCTTAGAAGGCTCACTGAGGAATGCATTTCTGTGGGACCCCAGGGTCAGCTGAGAGCCAGTGTCTGTCCAAGGGATGTCCGCTCAGACAGAAAACACAACTAGCAGAGGGATGAGTCCGGACTGCATAGCTGGACCGGCAGGGAATGGAGTCTCCACTCTCCCGGCCATAGCTGTCTCGAGGCTCGTTGTCGGCACGATTGAGCAGGCCGGAAGAAATTTATAGTGGAATGAAGCAAACTTAGAAGCTTCTAACTCCAAACAGGAGGTGACGGGCGAGTTGTGACGTCTGAGTGAAGCTTAGTGCAATGGTCGCAATGTTTTCTTTTCAGACCAGTACCAGCTCGCTGAGCAGCAGTGGCTCAAAGAGAGGTGAACTGCCAACTCGAGGTAACGAATACCAATACAGTCGGAGGTCACCCAGGCCTACGTTAAAGCATGCCCTTTGTACATGTCCCCTCAGTGGGTGTGAGTGGCATGTCTCGATCTCAACACCGCAATGGGAACATGAACCATCCTCAAAAGGGTGCACTGATGTGATTGAGATATCCACTGATGTGTATTATTGAGATATCACAGTAGATTTAATCTCTTTGAAAAAGATACAACTGGACATTTTTTCATTTGTTTGTTCTCAATTTGTCTTGTACTCTGATTATCAGCTCTGATCAAACTCTTTTCATGTCAGAACACATCATGTATTACAGAAGACGCTTGAACGTTTGAATCCGTATTTCCCTGCTAGCTCAAAATATCACTGGAAGAGAGGGTTGTAATTTCATGATGACTGTACCAAAAATTGTACAGTTCTATTCCCTCAGCTCTTTGACTATTAATTCTTTAAGTGGCTCCATATAAAGAAATTAGCAGAAGCCATCCTTTCATTTCCTGACCCGAGGATTACAATTATGTCTTTATTTTTATATCCAAATTATAGAGATGGGCGATTATTCGTGGCATGGAAATTCACCAAATCCACAGACATTCTTGGCTGCCCTGAAGAATTAATTTCACAAGTAGAGGCAAACACTCTCTTCTGAGGTATAGCTTGCCAGTATACATTCTCGCAGGCTGCAGAGTAATGAAAATGAATTGGAAACCATATTATAACGCTGAGATTCAGATCCAGCTCTCTCAGCCTGTTACTGAGGCTATAAAGAATCCAATTTGCTGAAGGGCTAATAGAGAGCACGGCGAAGGCCCGGCACAATGGGGTATCTGTGTGTTCGTTCATATCTATCAGCTGTCACTGCATTGGTTTCGCTCCGTCAAAACCGTGGAAGAATGCAAAACACCCTGCTGTGTAATATAAATCTATTCAAATAAACACAAAACACAAATGTCTATAATTTATTGGGATAATTCCGTGTTTAATCTCAAAGTGGCCATGTGTAATTTTATAATGTCAGAAAGCTTCCTCTTATCACGTGCATGAGGCCTGATTCACACCAGAGAAGCAACAACGTAACTACAGCAGCATGCTTGTGTCACACTATTATTATTCCATTCATTCATATTTTTAAGTCTTCATTATAAGCGCTATAAGCCATGAACCAAGCCAGCCAGCTATGAGGTCAATTACCACATTACAAACTTTTATCTTTAGCAACAGTATTTGAAAATTGTACAAAATAGCAAAGGAACAAGACTGTGTAACGTCTTTGGTAAAGGAAAGAACTATAATCTCATGAGGCATTGCAAACATCAATCAAATTTATAATAATGGTGAGAAATAAATGTAGTCATTTAAAGTTGTTGATTATTATCTTAAGGAACGATATATATATATATATATATATATATATATTGCAATTGGTATTTGTTGCACGGTTTGCTCAAAGTTTATGTAAAGCTCTATGGGTAATGCAGTTTACCACAGATTTCACTGTTTATCACTATTTTAAAAGAATGCTTAGATAATGTTAACAGATGGCTACAACAAAAGCACATGGATTGACAACCTCGTAGCTCACAGTAGGTCTTACAGATTTGTGAACAGCTCGTTTTAAAAAGTTCCCTGCTGACATTTGTTATGACATCCTCTTTAAACATTACGATGCTTATGATAATTTTCATTAACTCTACAATAAGTAAATCCACTTGACCAGATAATTGCTCTTCAATAGCAGTGCCATGTACACAGAGTTAGAGCAAAAATGGAACACAAAAATCTAAAGATGTTGCTTGTTTCTCTAGCATATAATGTCTATGCATAAATAAAAGTAATTTCTAAGTAATTATGTTGAATATTCCCATTAACAACAACCTTAAATTGCAAAATGGTTATTGTATCTTATGCAAATCCACATTTACTTTCAGAAGGTAATTCATCTATATGGAGCTGATTCCCGAACGCTAAACTGTTGCATTAACTTGCTTACATCTTCTGGATTTCGTCACTGTGTGTGAACCAAACTCCAGATGTGTGAACCAAACTCCAGATGTCTTATTTCAAACAATGAGTAGTTTGCTCTAGTATTTCATGCGTATGTTGCAAAATATTATGTTGATAAATAGTGTGTTTTCACATATTTTCTAAGTTCAGCACCTAGATGTCCATAAACAGAACTGTATTCTGCTTTATGTTAGTGAAACACAAATTACTTTTGTAAATTGATAGTGCTTTCTCCTGTGGCAATTTAAGTTTATTGTCCGGTTCTGTTAATTTGTTTCAGATCAACTTGATCCTAAATGGCATGTTATAAGAAAACATCTAGTTTCTAAGAATATAAAAAAAGGTGTAAATATAAGAATATAAGAAAAAGGTGGTTTCTTTCTGTGTTAGCGCACTTGACTTAAGTGAACCTGTGGCATCTCCTAATTGAAACCCAAGCATCTCCAAATCAAAACTTACAAAATTTATACTCTATTAGGCATCTCCTCTTCGACACCTTCAAGTCAGACAACGTCTCACCCCTTTTAAACACCATCATTTGGGAATAAGGTCTCTTCCACTTAAAGGGATACTTCATTACATTAAGCTTTGTATTAAGAGAAAACCAGTAGTATTTTCGAATTACCATGCTTTCAATCCTCATATCCCCCTGAGACGAGAGATTTATGTATTTTTTTGTCTGGGAAAAATCCTGCGATGGCGCAAGAATCATCATTTTGCGCAGGGCTCCTGACTAACTTTTTTCACCTCCGTCCTGAAACCGTCCTAAATTGAATGTCAACCGTCCCAAAATAAAAATGTTGTTTCTGTACTTTATTATCATCTATAGCTGTTAGTTGTTAGTCACATAATAAAAACAACAATTATTTATTTAGCTTCTTTAGCTTCATTCAAAGTAGTTATCTGTAAATAAATAAAACAAATATTTAATAAAAAAATATTTATTAACCTGTTAATATGAATGATTTTAAAGTTTGAACATGCAATACAGATTTAACTACTGTGACTTAAATATCTTAAAATGAATTAAAACCACTTTTCCTAGAGTAGAACAGTCTTTTCAATTAATGATATTTGCATTCTATTTTACTAGCCTACATCATTCTTTATTTTTTCAAGCAGCAGACATATTTATTTGTATGATTTAAGTATAATTAATCCTTATTAAAGCTATTAACAAGCAGTGAATGCTTTTCTCTTCTTCTTTTGTTGCTGGAATATTAAGGACAGACTGCATTACTGTCACTTTAAGACATCGTATCATGTCCAATGACATGCGGATACAAATGCACTGAAGCACATCCGATACACTCACAACTGTTTAAAAGACAACGGTTAAAAGACATAACCGGCATAGTTTACATGAATACTCTCCAAAAACGGACATTTAGATTTAATGTTGTGTGTTTTATTTTGTCCATTCAGACGAAAGAGAGCTCAATTCAGTACTCGCGCGTTACTGTGTCTATGGCTGCAAGCTTCGGTCATGTGTATGCGCACAGAAAATGGCACCGAATATAGCTTTTTTGCGTCGTCACACATTTTTTAACGTTTTATGAGACATACAATGCATGCCAACTCGCGTGCCGCTGCAGATCAGCACGTTACAGCTTCATATGTGCGCATCTACCACAAACGCAGGACATCCGTTCTGACTGGATCTCTACTCAAATAGTCACTATCTAACATTTTTGTCTAGTTTTTATTCATTGAATATCCTTTGTTTAACCAGCGCAACATATTTGCAATGTCATGAAGCCATTTCATGGATGTACCGTGCCGTGGAACGAGTCTCCGCGAGTAGCCGGCCAGTGATAGTAATTATAGTAACGAAGACGCGCTTCGTTGTAGTCCGTGCTTGGTCGATTAATTTTGGCATTTGGCACAAGTTAGCCTAATAGGCTAGTAATAAATAAACACACATACAAAAATATCTTTCGTCCTGTAGGCGTCCTGGAGAATATTTCTGTTCGTCCTAAATACATTTTCTACCGTCCCCAGGACGATTGGACGCCATTAGTCTCGAGCCCTGATTTTGCGTCATCGGAGGATTTTTTGGCCAGAGGCTAAAGACTCCAGTCAGTAGTAGGGGCTGTTTCCATATGCTTTCAACCTGCCCAAACAGGGTGGGATCTCACTCACAGAATGTACACATAGTATCAGCCATCTTTTTTTGGAAGCTAAGCTAGCAGGCACTTGTTCTGTGGAGAAAGTTAAGTAGTAGGAGTTATCATCCTCTTTTTCCCGTCAATGTCCAGGATTCAGCTTTTGCTTTCTGCATTTGCCATTCATTGTGTATGCACACCTTTTGTTTCAATCTAACTGAATTCATTCCATTGGTGAATCTGAATGCAGTGTTTGCATGAACGCTAAACATGCGATTGGATGATGTGCGTTTTAACACTGCTAAGAAAATTCCCGCTCCTCCGTGACAGATATGAGACCGGTGTGTCTCACAGGTGTCGCTCATCGGTAATCATGCCACTGGCCTCGCGCCGTTCTCCTGCGGCCCTCAGTAAACAATGAAGTGCATTCTAGGAGTTGTTGTCTTTCATCCATATAAGCCAAAAATATATTTTCTGGCTTTTATCAGACTAACAAAACAGACTAACTATCTCCAAATTCAAAAATAATTTCACATTTTTAATACATAAATTACCCATTTTAAATACACATTCATCTTTCCAGAGGTGAAGTATCCCCTTAAGCACTTGACAATGAAAATAAGATCTCAAGTGCTCCCCTAAACAGTTCACTTGGGAATTGAAGTAAGATCTCTAATGTCTATAGCAGCAGTAATCAGACAAACTTCAGACAATACCTTTGAATATGGTTTTAATCACGGCCTGGGGGATCTCAGACCAATTTCAGAAAAAAAAATGAAATGTGAAGCATACTTTACGTCAAAGTCAAAATTCTAGTGCTACGTGAGATGCGATTGTTTCACACTACAGTACATCCACAACCTTAACGACTAGCACTTTGTGCTATCAATTTTTCAACATTCCAAGTTATCCATCAAATTGAATCGTGGTTTGAAGGTATGTTTGTGTGGTTATTTGTTAAGGAAAGAAAAAGAATAAATTTGGCAGTCTGTCAGACCAGTCTGCAGTAGCAGCTGAAGTTTTTAAAGCCAGTAATGATGTCGGCTCATCTGTCTTTGAGGAGTTGGAAGCACTGATCCAATTGACTGATTGTAATAGGTCCTGACTAACGGCAGCCAACACCGTCCTGGCGGCACAATTTATATCCCCACGCATCACAACAGAGCTCACTCCAGCAAAAGTCTCAGTGACCACAAATGGGCCGTGATCAAACAACCTTCTTCTACGTTTGGCCCTAATAGAAGGCCTTAACTGTGCCTGAAATTGGGACAATAACTTTAAATATTTTATTTAGTCTTCTGGAAAGGGCTGATACATTAAAGCTAGAACATCCTGTCAGACTGACAGTGATGAAAGAAGAGAGAAAGAAAGAAAAAAGGGGCTGTGGATGGGAGAGAGTTTTTCTCTTTCACATTTAGCCAGTTTCTGCTCTTCTGAAGAATATATAAGTGTATGGAAGATCAAAGAGACACGAACTCCGCTGTGCCCAAGCATGTCCGAGACAAGCTCGTAACAATGGAAAATACAGGAGAAGCTGATGCCTCACAAAGGATGCAAAGATGCTTAAATAAACAAGACAGAACTAAGACATTCTTTTACTCCCAAAGTACAATTGGCTTACATTCTATTTATGCTATACCAAGAAAGAATTTTTTTTCTTTTTTTTTGCATCCTAAGCAAGTTTACGGTAACAAGCAATTTCTGATGCAAGGACCATCTGTGGACTTTGCATGGACTTTGGCTTTTGATTTTCAGTGTAAATACTGGTCAAATTTGCATTTTACTGTCCACTTAGTCAGGAAAGACCTGTTTGTTTGACATTTAGCAACCAATCACAGTTAGTTTTTCTATATGAGGTTTCATGGTGGGTCAATCCCAAGGACTGTTTTTTTTTTTAAAATAATTTTATTATTATTATTATTATTAGGACAGTTCTATCATGACAACTCTAGATAGAACTCTGCACACACTGAGACGACAGAGGTATGTTTCAACTCGTCTTAGTTAAGGGAATAAAATAGTTTGATATGTGATATGAAAAAAAAAAGGTGGATTATCCCTTTAAAGCTCGCACTCGGCCATCAAGTCTAGTGCCGCGGCGCGTTCTATTACAAAATCTGTGATTCTGAATGCCAGTATCCACATCGGTGCGATGTTGGCAGCTGCACACTCTCCTCAAACATTGTGTTCATCCACGCTGTGCCGCGTCGAGGGTGTCGAAGTACAACTCACGTAAAGTTGATAATTCCACGAATGACTGCAAATTCATATTTCAAACAGAGATGGCGACAAAGAGGAAAAACGCCAGACTGTGGCATTAATAATAATCATAATGATTATTATGATTATGTGTAGTCCTATAAAAACAAGCAAAGCAAATTTGGAATTTTTCAAATAGCATTTTCAATCATGATCACTACACCTTAAAAGGGACTACAAGTTGTTGTTGGCTTTTCACTGTCAAAAGTGTTCAGTCCAGCTTGAAACTGCATGAAATGTATACTTGAAATACATTTTTGCAAAACTCCAAAAATGTACCAGAGGCACGTTTTTTCAATGAGCCTATTTTGTCTAAAGCATTCATGGTTCATTGCAACAGCTTTGTACATTATGTTCTGAAGGGATTTTGTTGATATCGGGTTACTAGGGCACTCTTCTAGGTCAGTAATGCATTGATGGATCGTTTATAGCGTGGTCTGGGTGGTTGTGAAGTGGTTGTTTACTGCTACAAATCGAAAGAGCCCACCCATAAGCCAATGTCAGCTAAGCTCAGACTGGATCCATTTCTTGGCATTTTAGCATGTAATATACATCAGGTGGTCCTTGATCTATCCATGTATTTGCTGTTCAGACTACTTTCAATATGGAAATAATGGCTCAAATCATCATAACATGATTTAGTGATTGCGCAGCATAATCAACAGAACAGTTCAATGTATGATGTTGATCTTATGTTTGTTGAAAATGTTTCAAGGACCTTGAATCTTTTTAAGAGGACTCGTGTTGAAATGTATTGATGCTTCTCTTTATAAATAATAGGGTATTTCATCAAATATTGGCACATTTGTTCCTGTGGAAAATAATAACTTATAAGATACTTTTCACCCACTAGTTTGTTAAACTTGTCTGTTAACAATTCCTAACATCCCAGACGGAATTACCATAGTGGAAATCTCTTGAAATAAAATTGATCCTTTTTCAAATCTGATAGCCAGCATTTCATTGATCCCAAATACACCATTTAGGATTTGACATTTTAATCGTTCATATTTTATACATCTCCATTTCTATAAGAACATTATATAAGTATGTTTTACACAGTACTATATTTATATGGTTTGTTTATTTCACTTTTCACCAATTTCAAAAGTGTAATTCAGACTATAAGGATGTTGTTTCATCTTTTAACAAGGTAATACAAGAAGCGATGCCTTTGCAAAGTAGACCAAATAAAATATAGAGGCAGAAAGAAAAGAGGGAATTCACAGGACATAAAAATGTTGCGGTTACACAAACACTAATTTGCATTTGGCCATTTCATAACAGCACTTAGCATAATGACATAGTATTACTCTTAAACAGTACCCATGCCACTCTGTTTTATAACTAAATAGGAATGTATTTCTTGAATGTAGACATGTTTTTCCACCCTGTCATGAAAAACCTAATTGATGCATATGCGTATGAAAAGTTGGACGTGTTGTTTATTTATGAGAAAGGTAACACAACCCTAAGTCTAAACTCAAAGTAACTCGTTCCATCAGAATGTGCCCAGATTTTTTTTCTCTCCCCATATTTACGTCATACGGCAAAAAAAAAAAAAAAAAAAACTTCCTTCAGCTCACTCACTTACATGAAGAGATATAAGTACCAGTACATTGTTATTCAACTATAAACATGCAATTTACAGACAATTGGTCTCTTTCACTAATAACTGTGTGCATTATTTTGTATTTGTATGCACAGAAAAATCTTCACCTAATTCACGTTTCATGTCAATACATGTTCATACACACATGAATTTGTTTTCAACATTGTTCTGAATACCTAAGGCCGTTCAGAGTTTCAGTTCTGTAAATTGATAATACATTATGAAATATTTTGGTGAATCGTGATTTCTTAAATTAATTTCTATGCACATTTCATGCACACATTTGTGTCTGTGAATGCTTCATTTTTGATTAACTTAAACCATTAAAAAGGAAATATTAAAAATGGAAAACAGAATTTGTTTTTACAAAAAAAAAAAAGTTTTTATTGCAGCACAAGAATTATGGGATAAAGGTGACGTATTTATAAACAATCCAGAGCCATAATTACTGTGGTGGTGCTTTGGCACAAACATAGACGAGCACTTGTGCTCATTTTGGTCCGTGGCATCTTTAGAACGCCCTTGGGTTTAGCAAAGGCTCCGGAGTGGGTTTTGGACCACATTCAGAGGTTTGGAGTGATTTGTAGGTTTGATGCTGGACCACATACTGAGATCAGCTGTTTACTTTGAGATACTGTGTGTGTGTGTGCGCGTGCGTGTGTGTGTGTCAAAGACAGTTGGTTACTTTCTGAAATAATGCATACTGAGTTAATTTCTCATTCTATCAACAGACAAGGTGTTTTCTCCATGCAGAATCACAAACAAGAGAATGTGTTAATTGGCTCTCTCACTTTCATATTATTGAATCACAGAACTTTTGTTCAGCATGTGTGTAATTTCTATACAGGAGCAAAGATCTCATTAACCTAAACTCATTCAAGGTCAAGCTCCGTTATACAAGAAATGTATATGTGTGTGTGTGTGTGTGTGTGTGTGTGTGTGTGTGTGTGTGTGGAGGGGAAGGGGGAGGAGGGGGGAGGAGGGGGGGGGGTGGTAGGGTCTAGAATCACAGTGAGGAAAATAAGTATTTGAACACCCTGCTATTTTGCAAGTTAACCCACTTAGAAATCACGGAAGGGTCTGCAATTGTCATCATAGGTGCATGTCCACTGTGAGAGACGTGATTTTTTTTTAACTATTTATTTGTATGATACAGCTGCAAATAAGTATGTGAACAACTGTCTATCAGCTAGAATTCTGACCCTGAAAGACCTGTTAGTCTGCCTTTAAAATGTCCACCTCCACTCCATTTATTATCCTAAATTAGATGCACCTATTTGAGGTTGTTTGCTGCATAAAGACACCAGTCCACCCCATACAATCAGTGAGAATCAAACTACTAACATGGCCAAAACCAAAGAGCTGTCCAAAGACACTACAGACAAAATTGTACACCTCCACAAGGCTGGAAAGGGCTACGGGGAAATTGCCAAGCAGCTTGGTGAAAAAAGGTCCACTGTTGGAGCTATCATTAGAAAATGGAAGAAGCTAAACATGACTGTCAATCTCCCTCGGACTGGGGCTCCATGCAAGATCTCACCTCGTGGGGTCTCAGTGATCCCAAGAAAGTTGTGAAATCAGCCCAGAACTACATGGGAGTAGCTGGTCAATGACCTGAAAAGAGCTGGGAACACTGTTTCTAAGGTTACTGTTGGTAATACACTAAGACACCATGTTTTGAAATCATGTATGGCACGGAAGGTTCCGCTGCTCAAACCAGCACATGTCAAGGCCCGTCTTAAGTTTGCCAATGACCATTTGGATAATCCAGAGGAGTCATGGGAGAAAGACATGTGGTCAGATGAGAACTTTTTGCTTATAATTCCACTAACCATGTTTGGAGGAAGAAGAATGATAAGTACCATCATAAGAACACCATCCCTACTGTGAGGCATGGTAGCATCATGCTTTTGGGGTGTTTTTCTGCATATGGGACAGGGTGACTGCATTGTATTAAGGAGAGGCTTATCGGGGCCATGTATTGCAAGATTTTGGGGAACAACCTCCTTCCCTCAGTTAGAGCATTGAAGATGGGTCGAGGCTGGGTCTTCCAACATGACAATGACCCGAAGCACACAGCCAGGATCACCAAGGAGTGGCTCTGTAAGAAGCATATCAAGGTTCTGGCGTGGCCTAGCCAGTCTCCACACCTTAACTCAATAGAGAATCTTTGGAGGGAGCTCAAACTCCATGTTTCTCAGCGACAGCCCAGAAATCTGACTGATCTAGAGAAGGTCTGTGTGGAGGAGTGGGCCAAATGAGACACAGCCATCTTTTAACTGTGTAAATATCGGGAACTATATTCTCAGAAGGCGAAGCACTGCTACTTGGGTGGAGTGATTACCGCACCACACCAGAGAGTTCGTTCAGAGTTGGAGTAATAGAGTTGGCAATTAAATGGTAAATGGACTGCATTTACATAGCGCTTTCAGACCCAATGGCCACCAAAGCGCTTTGCATTTCCCTCACATTCACCAACGGTGGTGTCAGCCATGCACGGCGCAATCCACCTCGTCGTGAGCAGCTGGGGTTAGGTGTCTTGCTCACGGACACCTCGACACTTGGTCAGGTGGGACCGGGATTGAACCACATTTAAAAGTTATGGCCAAACGGATCTTTAAAAAAAGTCCACATTGTTATTGCAAATGAAATATATCACAGATAACATTAAATAAATATTTTTATCAAGTTAAACTTTTATTAGTCACTCAAACCTATCTAAACCTCTCACTGCCAGCACATCCGCAATGTTTTGTAATTTTAACACTTTGTATTCGTGTTTGTAGCTCTGAACCGAATCCTCCAAAGCACAATGGATTGTGGGTAATATTAGTCTTTATAGTGAGCACGGATCCACACTTCCAAAATCTACCGGAAATCTACTTTCCATCTACCAGAAATGGTAGACCATCCGAGGACTTTTGATACAATTTTGGATGGCCAGTGTGGACATTGGGATGCAGAAAGAAACACTTCCAACAAATTTTTTAAACTTTTACCACAGTTTTGCACTGATCAAATGCAGATATCACTGGGTGAAGACAATGCCCTGCCTAACTCAACCCAAGCTTTTAAGACTTTAAGAAATGGCTGAAGACAGCTCTTACTATTTATTTATTTATTGCTATGGGTGATGTACTAAAATAACTGGGACTAGTGACAGCACTTATTATTGCTATTGTTGGTTTGATTGCTTCTATTGTTCTCCTCATTTGTCACTTGGATAAAAACGTCGGCTAAACGATTAAATGTGATTGTACGTTACCCATCAATTGAAGCAAACGTCATCTTTCAGCAGCACACACTCAGAGACCATCTGATGTCTTGATTAATGTAATCAAATACTATCCACGTATGCATACTATCTGGGTAAATGTCTATTTTTATAATATGTATTTTATTTGAATATATTTAATGATGTTGTATTATTGTATAGGCTATTTCTGTGTATAATGGTTTGCCAATATTGCATGTAAACACAGTCACGCCAATTAAGTACTTTAAACTGTAAATAAAAACGAATTGAATTTGAGAGAGGGGGAGGCAATGCTATAGTTTGAACACATGGTGATGATTATTGAATTTGAAGACTGAGAAGTCTTAAATTAGACAAATCAATGATTGTGCCATGTGGCTTATATTCTAATCAATTCATTTTCTTCCAAATGAGCTTCATTAATGTCCTTGACTACAAATTATGCATGCTTGTACACATACTTGCGACTTCTAGTTTAACTCTCTACATCACAGTTCTTTCTCAAATGATTCTCTGAGTCGAGCCATAATAAATATATATATATATATACACACTTTTGATATCTTTTGTATTGATCTTTTCTACATATTTTCTATCTATCTATTTATCTGTCTATTTGGGTCGGGACGGTTGGGCCGCTCTCATACACACAAACACACACACACTACAGCCTCAAGTGCGATGAGCCACGTCTCTCTGAGCAACCGTATAAACTAATGTTAGTGCTTTTTTCCAGCATAGCCAATCATGCTGCAAGCTTTTTGTTTCACTGACGTTGACTAGATTAACACCTTAGGTATCGAAATTTGGTACCGAAAAATGTGATATCGAAATTTCGAAACTCGATACCCAACCCTAGTGTAGAGATGTTCTTCTGCTTCAAGATTGAACGTGTTGAGCATTCAGAGATGCTCTTCTGCTTCAAGGTTGGACATGCTGAGCGTTCAGAGTTCCTCTTCTGCTTCATGGTTGGACGTGTTGAGCATTCAGAGTTGCTCTTCTGCTTCAAGGTTGGTAGTGTTGAGGGTTCAGAGTTGCTCTTCTGCTTCAAGGTTGGTAGTGTTGAGGGTTCAGAGTTGCTCTTCTGCTTCAAGGTTGAACGTTTTGAGAGTTCAGAGATGCTCTTCTGCTTCAAGGTTGAACGTTTTGAGAGTTCAGAGATGCTCTTCTGCTTCAAGGTTGGTAGAGGGTTCAGAATTGCTCTTCTGCTTCAAGGTTGAACGCGTTGAGAGTTCAGAGATGCTCTTCTGCTTCAAGGTTGGTAGTGTTGAGGGTTCAGTGTTGCTCTTCTGCTTCAAGGTTGAACGTGTTGAGAGTTCAGATATTCTCTTTTGCTTCAAGGTTGAACATGTTGAGCATTTAGATTTGCTCTTCTGTTTGAAGGTTGGGTGTGTTGAGCGTTCAGAGATACTCTTCTGCTTCAAGGTTGAACATGTTGAGCATTTAGAGTTGCTCTTCTGCTTCAAGGTTGAATGTGTTGAGCATTCAAAGTTGCTCTACTGCTTCAAGGTTGGGATTGTTGAGGGTTCAGAGTTGCTCTTCTGCTTCAAGGTTGAACGTGTTGAGCATTCAGAGATGCTCTTTTGCTTCAATGTTGGATGTGTTGAGCATTTAGAGATGCTCTTCTGCTTCAAGGTTTGATGTGTTGATCATTCAGAGATGCTATTCTGCTTCAAGGTTGAACGTGTTGAGTGTTCAGAGATGCTATTCTGCTTCAAGGTTGTCAGTGTTGAGCGTTCAGAGATGCTCTTCTGAGCATTCAGAGATGCTCTTCTGCTTCAAGGTTGAACGTGTTGAGCATTCAGAGTTGCTTTTCTGCTTCAAGGTTGGGAGTGTTGAGCATTTAGAGTTGCTCTTCTGCTTGAAGGTTGGGTGTGTTGAGTGTTCAGAGATGCTCTTCTGCTTCAAGGTTGAATGTATTGAGCATTCAGAGACGCTCTTCTGCTTCAAGGTTGGACGCGTTGATCGTTCAGAGATGCTATTCTGCAGGTTGGACGTGTTTAGCGTTGAGAGATGCCCTTCTGTTTCAAGGTTTGATGTGTTGTGTGTTCAGAAATGCTCTTCCTCAGACCTCGGTTGTAGCAAGTTGGTTATCTGAGTTACTGTTGCCCTTCTATCAGCTTGAACCAGTCTAGCTATTCTCCTCTGACCTCTGTCAACCAGGATTCCCACAGGATATTTTCACTTTTTCAGACCATACTAGATATGATTGTGTGTGAAAACACCTTTAGATCAGCAGTTTCTGAAACACTCAGACCAGCCCATTTGGTACCAACAACCATGACAAGGTCAAAGTCACTTAAATCACCTTTCTTCCCCATTCTGATGCTCAATTTGAACTTCAGGAGATCTTTGACGATATCAATATCTCTTGACTAAGGTTGTGTCCGAAATCGCATTCTCTCTTGAGTAGGTACTTCTTTTGAATAAGTGATTACTTCACAACTATAATATAATATGAGTTTGTGTAATATGAATGTAATCCAAATGTAGTACATTCATCATGTCATCATCATGTGATCTACCAGCTTCAGTTGAGTCGCTTCACTGCCATTTTCAAATCCTCTCTTGTGGCCTCATGAAATAGTAAAGTATCCATCATATGCACACCTCAGAATCTCACCAGAAGTGCTTGGTCATCCGGGTACTTTTTGACCACTCTTTTATGCTCTTTTATGGACATCTACTTTTGTCACATACTGTTTTCCACCAACAATATAGTAGGGAAGTATGTGATTTCAAATGCAGCCAATGTCTTAATTTTGTTATATTTGGATTTGAATAGAATCAAATCATTCTGAATTTGCAAAATCTCGAAGTGCCCAAAAAATCCCACCGCCATCCACTTCCCTTTCTACCTCATACAGTCGATCTCCATGACGCTGTCTGCAACACTTTTCATGTTAAGGTCAAAGTTAGTGTTAAAAGATGCATTGAAGCTCTGACATGAATCACAAGAAATGGCTTTAAGCACTCTAAGAATTGATTTACAATTTTCCTGTTAATTTCAAAGTGTTTAGAACTTTGTTACTTTGAAATTAGTTATTTGAACTCATCAAGACTTTAAAAATCTCATTAAATGTAATTTAGCTGTCAGGGTAGCACTGAACAGGCCTCCTACAATCGTGTGAAACACCACAGTTCACCTGCATGCCAATTAATGAAATAATTAATAAGACGTTAATTTACCTCGTCTGAAAAGAGACCAAAGGTCTATGAGGTGCTGATATTTTTACTCCTAATATAATTAGCTGCATTAAAATCTAATGTGTTAAAAGTAATTTGATATGCTGTGACACTGCGGAAATGGAATATTAATGGATCAAAAATTGGACTGTAAATCAGAGGAATTGTTTAAAGGATTAGTTCACCCAAAATTGATTAACCCTATAAAGCCTGGAAAAACCTGTTCTACTCAATCCACTACATGCCGTCTGTCATCTGATTGTGATTCATCCATACGATTGTTTCATTTATTAAAAATCAAACTATAACTCAATCTTCCTGTGAATCAAGAGACGCATCTCTGGTGTCTTACTTACAATTGGCTCTATGCTCAAATTCAGATCTGCCTTCATTTAAATCAACAAGTAATATCTAGAACCCTGGCCTACATTTTATTTCAATAATCCATTTTAATCTGATGCACGTCACAATACGGATGAAATCATAAATGTAAGTAAGCACAAAAGGAATAATTTTCATCCACCTCTTTTCTCTTTTCCAAAAAACAAAAAACAAAAAAACAAAACGTCATGCAGGTTTAACAAAGTCATTGTAAACAAAATAAATACTGGGTGAATACATTACAATAATAATAATTAAAAAAGGTGTAACATTCTCTTAAATGACGTGCATCATTTTCAAACCGAGATATCTCTGTACACACAGACTAGTATAGAGTGATGTTTCCTTCTTATCTCTTCAAGTCTTATCTCAAAACATTAAGTGAAATTTAATACCTGAAGCTCTGAAACTCAAACATATTTGCGGACTTGATCCTAACACTAATATTCCAAGTTCAGATTAATCCACTTTGACTCCCAGCAGTGCGAAACCGGGACATTTATATAAATGTTTGCAGACCATTAACTGCTTAGCTGACCTGCTAAATGACTTTGACTGAGGGAAAGGCGGCTAATGCAAATGGCACAGTTTAGTTTATTTACCCAGCAAACACGCCACTTTACCGCACCAGTTAATTATCAACAGCTAATGGTAAATGAGTTTGGGGTGTCTGCTTTCAAAGTCAACCTTACGCTCACCCATGTTGATTAAGACCAAATGGATTGTGCTCCATTCTGTTAATGTCTTCTTGGATGTTAATGGTTGGACTGCAAGGTTTTCAGATGAGAGGTTATGGTTCTGTACTTGGAGTTCAGCTGGATATTTTTTACGTCAGTATTTATGCTGTTTGGAGGCAGATATGACAGTATTGGGCTGTGGTGATCATTTTGGTGATGCAAGGTTAAAACAGTTATGTGTCATATCTTGATTATGTTAAGTTGGATCCTGAAGCCTATCTGGCAACCTCGAGTCAGGGGGGAGGGGATACACTGCTCTACAGTAATTTGAAAGTAGTTGCAGTACCAGTTTTGGACACATCTTACATACGGCTCCTTTAATAGAACTCATCTTTGTATAAATCAGTAACCTATAACTGGACCAACCCACTCTCCCAACCACATGTTTACAAACTAATAATGTATTTCTGTACAGTAATACAATTATTCAAATTTAAAAGAATCTCTAAATAAGACCAAAATACCGCATTGAATCTGTTTAAATACCTCATGTGTTTGGTAATCAGTGTTATAAAAAACGTTATGAACAATAGTGTGTGGGGAATCGCCCTATTTTCACATTTAGATTTTAGCACTTAATATGACTCCAATCTCAAATGATTATTCAATTTATTTCATGTTTCCATTAAGGAACTAATCATAAATATTGGTTATGCATTAATTTTGTAAATTGAAAGTATGGGAGACCCATTATAATCAAATATTCGTTCATTACAGATCCGGTATCGCATTGAGTCACATTCCGGCAGGCTTCATAGTGTTAGATATGCCGGGTGCCATAGATGCTTAAGTAAGCGAGGAGAGAGGTTTGGGCTCTTCATTATGCTCTTTCTCTGAGATCTTCTGTCCAGATTAGTGAGTTTCATTGTTTATCGCAGGGTGTTTGATCTCAGCTTTTGACTTAGCAGGAAAACCAAGTCTTACAGTACATTATCTACACATGTGAACAGTCAGAATGATCATGTGTCTGCAGTCGCAGACAATATTCAGTTCTATGTTTACATATTTCAGTACCATGGACAGCAAATATCGCTACTACATTTATCAAACAAATGAAGCACATTTCACATTCTAGATAAGAATGGTCATCAATCTTTTATTATACCATGGTCTGTCTGAATACTCGATTCTTTTTGGCTTGAAGGTGTGCATTTAAATCGTTAAAGGCCGTGTTGCGGGGTTAATTTTTCAACGAATTTGTGCAATTTGCTTGTTGGTAATAAACATTTAAACTGTTATCCATTGTATTTTATGTTGTTGGGTATCACAAAACGGAATATAATATAAAAAAGTAGGTACTATGTTATAGCGGTTTGCAACAATTCTCCTTTCCCCCACAATGCATTGCATTACGTCACCTTAGGGAGAGAATTTCCAAAGCCCGTCTGGTTGAGAGTGACGAGTAGTAGATGAGAGTAGTTACTGTGTTAGTGTGAGGCTATTTTGAGCCTTGTTAGTGTAACTAGCGATTGTAGTAGCCTTGTTAGTGTAACTTGTAACTAGCAATTTCTTTTTACTTATTATATGCCCCCATATACTAGTGTTATACGCTAAACAGTTTTAGAGATAAAACTCTTTACATTCGATTATCATGAAAACAAATCTCAGAGAACGGTCAACTAGGTACCAATGTGTTATTAGACCAAAGGTTTATTTTGCCCTGGAGTTCTCCTTTAATACCAGAAGTGTGTAAAACTGGTGTTTAAGACCATTTTTGAGACATTTTAAAAATGATATAGATATCTTGAATGATTCATGTACCCATTAATCAACCGTGGTAGTAACCTGCAAAATGGCCTTTAATTCACAGGTAGTTCCAAGTCAGTTTAATCACCGTTTAGTCACCGTTCTGCTTTCATTTAAGCAAGCCCACAGACAAATGTCAATATTATTATTTATTGCATTATTAATAACACTGATTCCCAACCAGGGGCACAAAAACTTGTCGTCAACACTGCCATGTGACTTTTATTAATCAGTTGTAATCATTACATTACATAAGGAGGTAATAAATAATATATAAGGATGTTGTAATGTCCCTGTTTTTGAAGTAATTAAAATCACAGCTTCATTGAGACATTGCAAAGACACTAATTCACATGCGCATCTCTCTCTCTCTCTCTCTCTCTCTCTCTCTCTCTCTCTCTCTCTCTCTCTCTCTCTCTCTCTCTCTGCTAATTATTCATTCAAACAAATGGTATAATTCAATCAAACACTGTAAATCCAATATTACTGTTCACCTTGCATCGGATTCACAGAGGACAGAATGCTTAATGACAGCTTTAACTAATAAAACAATGACAGCTTTAACTAATAATTAGTTGCATTTAAATATAATTTATTTATAAGCAAAGCATGCAATTAATTTGATTACATTTTAAGCCAAATTCATAGTACTATTTAAAAAAAAGAACATTCTCGTCTTGAACTTCCATTGCTAAATCTGTTTTGCTATCAAGGCATTAGAGCACTATCTCTCCCTCAGGCCCTGGTATCTGTTCAAATGGCATTGACACAATAATGCATAATCCAAGCTGAGCGGCAGTTTACAGCTGAAGGCTTTCTCAGTCTGCAATTATGGGCTCTGTGACCTTTTCTGCTGTTATTTAGACACAAACAAACCTAGCACATATCTGACTGTGGAAATAGGGTTGGTGCCATTCCTATTAATTAAGTGTGGGTTCAATAGTTGATTGAAATCCTAGTATATATGTGACAGTTGCTGAGACTACAAATGCATTTTACTTGTGCCATAATGGGGCTATGCTCTCTGTTTGAACATTTTCTCTCCCACGTGAATGTGAATCTTAAAACATGGATTATATGATATAGGTAATCTCTCATGGCATCCATGCCACAAGGAATAAAACTGTCCTTGATCTTCCAAAAAAGAAAAGAATTACTTTTTAAAACACTGTAACTTTCAGAACTCAAACCTTCTTCCCCAGTCTAGAAAGATCATTACTAAAAAAACAGCTTAATACATAAACGTTCATGGTTACACTTCAAAGATACGTTTTTAGCGTTCAGAATACTATAGTTATAGAAATGTTTCAATTGGGTTCTGTAGAACTACTGACTTAATTTTTAAAGAACTCTTTTTGCCAAATAGTTTCTACATAGGAGAAATGTCTTAAAAGGCTGCATAATACTATCATGTTTGATGGGTTATTTCATTTTTCGACTATCATAAAGTATGTGTGTGAGCTGTTAAATTCATAAAATGAATTAAGAAATAAAACAAAATTAATTCAAATTAAAGCTGCAAGCTGTCACACTCACAGAAAGACAAACAAGGTGGATGTCAGTATTTTCAGATTTATTTATATGCAGAGTGAGCGAGTTGCTGAGTGAACAGTGCAGATCAGCGCAGTCTATCCCAAGACGTCATAAAACTGACGCTTTTGACCATATGTCAACATAGCGTCAATTGGATGACGTCCCAGGATCGTCATCTTACTGACGTTTAAGGGTACCCTAAAAAGGCGGATGTTGACGTATGGTCAAAAGCGTCAGTTATATGACGTCTTGGGATGAGACTGTGTTATGCAGATCAGTACTTGAATGCGAATAGAATAAACTTTAGACGATGAACACTTCACAGATGAGTAACTCAATGTCTTTACCAGGGAACTGATGAACAAGAAGACTTATGAGACACAGGATGATGCATGGAGACCCGGATACACAGGACGAAGGAGACCAGGAGACACAGAGCGACGACCACGGGAAAACACAGGATGTCAGGGAGGATTCACAGGTGAGTAGAGTCTGAAGGTTTGCTAGATGAGACCAGACACAGAGATGCAGAGGACTGGGACTGATGTAGTGAGTGTCATCATGATGTGCAGGTGCCAGTGATCAGAATTCAGGTGACTGGGATCTGGTGTAACAAGTGGGCATAGAACAGGTGTGACATAGATGGATCTGTGACACAAGCAGCGTTTATCTGGGTTCGAGCATTTAAGGCCTTTAAGCACAAAAGCATCAGAAGACATTAAACTTTATTTAGCAAGCAATTAGCCACTGACATCAAAGATGGAAAAGACCATTTACAGTCAATACAGGCAATTTAACATAGGTAATATATGGTTTTCAAAGCTTTTTAACAGTTATAGCACCACCTATGGTCCGATCTCCATACAACTTTGCATGCTTGTTTAGAATGTTGACACATTCTCACCAATTTTCGTTAAGTGAATTGTCACAATTTTATTTTAGTGTGACTCAGATTGATTTAACTCAGATTTAACTCAGATTGAACACATATATGATACATGTGTACCTAGATTAGTGAAGCTCTCATTTACGAGTTATATCCATCTTAGTAAAATATGCCCCTCCCACAATTTTGATTTTGCACTCCTTAGCAACCTTGTTTTTGATTATTAATGACATTCAGACTCCAGAAAATATTTCTACACTACTTTGGTTCTGATTGAGCAAAAACCTAGGACTAGTTAGCAAAAGAAGGTTTTTAACAAAATTCAAAATGGCAGAAAAATTCATCATGGTGGAAATGAAATTGGAGAAATATGTTTTGTTCACCAAGATGTCTGGATTTAAGTGATATAAGACACTTGAGTCCAAGAGCAAAACTTTGATTTGAGAAGTTGGGGCGACACACATTTCCTGGATGTACATACATTTAGGGACTATGGTGATAAAATAACAGGAAATAATTTGATTAAAATGATGCACTCTGCCAAAAAGAATAGTAGGCTATAAGTATAAGAAAAATCTGTCTTACTTTATTGTTTATAGGGGGACACAAACATGATTTTGAAACATGGGACATGTACCCCTGTGACTGCCCCCATAGGAAATTACGCCTGTGCTTGAGTCCACGACTCATTGAACTAATGGACAGGAAATCAAATCAAATTCCTTTTGTTACAGGTGACTCATTTTTAACTATTGTTATAAACATTGAAATTGGAGAATATTTTATTGAGTTTGTCAAATGTAATGAATGGCTGGAGGCAAGCTGGTAAGGACGCAAACTTTAATATAACTTAATCAAAACTCAAAACAAAGGCATGGCAAGGCATGAAACAGAAACAGGAACAGCAACAACGACAGGCAACCTGGACAAGAAACATCCAATACTAGACCAAGACACAGGACAAACAAGAGGGCTTAAATACGCTAATTACAAGTGTATTTAATTGACTAATTACAAGACAATGAAGACCTGTGAACAATGACCTGACAATTAACAAATGACAAGACACATAGCAGGACCACATGACAAGTAGGGAATCACATGACTGACAAGAACAAGGAACAAGACACAAAACCCACACCGTGACATAGCCCCTCCCCTATGGGCGGCTCCTGACGCCCATAAAAACAACAAAAAAGTTCAGGTGGGCGGTGAAGCGGAGGCGGTCTGGGGGGGGGGGGGGACGGAGGGCCAGGCCGTGCAGGGGAACGGGGCCAGGATATAGCCAAGGCGGGCCTGGACCACAGAGCGTGGTCGGAGCTGGACGAGCTGAAGTCCAGGGCGGAGCAGGACGAGGCGAAGGCCAGGGCGGAGTAGTACGAGCTGAAGTCCAAGACGGAGCAGGACGAGGTGAAGGCCAGGGCGGAGCAGTACAAGCGGAAGGCCAGGGCGGAGCAGGACGAGGCGAAGGCCAGGGCGGAGCAGGACGAGGCGAAGGCCAGGGCGGAGCAGGACAAGCTGAAGGCCAGGGCGGAGCAGGACGAGGCGAAGGCCAGGGCGGAGCAGGACGAGGCGAAGGCCAGGGCGGAGCAGGACAAGCTGAAGGCCAGGGCGGAGCAGGACGAGGCGAAGGCCAGGGTGGAGCAGGACAAGGCCAAGGCGGAGTAGGACGTGGCGAAGGCCAGGGTGGAGCAAGACGAGCTGAAGGCCAGCGCGGAGCAGGATGAGGCGAAGGCCAGGGTGGAGCAGGACGAGCTGAAGGCCAGGGCGGAGCAGGACAAGGCCAAGGCGGAGCAGGAAGTGGCGAAGGCCAGGGCGGAGCAGGATGAGGCGAAGGCGAAGGCTGAGCAGGACGAGCTGAAGGCCAGGGCGGAGCCGGACGAGGCGAAGGCCAGGGCGAAGCTGTCGGAACCTTGGGCGTCCAGGGCGAAGCAGATTGAGGGCATGGCCAGGGCGGAGCTGTCAGACCCTCGGGCGTCCAGGGCGAAGCAGACCGTGGGCGTGGCCAGGGCGGAGCTGTCAGACCCTCGGGCACCCAGGGCGGAGCTGTCGGACCCTTGGGCATCCAGGGCGGAGCTGTCGGACCCTTGGGCATCCAGGGCGGAGCTGTGAGACCCTCGGGCGTCCATGGTGGTGAGGATCCCTCAGGCGGCAACGGCGGTGAGGATCCCTCGGGTGGCCACGGCGGTGAGGATCCCTCGGGCGGCCACGGCGGTGAGGATCCCTCGGGCGGCCACGGCGGTGAAGACCCCTCGGGCGGCCACGGCGGTGAAGTCCTCTCGGGCGGCCATGGCGGTGAAGACCCCTCGGGTGGCCACGGCGGTGAAGACCCCTCGGGCGGCCACGGCGGTGAAGACCCCTCGGGCGGCCGTGGTTGGGACATTGGGCCCCCCCCAAAAAAATATTTGGGATGAATCCCCGGATTAGGGCCACACGGGGCACCAACAGTCTCTAGTGGGGCGGTCTCGGCGGAACGAGACTCTGGCTGGGCGGTCTCAGCGGGACGGGTCTCGGGCTGGACGGTGTCAGGCTCGGCAGGGCTGACGTGGAGCTCAGGCTCGGCAGGGCTGACGTGGAGCTCAGGCTCGGCAGGGCTGACGGTGAGTGCAGGCTCGGCAGGGCTGGCGGTGAGCGCAGGCTCGGCAGGGCTGACTGTGAGCGCAGGCTCGGCAGGGCTGACGGTGAGCACAGGCTCGGCAGGGCTGACGGTGAGAGCAGAGCTTATCCGAAGGGCAATGTCAATGTACTGCTCTAATGTCCATTGCTGGGTATTGTCAGGCATAAGGTACTCTAAGAGATCTGCAAGGCCATAACGGAACATGTCTTTCAAGACCCCATCGTCAACATCCAAACCATGACAAAGTCCACAAAACTCCTCTACATATTTCCCAATAGGCCGGTCACCTTGACGGAGACGAAAGAGACGGATTGCTGGGTCCATGTTGTGGTCTAGTATTCTGTAATGAATGGCTGGAGGCAAGCTGGTAAGGACCCAAACGCAAACTTTAATATAACTTAATCAAAACTCAAAACAAAGGCATGGCAAGGCATGAAACAGAAACAGGAACAGCAACAACGACAGGCAACCTGGACAAGAAACATCCAATACTAGACCAAGACACAGGACAAACAAGAGGGCTTAAATACACTGACTAATTACAAGACAATGAACACCTGTGAACAATGACCTGACAAATGACAAGACACATAGCAGGACCACATGACAAGTAGGGAATCACATGACTGACAAGAACAAGGAACAAGACACAAAACCCACACCGTGACATCAAAGTTGATAAATTAAGAGAAACGTTGTTTGGAAGGACCAGTTTGCCTTATCTTTAATGTCAGCATTGAAAAATTGGTAACACTTCCTAAAAACTGCATGCTATTAATCATTAGTTAAGCATGAGTAAACAGTCAATTCATCATTTATAAAGCATTAATAGACATTAATAAGCAGTTTATAAATACAGCTATAAATACTTTTTCTTGATTTATAAGCATATCTATAATGCATTTAATAATTTAATTTTCATACTTTGTTAATGATCAATTAATAATTTCTAAATGAAGTTTTTAGCATGCCTAATAGAGTGTCAAAGTTATGAAGTCACTTTGTAGGCATAAACACAGAAATGAGTTAGCATTCTAGCACTTCCGGTTCCCGGCCTCACTCTAAAGTCAATGGGTTTTTGCTAAATCGCCTGAAATAAGGTCTGTGGTTAACAAAGCCTCTAAATATTGAGGCTATCACCCCTTTAATTATTAATAGATTTTTATAATATATCAGCCATTGGTCGGTCTGTCTCTTCTGTGTGTGCACCATGTGTGTGCACGAAACACTTGTCACTTGCATATTTAGACCTATTGCTATAATAATATCCTATAATAATAGAGTCCTATTAGTTAAAAAAACACATTGCAATTGAAAATCCTCTCATGCCTGAATGTGTTAATGTTATCTGTGTCGTGAATATTTGCAAATGCGATTATTTGTGAAATGTTCAAAAGGCAAGATTGAATTGTCCACCTGCTGTGCTTATCTAAGCCCATTTCAGATGATTTGTAAGTTGTCTTTCCGAATGTCCATCATCTCCAGAGTCAGGTATTTTTGTGCAGTCATGCAGAAAACCTCTCTTAAAATGTGTGATTATTTGCACTTATATGCATGACATCTGCATTTGGTGATATAAACTCTGAAAGGAACATGTCAGTGACCTCTCCTCATTATTATTCTGCAGTGAAATGATTTTTATAGTGTTTGAGAAGTCATTTAAAGTCTGTACAAAATGTTTGTGCTAATAATACACAATAACATGTGTAAGACTGTAGTGATGTAGGACTATTTCTACACAAAACACACATTCTTAATAACTTATGCAGTATTGTACATTGCTACTGTGCAGAGAGGTGGTGTACTGGTTGTCACGGGGTGGTTCAGGAAGGACAGAAGTTGAGAATATATTCTAAAACGTATTTTAATCCAGAGACAACCAAACAGGCGTGACAACATGTAACATGGAGTGTATCACACAAACAATACCGGACACAGAACTAAATACAAGCAGGAACTAAATACACAGGGATGATTAAATACACAGGGACAAATGACAGGCCATGGAAACAGATTGGTGGCGGGAAACTCAGGCTGGGGAACACACGTGACAAATGAAAACAAACTAAAAGTCAAAAAGAAGTCTGATGGTGACATAATGGGGGTTCGGAAGAGGTTCACGAGACGAAGACGATGTGCAGAAGAGAGGCTGGAGTGGCAGGATGGTGAGGTGCCGGCGACAATTCCCTGAAGGCACAGATGTAGACTGCCTGGTGTTGCAGACCCAGAGCCGTTCAGTACCGACAGCTCACGGCAGAGTAGATGGAGGGACGAGACCTCTGTCTACTCTCCGTCGAGGGAAGAGACCAGGTGGAGAAGAGGCTGACAATAGCTGGGGGATGACCGATGGAGACTCGGCGGCAAGATCCATCGGCACAGATGGAGACCTGGTGGACTCCAATGACGACACTAGTCTTGGAGACCCAGGTGACATTGTGGCGACGAGTACAGGTGGTGGAGCCAGAGTACCCGAGAGTGGAGGTGGAGTGAAGGAGGACAGAGGTGATGCCGAGTGGAAGGAGTAGCCCACTGTAGCCAAAGGGGTGGAGGAATGGAGCATAGTCGACGGACCTTAAGTCCATGGTGAAGTCAGAGTTATGACTGACCAAGGGGGAGCTGGCAGGATGAGGGAACCCGCCACAGCCGATGGTTCGAGGGTCTCTAGTGGAGGCATGGGTGGGAGGAGCCAAGACGGAGTCAACAGGCCGAGAAGGAGTGCAGAGGATTGAGGCTGAAGGTGGAGCCACGAGATACTCACGGACAAGTGCTGCGGATGGCGGGCTGACCTGCGTCTCGATGTCAGGGAGCCTTCCCAGAGACGATGTAGGGCAGCGAACATCAAGCAGCGGCGGGGCTGAAGGACTGGCTGATTGTAGTGGAGCAGTGGAATTTGACATGTTGACAACAGGGTACACAGTCACTGGAAGGGTCTGAGAATGATGATGGTGCAGATGACGGGTGGGATAGGGTGGGAACCGTCTCCTCAGAAGAGTACTTCAGCCAGACCTCCTAATCCGTGGATTGGGTGCCCTTGTCAGCAGAGGGCTCACACCCCTGGTCAGACTTCTGTTGGAGCTCCTGCTCCAGGGGAAAGGTCAGTTCTGTTAACAGTTTTTATGGAATACTGGAACATCAATGGAGAACACTATTTGCAGTCTTGGTCCTATAACAGGGCCTCAAATTCCTCGGACCGCTGCGCAACCGTGCAAAGCATGACTTTTCTGTGACGTTTCCTCATAGGTCAGAGGTTCAGGTTGTGTGCTTCTAACTTCATGTAGTGTGCATATTGGGCCTTAATATACTGTCAAGTCAAGTCAAGTCAAGTCACATTTATTTATATAGCGCTTTTCACAATACAGATTGTATCAAAGCAGCTTCACAGTGATAACATGAAAGTAGTACAACACAGATCGATAATATTGTTAAATATTAAATAATCCTAAATAATCCCGACTAAGCAAGCCAAGCAAGCCAAAAGCAAGGCGACAGTGGCAAGGAACCAAAACTCCATCAGATTGGATGGAGAAAAAAACCTTGGGAGAACCCAGGCTCAGTCGGGGCCAGTTCTCCTCTGGCTTACATTCATATTGTTTATTTATAACTATTAAATATAAATATTGTTTATGTCCAAAACAGCCCCATAACATATCGCAGGCGGTGAGTCGTCTCTTCACAGGCGTTGGTCTTCTCATCACAGGCGGTGATACTGTGTACAATTACTTATTTTTTAAAAAGCATTCGATATACACATGTGTTTTTGACTATTTAACTATTTCACTTGGATCCAACCCACTTTCTCTCGAGGACCACACTAGAGACTTTTTGGGCATTAATTACCTTACGGACCTCCCGCACCATGGAGCTTGGCCCACCAGGGGTTACAACGCTTCCAAGTATGATGGTTCCAAGTCCGGTGGTCTTAAGCCTGGAACACACCAAGCCGACGGCGACGAACTAGCGCTGATGAAAATCGACTGTGTTTTCGCCTCCCGTCGGGGTAAAAAGCTGCACTTGAACACACCGAGAGAACTTCTGCCGACTGTCAGCTAGAATGTGCGTTCTGCGCCTGCGTGTAAATGAGCCAACTGTCTATTTCTGCAGATATATCAGTCTATATTCGTCATTCAAAAATGAAAACCAACGCTGACGGCTGCAGATACACATAACGTAAACAAAGTAGCGCATGCTTACAATTCTGAATGTCAATCCTGCTAAACACTTTCTTTATTCCACTCCGCTCATGTTAATATTGAAATATTCTTGTTCTTGTATTGCAATTTGTTTGGTGTTCTCAGTGCTGCTCCTGGTGTTCAGTTTCGTTCCTTGTTTATAAGCTTACCGATGTTACAGATTACACTGGCACATCAAGTAACTCATTTAAAATATATATATTTTTAACAATTGGTAATTTACTGTTATTACTATAGTAAGTACATGCAACATGTATAACAATAATATTTTAAAATAATGTCACCAAAATTACTTTCTAAAATGTCAATTTGATTAAATAATGTTGCACATTGGTTCATTGTGGAAGTTTCTGAAAAAAGGCCTTGAGGCTTAATGCACAACCTGAGAACATATTTTAATACACATTGTGTCTTCAGGTGTTCCCAGAAACTAATGAGCATTTGATTAGATGTTCCCAATACATTTCTCATACGATGCCCAAATATGCTGTCTGTGTCTATAGTCGCCTCATTCATCTCTGTGAGCCTACAGAAACGATTTGAAAAACGCTATTCGTTTTCCAATTTCATCAACTTTAAATAAGTCAAGTGTAAGTGAGGGTCTGGAAAGACCCTAATAAATGCAACGTGGTCAGACTTCCCCTGCAAAAATAAATGTCAGACTTTCCATTGTAATATATGTGTGGAACATCATAAATCAAAATAATCTTTTGCAGTGGCGAGGCCACTTTGGGGGTAAATGCAAACCAGACTGGTCTGCAAAACAAAGGCACCTTGACTGGACCACTGCATAGTCCAGGGAGGACTTCATTTATATGAGCTAAAAATGGAAATGCCATAGAGCTCCAACCCTTAGTGACATAATTAAGTAATATTTCAGTACTTAAAGGCAAGGTGGAGGATTTTCAAAGAGTATCTGTACATTCGCCACAAAGCATGCAAGCAAAAATGCAGTTTGCACTTCTGTGTTTAGTACAAAAACACCTGTGTTTGTAAGATGGTTTAGTTAGTGCTTTTTGATAGCATAAATTTGTGGTCATTTGGATTCAAATGCAATTATTTTCAGTCCGCTGCTGCTGTGATGTTTGATGGTATTGTTTGATGTCATTGCAATTTTTATTTCAGATTTTCTGCGTGTGTTTTTTATTTTATAATAACTTCTTGATTTTGTTTTTGCGTTCTACCAGAATATGTTTTCATGCTTGTCAAAAAACATAATTTTTCACATATTTTACATTGTTGCAGCTCCTCTATTTCCAGTATGTCAGTAAAGCTCCAAAAGCCAACTATGGTCAGAAGTTTCTTCGTAAAGATACGATTCAATGGAACTTGAGACCTTAGTTGAGTAATTGGAAAGCCCTGGGCTGCGTTTCCCAAAAGCATCGTTAGTCAACTATGGTCGCAAGTTCGGTCGTTATCAGCATAGTTCAACGAGTCGGTGTTTCCCGAAACCGTCGTTCCAACGAACATTCGCAAACAGCATCGCAAAGTTGTGTGGTTTGAACGACAGCTCTCGACCTGTGGTTAGAGGCATCGTTTCCATATTGCAACACATTTGGACGTAATAAATCATTATCTTGAGCAAAATAAGCAAACTGACATTCAGTACAACAGGTGCCTTTTATTTAGAATACATACATGTAATTTATGTCTTTTAGTTTTTCAAAAGAGTTTAAGTACTGATTTTGAAGAGTGCACATGTGCGAACATGCTCTAGCCTACTATGTAATAACAAGCCAAATATTGAGTCTGGTAATAAAGCAAAATAACTGAGAACATTTAAAAATAGTCCTCAGATGACATGTTTGTTATTTGTATTAAAAAATCTAGGGTTAATTGGATCTCAAACAGTTTCATTAAAAGTAGTTATTATTCCACCACGTGTGAAACCAACGTGGTTGAACGATACTTTGCGACAATGGGTTTCGGGAAACAGTCGCCACTAGCTAGTTGATTTCTCTAACGATGCATCGTACTATGGTAGTGAAGCAGCAAACTACGTCGTTGTACGGGAAACGCACCCCTGCTTAGTTACTGGCTCTTGGAAGCCCTTTCTTCTCATAAGCACAATGAGCTCTGATTGGTCGGCTGGACCAATAATGTTTTGTGATTGGTCAACAACTTTGAGCATGTTTGGGAAACACCCTTACCATAACCATGGCTGCATCCGAAATCACACACTTTTTTAAATAGGTACTTATTTTGAATAAGTAATTCCTTTACCACCGCTATATATTTTATATACAATTGGGGAAATGATTATTTGATCCCCTGCTGATTTTGTAAGTTCTTCCACTTACAAAGAAATTAAGGGTTTACATTTTTTTATGGAAGGTTTATTTTAATGGATAAAGACCATGGGCAAGACCAAAGAGCTGTCAAATGTCAGGGACCAGATTAATAGAGGCTAGAATGGACTACAATCCAATAGCAGAAGCATTGTGAGAAGAAGACTTTTGTTGGTGTGATTATTCAGAAATGAAATAAATACAAAATGGATGGAGCTACAGAATGAGGGCGATTGATTTTTCAAGATCTCATCTCATGAGGTAAGGATGATCATGAGAAAGGTGAAGGATCAGCCCAGAACTACACGGGAGGAGCTTGCTAATGATCTCAAGGCAGATGGGACCACAGTCACCAAGCAAAACCATTCCTAACACATTACGCTGCAATGGATTGAAATCCTGCAGCACCCGCAAGGTCCCCATGCTTAAGAAGGCGCAGGTATAACCTATCTGAAGTTTCCCAATGAACATCTAATGATTCAGAGAAGGCTTAGGAGAAAGTGTGATCTGAGGTTTTTAGGCATCAACTGCCAAAAGGGTACAGGGCAACTTCACTGTATTGGGGAGCTAATGAATGGGGCCATGTACCATCAAATCTTGGACGAGAACCTCCTTCCTTCAGCCATAACACTGAAAATGGGTCGTGGATGGGTCTTCCAGCATGGTAGTGACCCAAAACATGCCGCCAAAACAACAAAGGAGTGGCTTAAGAAGAAGCACATTAAGGTCTTGGAGTGTCTCCACACCTTAATCCTATTGAAAAACTGTGGAGGGAGCTGAAACTTTGAGTTGTCAAGCAACAGCCAAAAAACCTTAAGGATTTTGAGAGTATTTATCAAAAGGAGTGGACCAAAATCCCTCCTGAGATGTGTGCAAACCTGGTGACCAACAACAAGAAATGTCTTACCTCTCTGCTTGCCAACATAGGTTTCTCCACCAAGTACCAAGGCATGTATTGCTTGGCAATGAAATACTTAACTTTACTTACTGAAATGCATATCAATTTATATTTTTTTTCTGGATTTTTTGGTTGATATTCTGTCTCTCTCTATTAAAATAAACCTAACATAAAAAATGATAGACCTTTTCTTTGTAAGTGGGTGAACTTACAAAACCAGCAGGGGATCAAATAATTATTTCCCCCACTGCAGTAGTGTGTGTATTATGAATGTAATCTGGACGTACTACATCTGCCATGTTGCCATTATCATGTGACCTACCAGCGTCAGTTACGTCGCTTCATTGCCATTCATAAATCATCTCCCGTGGCCTCATAGGAGGAAGGAAGGATATTAAATCCTGGATGGCCTTACTTTTTTTTTCGCTGAATGAAGGAAAAACAGAAGTCATAATGTTTGGACCTGTGAGTTTCCTGATTTGGATTTAGGTGCTATACAACCATATGTGAAGCCTACTGTAAAAAGAAAAAAAAAGAAAAGAAAAAAAAATAATTTAGTAACCAAATCCTACTAAATTAAAATACTTTGGTAAACCTTCTGTTTTAAAAAGTTAAAAAAGTTGAGTTAATACCACACAGGTTGAAGGGAACTGACATTTTTAAAATATGATTCAAACCCCTCACACAATAGCTAAAGGTATCCAGTACACAATACAGACAGCTTAAAGACTTCATTGAACATGCTTAAAACAGCTCGGAGAGAACATCATTTGTCCTGTGATCACACTTATGATTAGATATGAAATATAATAACGTGACACCGCCACTGTGATCTGTGATCTAAGATAAGTGCTGTGATGGATGACTGTAACCTTCAGTCAAAGACACAAGATCAGCTCTCTGCTGCTTCAGCTCAACTTTGACTGCTCGTTTTATTGCTGGAGTAAACAGCCCCTGTAATTTACTGGAAATATGTAAGGGTCACCCCAATCAAATTACCGAGAGGCCTTTTACGCAAGACATAAATATTTATTTATGTCACATTGTAAATATTATAATTATGTTATAATTATTACCTTTGTGGATAATCAGTTTTGTGGGTTTTTTCTTCTGTAAAGAAGGAATTCTGTAATCTTCCAGAGAGAGACTTTTGACTGCCAGTATTGTTTGGTCCTCTGCTCAGCTTATTCTGTTGAAGATGTGCTCATTTAAAGTAATAGTTCACACAGACAGAACAAATCATGTACTAACTCTTATGTCAAGGCGAACTCTGGCAACTTTTGATCACAAAAAGGAGGTTATTTGAAAATCTCAGTCCACTTTTCCATGCAGTTACAAATAGTGGAGGGTAATTTTGAATTCATCTGTTGAATTGAGCTTCAAACTATTGAACAACTCATTTAAAAAATGAAATACATATTTACCTGTGTCCCGTGTTTTCCAGGCAATGCTGTTACTGCATAATTTCCCCATAATAGAAACGTAGCATTCCATTTTGTGGAAAGATGAAGTGACATAATTTAAACCATTCACAACAGCATGATGGGAATACAGGGGCGAGTTACGTAAACTGCTAAGACTAGTCTTACAAGTTAGTCATCCAATTTTTTTTCTTCAAGACTGTTAGAAACATACATTGGTCTGATTTGATACCGAACTGTAAGCTTGATTACCCCTAACTAACTGCTAGTTGTTCAAAATAGTTCTTACGAAACTGTCTTAACATAATGGCTATGTTTATGCAACTGGCCCCAGGTAAATAATCTTTTTTAGTTTGTACACTGATTATAGTTCTGAAAGTATAAACCTCAAACTCGAATATTCAACCATGTTTCAAAGATTTTGAAAGATAATTTAAGGTTTTTTAATGGGGAGAGGAGGGTTATTCTCAATAACAACATTTAAGCCCAATTTAGTAAATGGAAGCATCATTTAGGCTATATCTACAACCCTGTTACTGGTAACCTTGTTTAATGGTTATCTGTTTAAAAATATACACTACTGTTCAAAAGTTTATAAAAGTTGATATTTTATAAAATAAATGTATATTTTTATTCAGCAATCCAGGACTCATTAAATTGATCAAAAGTTCCAGTAAAGACGTGTGTACCGTAAACTTTAACGGTAAATTGAACTTTCTTTAAAACAAGTACAGCATAATGTTTCCACAGAAATAACAAACAGCAAGCTTTTTCCAACATTGATAATGAAAAGTAATATCGAGCAGCAAATCATCATATTAGAATGATTTCTGAAGGATCATGTGACACAGAAGACTAGAGTAATGATGCTGAAAATTCAGCTTTGATCACAGGATAAATTCCATTTTACAAACTTTATAGTTTTTACTGTATTTGTGATCATATACCAGCATTGCACAGCATGAGAAAAAAAGCCCTATTTTATACCTTTCCATTGAAAGTGCCAAACAACATGAGTTTAGGGCCTAAACTTCCACTCGAACGTGTTGCACGTGCCGGGAAAAGTGCGTAAACAAACAATGGCTACCGAAGCGTGTTAGCTTAATGCTAATGCTTAACTCTGTCGTGGTCGTCCTTTGAGGAAACATCATAAAGGCAGGAATGTTGTTGATATATACCTCAACAAACCTTACCTCCATTGCATAATTCCACCTAGCAAAACCAATAGTTTCATCATGTTTGAAAGTTGTGAATGGAAGAGCTTCTGTGCTCCTATTGGTCAATGTCACAGATCGGAACCCATCGTGGATGACAAGAAAAAATTAAACAAAAATTAAACTAGTTTTTCTAACGTGATGTGAAGCGTCACAGTCAATTGTCATCCACCTATGTCAAACTAATCGTGCCAAAAGGTACATGATATCATGTACTCTGAACCCGCCACATCGCCAAACCAAACAATTAATCAAGTTTGTTCCCATAAACAAAAGGGTGATTCTTTTTTTCAATTACCTGGAGAGCATCTGGGAGATCTAATCATACAAGGTGATGCATAATTCAGAGAGCTGACTCGCTGTGTCTCACACTGCATAGATGATCTGTTGACATGGGAACTATAATTTACATGTCAAAGAATGTTTGTACAGGTTCTGCGTTGGCCTTCCGCCACATCCAGAGAGAGTTGTAGCTCACGCTCTATGTCAGAGAGGTAAGAAGCTCTGCCGCCGTGTTGCCAGTCTCATGGTGCATATAAATGTGACATTGCTAATTTCTAAAGAGAGCTTGTGGTTATATTTAGTGGTTCTTGTTTTGACAGCACAACCCTTACCCATACACAGTTGAAGGAATTAATAATTGTCATCATTTACTCACCTTGATGTCGATTCAAACGGTATGATTAAAGAACTGGTTCTTTTAATAAGTAAAGTGTCTTCTCATGAAACTATTAACTATATAAAAAGGCTAATGGTTGTTGTATTTGAGGAGCGGAGAAGAGTGTCTCAGTCTAGCATTTGTCATCGAGTCATAGACATTAATGTCTTAAATAGCATGTCCGTATCACTTTAACTCTTTCCCAGCTATCGATTTTTCGGCAATCCATGTTCTCTTTCTCCGTGATTGCATCTGAAGCACTTGTGACAACTTGTCCAAGCATCATGGGTGGGTGACGTTACGACCAGGAAAGGATAAAAGCACATCCAAACTGACCGGTGTTAGCTTCTGTGCCTCAGCAAGAGCTCTGTGTTCATACTGTCTGTCTTATTTATTGCTGTCTGTCACTATATCAGTCACAGGCATAGTTATTATGGCGAGCTACTTAGATCTTGTGTTCCTCCCTGCCCTCGTTTCATTACGGGTGGGAATACACACAATTTTTGTGTTTTTTGTTTGGAATGGAGCATGATCTGTCAGCGATCGAGAGCTATTGAGTGCTATTGAGTATTGTGAGTTACTTTCGCTTTACTCGCTCCATCCCCACCTGTCACTCGAGGGTGTTCAGGCTCACGTTCCTCACAGTATCGGCCCATTGTTGCCGATGCAGCACGGAAGAACAGTTCGTAAATGGATCTCACGGAGGGGTTAGAGAAGGGCTCCGCCTTTTCTCTGCCTTCACCCGGGGGATCAAGCGCTCTCTCTCTGGGATCGGAAGCCCGCGCCACGGCTTCTTCCGCCCTGGTAGAGAGCCCAGTGTTTCAGCAGTCTATCTCTAAGGAGGTGCTGAGCATCGACGTGGGGGGATAAGAACTCACCACCCTCATCTATGAAGAGCACGCATGGTCATGTAGCTCTGTATAAAAATGAAAATAAGGGACGGGCTGTGTTCATTCATAAAATTTCCAGACTTGTATGTGCACTATCGGGAGTTTTCTCCCGCTGTCCGCTGTTAAACTTTTCTCAACAAAAAGAAATAAGAAAAAGAAAGACTGCAATAAGAATCGATTGGCTGAGGTGGTGCTTGTAGGCCAGGACAGGATTATGGTGGCTTAGAAAGCCTTATTATATAAGGAGGTATCCCTGCAGGATGTGGTATGCAGCAGGCTGGTTCTCTCCACTCACATTCGTAAGGTTTTACAACTTCAACATGGGCGATGCCCCAAGGTCACAAGTGCTCTTGTCTTAAGGCAGGCGTACACGGTGCTTTTTTTTGCTGTTTTACGAGCTCGCCGATGATTTTTTTCACTCGGGGGAAATCGCGTGTACATCGGTTATGCTCGCATGTCGCGGCTCGTATCGTGTGCGAGGAAGATACGAGCCGAGCCGAGCACCTCTCGACCTCCCGATAATTTTTAAGCATGTCGAAAAAGTTTGGGAGCTGTCGGCTTGCATTCGTGAGGTGTATGCGGTTGAATGGTCCGATTTGTCGAGCTATCTGAATTTGACCAATCAGGAGCTGAGGAAATCCAGAGAAGAAAGACGAAAATGGTGTGGACTACTAGAAACACTGCTTTAATTAATGTTTTTATGATGACTTTGTGAAAGGTTAACTAAACAGCATCTGCCGTGTTCCTACTGGTATTTGGCATATTTCATTCTGAAACAACTGTAGGCTATGCTATTGTTTTTGATAGTGTTATACATTTCTTACAGATTCGTACACATCACGATGATTTTTGTATTACGGTTGTATCTTCCTAAAAGCAATTACAGTTTGTCTACAGCCTAAGCTTTTTTTTTTATTAATGCCGACAGAACAATGTTGCCAGATATTGCAACGAAAAACCAGCAAAAACTAACAAAGAAGACAAGAAACAAGAAATTATATAAAAATCCAAAATAAGTTCAAAGCTTGTGTTTTTAAAATAAGATAAATATATTACGAACCACTTTAATAACTTCCTAAAGTGTGACATTAATCCAAAAAACGAGTCCAGATACTGTCAACTTTCCATTATGTGGATCTGACAACACGGGATCTGGCACCCGCGCCCTCTCACAACGCGCTCAAGCTCATTCAAGACCCGTTCACGGCGATAGCTTCTCGCAGCAAAATGAATTGCAAACACTCACACATGAGGTGGATTAAACGGCTAATTAAAGAGAGCTTGAAATTTTATTTTTGAATGTGTAGCCTACCGTAACTACGTTTTTTTAACTCATTCACACACACACACACAAGGGTGACCGGACATCCTTTTCCCGGTGCTGAAAACGAGCCTATAGCAAAATAATCACGGCTTGAATCAATATTTTATATGCAGTTATTAGAGTTTTTAGCGCGGAACTTGGTGCGGTTTCTTCGGAATTTAGCAGGTCGTAAAATCGTGTCGTGTATCACTGCCTCCGTACGATTTTTGGATAAACTCACTCGTAACGTGTGCCTGGACATACGATCTTCCGACCATCAGAATTCGTACCGTGTACGCCCGCCTTTAGTTTTGCTCTCAGTATTCACACAGACAGGCTCTGGTTTGTATGGCATTCTGGCATTCTCGTTCCCAAAGCGTCATCGACACAGCACAAGTTCCCTCAAAATGTAACGGCTCAGATTACGACTGTAAACCTAGTTTGCTGAGAAGAGAACAAGACGCTGCGTTGATGACACTTTGGGCACGAGAATGCCCGAACGCCTCACGAACCAGAGCCTGTCTGACGATCTGTCGATCCCTGAATTCCTGATCGACTTGCTTTGGCTGAATGGAAGCTAACACCTGTCAGACTGGATTTCGTGTCTGTGACATCACCCACCTGTCTTTTTTTTAGGTTTCCGTTCAACAGCAATGATACGGCAGTTGTATACACTTCAAGTCTTATTAACCCTTTCACGTGTACGATCACACCGGTGTGATCAGTCTTGGCTGGTCCCTGGAGCGTACGATCACACCGGTGTGGAGCGTACGATCACACCGGTGTGATTAGAACGTTCAGTGCATCACGTCAGCAACTGCTAAATTCAAACTTGCTCTCGCGCGCTGGCTGGTACTCAGCCAGAGACAGACGCACTCAGTGCTGTCATACATCACAACTATTGAGTGTTTTCAACCACATAATGTTTATTTTAGGTGTCAGACATTTAAATATACATATGTACTAGCAAAACAATGATTTGAGTTTGTAAAATACACACAGCTGTCTATGGAAGCGGCAATAATAATCCTTTCAATTATAATAAGACGACACGTTTTATTCATATCAGATACACGTAATGTAAGTAGCTTAACATTTGACCCTATTCTTCTCCCAGTTCACCAGCCACTTACTTTCATGTATTTCGTGAGAAGTGGAGGAATTGACGTTATAAATCCAACAGATCCGATTCTCTGAACTGAAAAAGAAACTAAAATGGCGCCGCCCATTGTACATACAGCTCAACTAACGCGATCATTATAAAGATGTCTAAATATCAGTGTTTCATGACATAGCTAATACATTTTTGAATATTTTTAATAAAAAAGGAAAAATGACATAAAAGCAAATCATCATTCATTCCGCGCTCTTTTGTGGTTGTGCTGTGCCGCGTGACAAGGAATGACGCGTCACCATGAAAACATTAAAGTGGCAAGTTCTAAATAACGGTCGCCTTGAAAAACTCACGCTGGGGGGTCAGTTAGAATATTTTGAACTTACGTGTGAAAGGGTTAAGAAGTTTTAAAATTCACTCAATTCAAGTTATCATTGTTTTCTCTTTGACCTATAATCATACTGTAGTGTTAATGACTGAAATTTCCAACATGACATCACGACTTTGCGTAAACATACACGCCAATTTCGAGTCAAGTGGCGTGTTATCTCTACGCATTTTGAGCTATCCGCGTGTATGCGTGTTTGTCTACGCCATTAACGTTTGCGTCATTTCGCTTGTCCGTACACGCCATCAAATGTCCAGTCATAAATGCCATTAACCCCAGTGACGGTTAAGTTTAGGGATGGGGTTGAGGTAAGTCATATCTTTTTTTTACCTAGGATGGTAAGGGAACAGTCATAAATGCCATTAACCCCAGTGACGGTTAAGTTTAGGGATGGGGTTGAGGTAAGTCATATATTTATATAACGTTAAGTCAACGGCGTTCATAAACATGCTGAAAAGCAATTATGCGTCTTAATAGCACGCCAAAAGTGGAAATACGAATTGGCGTATCATACACACGCTACTTCATGAGATCAGTCTGGAAATTTCTTTCTTATCGATAAGACTAATGAAACTGCAATGATCGACCAAGATGGCCTTGCTAAACTATCCGCCAGATAAGCTTTCTACATCTGACTTTTAACTTAATTAAATCAGTCTTTCTGCGTGGAAGCTTCAAATGTTTAAATTACACGAGTAAGTAAGCAAGATTAATTAATATGATAATCAAAAAGGTGAATGTGCCCCACTGTTTGCACAAGTTTTGCAACTTCCCTCAAATGAAAGCAGGTCTTGTGTATCTTTTCTTCCGCAGGGATGGACTAATTAACTAAAGTAAAGTATGCTAAATTAATTTCGCCTCCAGGACTGTGATGGGCTGGCACTGTATGCTGTATGTATGACAATAAAGCAGTATATAGCTCTTAGTGCATTAACAATCAGTTCACGTTATTCCGCAAAAAAACTCTATCTCACATACATATTTATTTTGAAATAAAAATTGATACATCACTGCTCTTTTGTGGCATTAAAAAACCTGCATTAAAGGGAAACTGAAATGAAATAGGAAGTAAAGGTGATATAAGAGATGCATTATCTGTTGTGGTAGAACACTTAAAACTGCTGAAGTAGTTACAAGGGGGGAAACAGTGATGTTTGTTGGCGAAGCCATCTTGAGCTTCAACAATCCGTGATGTTACTGGCATGTAAGGCTACCTTGACAGCTCCAGCAAAATGGCATCTCAAGATCACAACAGATCGGCAGGGGAGTCTTATTGCACCCCCGGCTACCACCATGAATTGTACAGGACAATTAGGCAGCGGGCCTAAACATACATTACCACCGATTACCTCTAAGGAGAAAGATTGCAGCCCTACAATCTTGGCTGGCAGCCTTAAAACAGGCTAGCCCTCCTACAACCCCAGGTTTTAGGGTCTGTAGTGCCCACTTTCCTCCACTACCACTTTCTCCTACAACACACTTTGACTATAATGTCTGCACTCTTATCCTCTAGTAATACAGCGCAGTCTTATCCCAAGACGTCATATAACTGATGTCTTGGGACGTCTTTTCACCATACGTCAACATCCGCCGTTTTAGGGTACCCTTTAACGTCGGTTAGATGACGTTATCGGATCCTAACCCTACCCCAGACCTAAACCTAACCCTAAACCTCTAAAACGTCCCAGGATCATCATGTAACTGACGTTAAAGGGTACCCTAAAACGGCGGATGTTGACGTATGGTTAAAAGACGTCTCAAGACGTCAGTTATATAACGTCTTGGGATGAGACTGTAATAAGTAATAAATAGTATTGATGACTGATGCAATGGTAAGGTCTCCTATGTAACGTTAGCTTGTTATTCCTCATTACGTAAATCGATTTGGATAAAAGCGTCTACTAAATGAATACATTTTTATGGTAATGTAAATGTAGATTACAGAAAATGACCGCATCAAACGATCACACATGAACATTATCTCAAATACATCATGATTGCTGTACCCTGTTAACAACAAACTAATTACAAGTTTCAAAGAACTGGACTTTTTTGATAACCTGAATGAGGCCACATGACTCGCGTTAACCAAAGGCTACATTTCATTTACACATCGTATACATACTCAAACCCCTGATAAAACACAGAGGGGAACAGATTCCTGACATAATTTACAACACATGATGGAATCGGAACCCTATGAACTGTACGCTGTCAACTTAAACAGTCTGAGAAAAGTAAATATGCCACGTTAGCCTAGCTTCGATGTTGCCAAATCCTAAACCCTAAAATATTGGAAGTTATGTACCTGTACTTATGGGGCACACCAGCGTGTCTGCCCTGACGTCCTTTAGAGACATCATAGCAACCTCCAGCACATCTCTCTCACCACATAGCAGTTGAAAGGTTCTTGTGAATGTGATGTATTATAACCCGGCCATTATGTGCTCCAGGTTTGCTTGCTGGCAGCAAATAGACTCCGGAGCGGTCTCCATTGAGCTACAACGCCCGCACTGACACCAGTCATTCCAACCCACTCGCTCCTGACCCCAAACAACTTGTGGTTGATAATCATGTACTAGGCCTACCTGGAAACCAGGCGCAATCGGCAAGTCCCTGACTGGTTCGAATGCGTAGCTAACTGGATTGGTAGGCACAGGCAGGATTTCTCAGTCCATACTGTCAAAATCAATCAGAGTAGCACTAGACTAGCCTGACAACGATAGTAGCCTACAGTGGTACCATGCCAGTGCCGTCATTGAACACGGCAGTGCTCTGATAACAACAAATATAAATTTCAGTATTGGGAAAACCTTCACTGTATGTTCTGTTTTTAATATTATTTTTGAATAAATTTTGGTAGCACTTTATCTTGATAGTCCACTTTAGACATTCTACTAACTATAAATAACTTTTAAAAAACTATAAATCAACTACATGTCAACTAACTGTCATGTGATTATTAGTAGATTGTTATCTTAAAGCTGCATAAAAAAAATTATATATATATATATATATATATATATATATATATATATATATATATATATAAAATGTACATCGTTTGTTTTAATGGTTTAAGATCCACAGTGGAATTTTAGCAAATAACAAAATACAACTTTTTTTCTTATTTTCTTTGATATAATATGTTGTGCAATACTTACGTTTAGATGCTGGGACACTGTTTTAGAATGGAATGTCTTAGAATGTTCTAGATTAGAAGTATAATGTAGTATATTATTGTATGAATTCCATTCAGCCGTTCAAGCATGAGATAATATCCGAATATCGAAAGCTGAGGATTTGACAGAATCCTCAGAACTGAGGTGAGAAAGTCATGTTTTGGTGGTCCAGGATAAAAGTCACTGCAGCGACGTTTCCTTATAAGACTGCCCCGCGAACATCGATTCTGAGTTCAGAGGATGTGAAAAAATAACGGTGAAACCTGTCATCTTTTCATTTCTTTTTTTCAGAGTTGCTGCAAAGCCTGACACATTTTTATCTGTTGAGTTCCCAGAGAAAGGGAAGTTTTGTCATATAAGAAAGTATATAGTGTTCCATATCTACAGTTTTTCAGCTTGTCAGTCGCAGAAGACTGAGTAAATGAAAAGGAAAAAACATTTAAAATTTTGTTTAACCTTTATAGCTATTTGAAATTGCCAGTTATAGAGGCAAACTACGCGCTAAATTTAGAACCTGCATTCCTCTGAGAGTAAATAAGTTGCCCACATGCATAAAAATACAAGCATTAACATTTGGAGTTAAGTCGCAGCTCAACAGGCCTCCCAGAAGAGCTGTTGATGAGCTCCAGTATTAATGCTAATAGCTGATATTTTGTGATGATGGCACTCAATCAAAGTCAATTCATGCTGCAGACCTGAAGTGGTGCTTTAGTCTCATTTCCATGCTTCATTTATCAGCAATTAACATAATTCATGCATGGACATTTCACCAGTTGATTATTTGCAGAATCACTTGGACATGTTAGTTAAGGGTCAGTTTATTTAAACATTTCATTTGAATCTGATTTTGAACGTCTTTCAATATCCTATTCAAGCGAGTGCATGATTGAAAAAATTGGCTTGGTTATTTTAATAGCTTATTAGTTAGTAAACATGTCCACAAAAATATCTCATTCATGCTTACCACTTAAAGTTAGCATAGAATGGCATTAACAACCCATTTCACTTCCATATTTACTGTGCAATATTAGCAATTTGGTTACCAGTTTACATTAACCAATATCCTAAACAGTCTTGAAGATGTCAGAAAAAATGGAAAGTTGTTTCATTATACACTGATGTGTTAAGAATAATAATACCAGAAATATAAAACAGTAAATGGGGTCAATTTTTATTTATTTTGAACTGTAATGTAATAAAGTGATCATAATATTCATGAAAAGGCAAGTTTGTCATCTATTCCAATGCAAATCTTTTTGCTCTTTCATGTCACATACACATAATAAAAATATATATTGGATCAAAGACACTGAACTGCCTCTGTTTGCCTGCATGATGATGAGACTCACGGCAAGTTGAGCAAACTAACAGCAGCTTCACACAGTAATCTCAGTTGTTCCATTTTCCGCCAGCCTGTAAATCTGACATTTGAGCATATAAATAAACCTGCTCTCCAAGACAGAGAAAAAGGCCATAGCGAGTTATTGTCTACAGACGTATAATATAAATAACAGTGCATTTTGTCAGCAGGATATTGTCAAAGAAAATAGAAATGTCATTTTGAAGTCATAAAAAACAAAGCCGTATTGCTCTATTTGTGTTGTTTTATGAGTTTATGAGTTTTTGCGGGCAACTAATATTGCTTCAGTAAAATTCCAGGCGAAGTTACCGTTTTTTACCCCCACTTTAAGCAACAAAATGATAACTAGCAAAGTAATTACAGGCTTAAACTGTCCATCATGTTGGCAGTATCGTTGCAATGCCAACAGATCTGTTTGTAAGCAAGAAGCAGACAGCTTGTGTCCCACATGGTATGCAAATCGTTTGTGTCTACGACCAAAACAACTGTTATTACACTTGACCTTTACAGTAAATTGCTGTAGGGTTCTGTTTGCGACAACCGCGGCTTACCATTGGCTGTGTCCTGCTCTGTTTATATGGCATGAGTGCCTCCTAAATTTGGGTGATGTCAAGGATGTGGTCTGACATCTGCAGCTTTTCTGAAAACATATACCCATCTCATTGATAAAAGTCAACTGGTTCATGCCAATGGTTGAAACCTCCTGAGCATGTCAGTGACTCCTTCAACTGTTATAATTATCAAGAAGTCTCTTAATATAAGATGTACAGATAGTAATACACCTAAATCAAAGGTTGTTTCTAAATACATTGAAACAAACGACTTATGCTTGTGATAATGTCTGAGGACTTTCGTTATTGATTTAATTCTTTTTTTTTGTTGTCACAACATTCTAATTTCTTATTTGGAGCATTAAAGGCACTGCAATGGAGTGATTCAGATCTTATCTGTTTGGAGATACGATTTTTTTTTGTCCACCTTAGGGAATTGTGTCCCCCAATCTCGTGTGGAGTTCCTCACAGCTCCATTCTTGGACCTATCCTGGTCTCCTTTTACATGCTTCCCTTCGGTAGTGCAGGTGATATATGTGAAAATTATGTTCACTTTTTCATAAACGCATGACAATTGATGCACATGTACAGTTTGGGGCCCTGAACATTTTCAAAAATGGAGCCATCGCAAAAATGCCTTGTATCTTTTGAGCCAAACATGATAACATGGAAAATGTGATGTCTACCCTTATGTTTTGATGGTCAAGGATTACAATGATACCATATACAACATCAACACACTGTTCAGGTGAATAATGCTGAATTCTGAATAATGCTGGATTGACGTTGTGAGAAGGTTTACAATAAAATCGCTGTAATTTATTTATTTATTTAATTAATTAAAAGGGACAATGCATATTAATGAACATGTTGGCTCTTTTCAGCAATGTAAATATGCCAGAATTTGCCCCAAGGCTATTTTCCAACTGCAGTCCCCCGTCAGGTCATCACAATAACAAATAACAAGTCTAACATTTAAATTTAAGTAAGATACTACACAATTTAAACAATACCATAATATTCAAATAACATATTACAAGAGACACCACTGTTTCAGACGGATTACACACATACATATACTATAAACTGATATTCTATGTACTTCAAGTACATTGCAGTTATGCTAAAATACTAAAATTACAATAAAGTGCTGGATTTAGTTTGGTAAACATACAAATACTTAAACAGTACTACAGTGATCTTATCCATATATGTATCTGAAAATATCATATGAAGCTGGGGCCACATTAAAATATCTTTAAAATCTAATTCCAAAATGTGAGAGACCGCAAACGTTATGATAAAAAAAAATAAAAAATGGATAACTCTTGTTCCTCTAGTTCTAACCTTGTGTGTGTGGTGTGTTTTCCTGGTCACATCACGGCATTCCACACACTAAGAGATTCCATTCACAGACAACAGTCCCACCTGTGAACACAGGAAAATCTCGTAAAATATCTTGCATCAAATGTGACTTTAAAGTAAACAAACATTGCAGACGAAAGGCAAGAAGAAATGGTTTTTATTGTGTATGGACTGCTTTTTAAGCTAGGTTGGTTGGCCGTTGGCGGTTGGCTTTCATTGGCGTGGGTTGGGTGTGTTACTACCCTTCCATGAACATGAACTTTCCATGTAACTGCATGAGCTGGATGTGAGTTGGATGTCCATTAACTCACTTTCTGATTGGGTATTGTTTCTCACGTGATAATCGCCAGAGTGTGCGCACGTTTTTTTCTCTGGGTTCCCCCCACACAACAGGATTTCTCATTCGATTTGAGACTGGCTCAGTCAGGACCACTTCGCCAAGTATATAATTGATTACAATTATAGTTCAGTTAGTGTTGGCTGTATGGTTCTGTTCATGCATCTATGCCTGAGCAGCAGTTGTGGAAAGAGTACTGAAAAACAAACTCAAGTAAATGTACCATTACATTCCAAAAATCTAGTGTGAGTAAAGTAAAAAGTACTTGTCCAAAAACCTACTTGAGTAAGAGTAAAAAAGTAGCTTATTTAAAAGTGCTCATGAGAAGTCTTCACAAGAATCAGATCAGATTGCCCTTTGCACACATGAAGAGGCACAAGAAAAGGACTTGAAAAGATCACCCTGTGCACTGTGGACCAACTGTTGTGGTTCTAGCCATTGAACATGTGTCAGAGCTGGACATTAAGGAGTTGCGGGTGGCATTTGGGACTGGCAAGAACTTCAGATACATACCTGCCCATAAGATTGCCAAGTCTCTGGGTCCTGACAAATTCAAGGCCCTTCCTGTGTTCCATGCCTTCACTACCATTTGCAACCAGGGGCAAGAATGAGACATGAGACACCTAGAATGCACATGACATGGCAACACAGGCCTTTATTGCTCTGTCAAAGGCTCCAAAAGCATTCCAGAGGTCATAACCATTGTGGAGTTCTTAACAATTCTTCTACGATCGCACCAGCAGCAAACTCAACATCAATCAAATTAGTCTTGAGTTGTCCACAAAGGAAGGGAGACCATAAAAACATAGGGGGAGACATCACATTTTTTGTTATCAAGTTTGATTCAGGAGATATGATACAAAATACATAATTTGTTTTTTGAACATATCTCAAATTTTGCAATTATCACCTGGACTATATGGTGGAAATAATCTTGTTTCATTGTTATGCAGATGATACACAACTCTATTTACTTTTGAAAAGGAAAGATGCTAACTCCATAGCACCATTGTTGGACTGTCTTTGGGATATCAAAGCATGCATTAGTTGAGGTAATTGGACCGGTCAGTACCTGTGGGTCCCGTTATATGGGTCCTATAAAAAACAATTTGGAGCCCAATGTTAAAAATCTATTTTTCAGAGGCTTTTCTGTCTTGATTTTTTTTCTATCTATGATTTTGAAAAGAGTTATACTGTACTTGTTTTTATCTCGACCCACCTTGAATGTTCTTTATGTAGGTATTATCCAATCCTCTCTAACATATTTGAGGATGGGACAGAATGCTGTTCCTCGTCTGAGAACATGAACGTGCAAGAGATAACACATTACTCCAACATTGGCCTCAGTTCACTGGCTTCCTGTTCATTTTAAAATTGACCATGCTTTTGCAGTCCCAAATCTTTGGAATCATTTGCCTCTACATATTAGGCCAAACACTGTCTGCTTTTAAATCTAGTCTTAAAACTAATTTGTATTCATTGACATTTAGCTCAGTATGAGAGCTGTTTTTATTTTTACGATTTGTTCTTCCTCAATGTTTTGTTGTGTGTTTACTGTTTTATATTCTGATTATGTTTGTAAAGCACTTTGGTAAACATTTGTTTTTAAAATTGCTCTATAAATTAAGTAAAAAATAAATTCATTAAAGCTAAGAGAGACCTAATAGACAGAGAATAGCTAAGAGAAATGTAGTGGTAACACTTTACAATACGGGTGCACTAATATGCATCAATTCATGCTTAACTAATGCACAGATAATCATGAGTTAACGTATAACTCATGAAGAACTAAACCATTAATGAATGATTACTGCTTCAGCAACTAATAAAGAGTCTATATGATTAATAGATTAAGGAATACATGAATTGCTATTAATTGAATGTGTCATTGTGTATTAATTCCTTCATAACATATTTTATGAACTAATAGAGTAAATTAATGTGTTAATTACCACAATTAGTCAAAGCTATGCACTTATAGGGCTGTTGCGATAACCGCAATATTGTAGTACCGCGCTTCTGACAAGTCAACCGCAGAGGATTGCACGTAACCGCAGCAACCGCGATATTCACGTTTTTTATTTTACATAAGGCTATACCCTTCTTGTTTTGAACTTAATGCATGTGTATTGAATGTTAAACAAGTGCATAATGATAACAAGACTGTTTATCATGGTGATGTGTAGCCTACAGGCTTCACACAGACAGTGAATGAGAGATCGGCAGAGCACGTGCAATTACCTGTGTCTGTCTTTGAATTCGTGAAAAGCTTGTTGTGTCAAAGCGAAGCAAAATATTTGTCGCATCATCATTTTAACATTCTTTTCACGGGTATTTTCCCATAAATGCGCATCAGCAGCAGCACTGGTTAGCATCCCACAGCACAAGGAAGCCGCGGGGAAATAAAATCAGTAAGTCACGCATTGAATCAATCTAATCAAACGCATATCAAATGCATTGAATCTCTAATAAGTGAAGCATCAGCTTCAGCGTTGCCCATGCGACGCATTGCTGCTCAGCTGAGCCTTGAAAGGTTGAACCTCAAAGTTAAAAATAATTAACATCTTGTTTAATTACATCTCTTTTAATGAATCAGCTTTTTTAAACGTGTTCGTTGAATGAACGGTTCAATGATTCGCTCAAAGTCCGTTGTCATAACAATATGCGCGCTGAGTGAAAGTCTTTCAATACATATACTGTAGACGCTATTTAGTTTTGGTTACATTGGTTTCTGAAAATGTCCTTGTTTTTGTCCACATCGTAAACTTTATTTATATAGCAACAAATACATATAAATTAAATAAATAAATAAATAAATGGCGGTAATACCGCATATCGCGCTATTGAGCCACTCAACATTACCGCAAGGGGAATTCCAAAACCGCGACAGCCCTATCAACTTCCAGTTGTCTGCTTTAATTAATCATTAGCTAATGATTTGCAAAGGCATCATTATGTTGTGACTTTACTTGATGGGGCACATCATTATTAACTAGTCATTTAGTAATTGTAGTAATTTGCACATGAATTTGCACTAACAATGAAGTAATTAATCATGAATTAATGCATATTAGTGTACCTGTCATATTATCTAGAAGTTGAAATACAAGGCTTTAGCTCATTCTGGTAATTAACATATTAATTAACACTATTAGTTAAAAATGAGTTATTATGGAATTAATCAACAATTACATAGTTAATTAATAACAATTAATGTATGTACTAATACATTAACCTTACAGACTCTTAATTAGTTCCTAATGTGGTAATCATGAATGAATAGCTTAGATAATCATTAGTTACAAATTAATTCAGTATTATCTGTGCATTAGTTAAGCATGAATTAACCCTTATTAGTCCACCCATATTGTAAAGTGTTACCAATGTAGCTTTTCAGTATTTTGACAAAGGTCCAAAAAATATGGAAACATAATTAACAAGTAATATATCACATAACCGACATTACCATTTTAAAGGGATTTGAATTCGGAGCAGCAGTATTGATCAATGGTTTTTAAAGAAAAAAAAAAGAAAAAAAAAGAAATCAGATAAAATCAAATTCACATCTCTATAAATAAGTATTTCGGCAAAACTGGTGTTGAGAAAATGGACATCAGTGTACTATTTATATTTATATAAAAATATAGTATACCAGTAGGTGGCACTGTGCCTAAATGGTTCACGTACAATCTGGGCATGGTGGTAAGCAATGTATACCAAGGCTGTGTTCGAAATTGCCCCCCTATACCCTAGTGTACTATTTGAGGGGACAACCATTTGTCTTTCTGCTTTGCCTCTACCCATATGAATGAGGAAAAACAAATGCCTTGAGCTCTGCTAACATGGCTCTTCTCCAGGTTGCTGGTCTTCCTTTTCCCCCTGCATATAATGTGCCCAATCCACTTCCTCCCCTGGGAGGTGTTTACAATGGTTTGTTCGGTGCCAGAGTTCCTGATTTGAAATGTGCTCTGGCCACCTAACACACCTAACACACAGTATTTATTGTTGGCAGGTGTTGTTGAAGACATGCAGCTCGTGGTCCAGGCTCTCGGTGTGTTTCCAGATTTCTCCCTTGTACAACAGTACCAATGTTTTTCTGTCTAAAAGTATAAGTTTGTTGTGATGGCTGAGACTCAATTTCCTCCACACTGGCAGCGGGATGCTGAAGGCATGGTGAGCTTTAGTGATTCTGGACCGCAGGTCTTCATCTGTTCCCCCCTGTAAAGTTGATTAACTGGTTCACATCCTCGATTGACTTGCCACCTATGGCCCATATCCTCTAGATTGTGGTCTATGTCAAAAGTCTTTTTGAACTCCACAAAGTAGATGTACAATGGGGACTTTAACTCCAGTGATTGGTTAATGATGACAAGTAGGTTCATTATCTGGTCTGGACATGATCTCTTGGCATCAACAGACACCTTAATCCTGTCCAGTATCATTTTGTTGAAAACTTGTTCGGGAGGTACAGGAGCTGGATTCCTCTCCAGTTCTGACAGTGACAGTTACTGTGGTTGTCTTTATTGAGAAGCTTGATTATGTAGCTTACCAGATTATGTCTGCAGTAGTACCAAGGTCTGATTTCAGGGCTTCTGGTGTAATGTTGTTGGTTCCAGGTGCTTTCCCACCTTTGATCTTCTGGGTAGCTTTCTTTATTTCTTCTTTGGGGATGGGGCCTAGATTCACACCCATGTACACCTTCACTTTAATAAATGATGGCCAATCAACTTGGCAGACAACTTTCATTTGTGACATTTAAGCAATTGGTGGCACTATATAGTTTGAGTGTCAGACCCCAATAACTATGACAAATTTCACCAAGAGTTTACTTTTTTTTTTCTTTTTTTTCATGTGGAGTTAAACAGGAAGTAAATAGTGTGTAAATATTTACAATACTCTTTAATTCTGTGCTTTCATTCCTGAGGCTAAATTAGTGTACTGTTGTTTATCTAAAATATTCTGATAATGAATACTTTTTATTGCACAAATCCTTGTTCCTCAGTGCAAACATAAAACTGGAGCAATTTATTATTGATAACCATGTATGACAAACCTGACGGCCTCTTAAAATCTAAAGCCCTTTCAGCATCTCAAGAGGAACTATTTTATTATCTTTGCATTGCAAGCTTGGAGGTCTCTGCATTAGGGAAACTGCAGTGATTTAACACTGTGCCCCCAAACAGTCTGGAAAAATGCTTTCCAAGATATGTCTTCACCACAGTGAAAACAAATGTAATTCAATTTGGAAAGAGATAACAGGTTGATTTATAATTGTTCCTAACACATGGGCCACACGGGTAATTCGCTCAGTCTTAAGAACTGAATGAAGGCTTCAAAGAGAATGAAACATCTAAAGAGCATGATTATGTTTTTAGACAATGAATAATCTTCGGATAAATTGTTCTCCGAGAAAATCCTTGGCATAACAATGTGGTCCTGCTCTCTGATTGGTCGCTCTTGTCCACAGCAGCCCAGCTGAATGTTAAAAAGTTAGAAATGTGATTTTAAACACAGTGGGCTGTGTTTTCCAAAGGCCAAGAGAGGCCAGTGTTAAGCGAGCACTACAAAAAGGCGCCTCACACGACTGCCTTATCCTCAACATGCACACATAAATGTGTGTTGCTCCTCAAGGCAATTATGCATATGCGTGAATGCCTGAGGCAAAATGTAGCTTTCTTCCATGTAGAACAACCAATGAATCCAGAGCAGATTTTCTCATATAGTGATGTTTTTTTTTTTTTTTTAATCTCCAGTAGTTGCTGAATAACAAATGAATAATATTCACAGTGAAAAATGTAGTGTGGCCACTTAACATTTAACATGCTGTTGTATTTGAACATGGTGGAATAGTCATTAATATGTGCAGATTTCAGAACTGTTCATACTTTAATAAATACTGTAATCACCTTCTAAGAATATACAGGCATGTGAAAAAGAAAGAACAACATATTGAAAAATCATCTGGTTTGTTAGCAGGTCTTAAGCTTAAAGCTGCAGTCCGTAACTTTTATGTTTTAAAAATGATCCAAAATAATTTTTTGAGCATGTACATAACCAACCAGTGTTCAAAACTGCCTGATTGCCTTAGCTCGATTCAAAACGGTTAGCTTGTAATAATGTTTGGTAACACTTTATTTCGATAGTCCACTTTAGACATTCTACTAACTATAAGTAACTTTTCAACTACATGTTAACTAACTGTCAATAAAGTATTAGTAGACTGTCAGCTTAATATCTGCTAACACTTTATTTTGTTGGTCCCCCAACAGACATTCAACTGACTATAAGTAACTTGGCGACTACAAGTACACTTATTCTCCTAACCCGAACCCTAACACCTAACCATAACCGTCTACTGACAGTCTTCTATAATATACTAATACTCTAATGAGAGTTACTTGACATGTAGTTGAAAAGTTACTTATAATAGTACAACGTCTAAAGTGACTATTGAAATAAAGTGTAACCTAATGTTTTTAATTCCAGTGGTACTGGTGGATTTCCGCTGGAGATTCGAGCATGTCTTTGCGTCATTACGTCGCATCTGTACACATAAAGAAGGATTCTCGGCTAGAAGGCTGACAGCCACACACTCTCCTCAAAACACAGGATTCATACGCGCTGTGCCGTGCCAAGCGACAACCCACGTAAACCCACGTTCTGCGAATAACTGCATTTGCAAGTTTCGAACAGAGATGGTGCCAAAGAGGAAAAACTACGCACTGCAGCTTTAAGTAAATACAACCTCAGATTAATAAAAACACATGACATATTACTCCATTATTATTTATTTAACAAAAATAAAGCCAAAATGGAGAAGCCATGGGTGACAAATTAAGTACACCCTGAAATTCAGTTGCTTGTAGAGTCACTTTTATCAGCAATGACTTGAAGTAATAATTTTCTATAGGACTTTCTCAGTCTCTCGTATCAGTATGGAGGAGTTTTGGCTCTTCTTTACAATGTTGTTTCAGTTCATTGAGGTTTGCAGGCATTTGTTTATGTACAGCTCTCTTTAGGTCCTGACACAGCATTTCAATTGGGTTGAGGTTTGGACTTTGCAACACCTTGATTCTTGTCCTTTTCAGCCATTCTGTTGTAGATTTGCTGGTCTGCTTGTGATAATTTTCCTGTTGAATGACTCAATTTCGGGCCAAGCTTCAGCTGTTGGACAGATGGCCTCAAATTTGACTCTAGAATACTTTGGGATACAAAGGAGCTCATGCTCAACCCATTGACTGCAAATCGCCTAATTTGGCACTGTACATTATGGCCAAACACGTCCACTTTGGTATTCTCTGTCGAAAAGACATTGTTCCAGAAGTCGTGTTGTTTGTTCAGATGCAACTTTGCAAATCTAAGCCTTGAGGGAGTGAGTTTACAGGTGTAGAGACGAGGAGGATTCTGGGTAGTGTAGTGTATACAAAGACAGACTGGTGCAGGCGATGAATGTGACACTGCCACGGACCAGGGCCAGGTTCACCAAAATTTTCTTATTGCTAAGTAGGTCTTGACCTATTCCGTGACCTCTCTCTTAACTTTATGGCACAATTCCCAACACGTTCATTTTGCCACTGTGCCGCAGTTTTTAGAAATCAGAAAAGCGCAATACAAGTCAGACTATGGTATGTTGGCATTGTTGTGTCTCAACAATGATTTTATGTTATGGACACTTATAATCAAATATGTTCGCAATGGACACAGGCCTATTTATGAAGTTTACTTTATTTGGTATCAGAAGTAATAGTTGTAATTTGCCTAGGCTATTTCATAACGTCATTAAACCGTTAAAATTGGCAATTACTTTTGATATTTAAAATCTGGCAAACAATTTGGCACTAAATGGCTAAGATCTATAAATGGGTAAGCATAGCGGTGTCCAGTAAGCAACCATCTATGGCAGCGATCCAACGTGTCCTTGTTTTGAGTCAAAGATGGCGCCGGCCGCGGAGCCGTCTAGTCCATCAATTATTTTACTCGGCAAAACTTAAACCCTTTTGACATTTTGCCTGACATGGCTATATTAAAAAAAATGGCCTCCCAAGACAAATTATTATGGAGCTGCTGGACCTTCTCAGACATACGCTTGACAGGCTAACGTGACGGAATCTTGCTTTAAGCCCTTAAACCTTTAACCACTGGCAATCAATACCACATTAGACAGAACTAACTACAGCAACATGCCAATCAATTCTTTCCATTAATATAAAAGTGTATTACATAATTTTTAGAAGTCTTTAAACCCATGTTAAGGAGCGGCACTAGTGGGACAATGGGATAAGGAGGGTGGATGATTAGCAAGGGATACCAGGTTCATCTACCTGTCACAACATATCGTGTGAACATATTAATGACAATTTGATAATTTAAATAAAACGTAAGAGGCAGCGTGTAAAGAAGCTTCCAAAGGTACACTTTGGGGAACACTCTTAGGAACATAAACAACATTGGTAAGATATGTCTTTTGAGTCTTCTTAGCATGTTAAGAGTGAGCATTATCGGGGAACCGGGCTCTGATTAGTATTATATATATATTTTTTGTATTATGCCCTGATATGTCAAACCATATAATTCATTAAGGTTTTCCGCTTCCTTTTTCCACATGACAAGTTAGGGCTCTGGGATAGTTTTGTCAAAAGTACTGGCACTTTGGTAGCAGGTCGATATTGAAATTGTGAAATTGTCTTTCTGCAGTCTTGCTTTAGTATACCAGGTTCTGTGAAGTAGACCTCTGTCAAGTTTAACTTTCTTACAAGAGAGATGCCATTTTTAGACAGAAATTACCAAGACTCAAACCCACAAACTTTTTTTCCCCCAAAGTGCCATCTAGCCTGCTGAGAAAAACAACATCTCCATTGGAGAATAAGGTTACTAAGAACTGTTTTAAGGCCAGAGGGACTAACATGCCTTCATCCATCAGAGCAATGCACAGGTGTCACACTGAAGATGGTCAGAATGTACCTTCACCTCCCACCTCCACTGGTTCACTCTGTGCTTTTCTCACTCTGATGATGATGTGTTCTTCTCCAGCGTTCTGCTGTTCTTCAGCAGTGTGAGATTGCAGGGGGAAAAAAAGTGATAATAGCTAGATAAATGGAAACTCAGAAAGATCTTTCAACTGAGTTTTGTTGCTATTGTTGTAAACACTGAGTGAAATGAGCTCAAATTAAAATAATTTTCTATATTAGGCTTATTCCAAATGTTTAGAAATCCACTTTGTATTTAAATAAATTAAATAATAAAAGAGTAAATTACAGTGATCCCCCCCCCCCCCCCCCAAAAAAAAAAAAATATCTGCTTATTAAAAAAGAGAGCAAATAATAGATGCTTAGAACACAAAACATTGTTACACTGATGTTCACAAATATAATGAGGGGAATTGTTTTATTGTTAACATAGTGTAACCTTGCAATAATAATAATAATAAAGTCATACAGCTTTAATATAGCAATACATATCATATAACCTCACATTTAGCCACAAGTGTCCGGCTTATTTTAAAGTTTGGATTGGTAAATAACTGGCCAAATATATTTCAACAATTCTTTTGGGTACAGGAATAATTCAGCTCATTAAAACTCATATGCACAAGTTGTACAACTTATTAAATTGTCATTCTGTACTAACTCACTGTTGCCCTGTCTATGTTTTTTTTGGCACATGTTTTTTTTTGTGACTATACACAAATATTTATATTTGAAAGATATCACATTCACATGCAGGTGGCTGTACAATCAATACCAGTCTGAACCATGGAGAATGATTTCAATTTAAGAATGAAAAAATAATTCACTTTTTCAGTGCAAGTGTACATTATCTTCTTAAAGTTATTGAAACAGATACAAGTTTAAAGCCAAGGGCATTGTTTGTTATGGACCCATGGAGACGGAAGATGTATGACTGCTTTCAAATTTAATCAATCTTCTTATATTTCTACATCCTCTTATCTCTTAAAGCGTTTCCCTTGAATTAAAGTGAAAATGAGTTCATGGCAGTCTTACAACAGAGTTCTTTCTAGGCCACATAATGGTGTTTAAAAAGATTTGAGGTGCCAACTGTCTGCGCTTAAGCCTGAATATAGACTGAAATTTCACTTTAGCTCAATTGAACTCTTTCCCATTCTTTGTAAATAAATAGCATCCAGATGGGATGTATTTTCTTCCTTTAAAAAAGTGGGGTTTATAAATCTCTGACCTCAATATCCATTGATGTATAGGAGAAAAGCAACTCGAGTGAATGATTTTGCTTTTTGACTTTGCTTTAACAGAGCATTTTAATTAACTAATCATGCAGTTTATATGTAGCCTATTAAGACAGATTTACTCTGTCAGTCATCATGTTTCGAGGTGCCAAAACCCACAAAACTCTAAATTTCAATGAATCCCAGAGCACATACAGTAGAAGTGGCCACAGCTAAACCTGGCAAGAGACCTGCCTCACTTTCCCAGCCAAAAAATGCTCATAACGGCCTCTAACCCTACACTTAGTTTAATTGAAAAATTAGAGAGCAGTCCTGTTTTTCAAATGCATTCAAATAATGTTCTTCCTTATGAGTTCGCTTTGTACGACCACTGCTGCACACATGGTTTTACTCGTAAAACATGGCTAGCACATGACTCTTATTGAGGGTTTGGTGTGACATTTAAGATGTGCATGTGTAGGATCCTGACCTCCATCCCTGCCACCCACAACCAAAGCATCATTGCATTTAAGGAGGTCTGTAATATCCGGGAAATTTTCCGGGTACCAAAAGCTATCCGTTAGAACTTGGATTCATGTGACGGATGGATGAAAGAATAAATGGATGAATGGATGGGCCGACAGACAAATAAATAAAAGTTTTTTTTTTTTTTTTTTAACTTAAAAATAAGTGTAAATCATACTTTTATTCTATTGATTATTGAATATAGTAATTCAATTTCAACATTTTGAAAAACCATTCTTCCCCCTTGGTCCATAAAATGAAAGTAGATTTAAAAATATTTAAAATAGAGATAAAAATACATGTAATTCCATTGCTATTACTCAAATGTAGAACACATTCTCAATTCAATTCTCAATAACACACAACCCTGCTTCAAAACAGCCTTGTTGCATGGAGTCAATGCTACCTTAATATTTACAGTCACAAGACAAATTCAAGTCAAAGAAGTCTGAAATTGGATTCATATGCTTTCCAAACTGTTGGAAGGAAAGCCAGTCTACTTATAAAAAAATGAAAGTCTTTGGTAGATCTGATCTTCAAGAGCAGTTTTGTATGCATTTATCTCTCCTGCCTGTCGACCCCCTGCTTTTCAATTGAGGTTAGGTTTGTGTTTTATCTCGTACCAAACTGTAAATATTTTCAGACGCAAGTCTCTTCCTTACCCGTCTTCTTTTCAGCAAACGCATGCCGCAGAATGTGTGAAGTTCAGCAGTTGCAGACTTCCAGTTCATATATTTGTATTCCACTAACCTCTTCAAAGATAAATTCTGTCCACATCCGCTTCTGATATTTCTTCATTGTTTGCATGAAATGCATGACCCTCCAAGATCCTAGTTCATCTTAGGAAAAATATTCATCTTAGGCAATGCAGCCCAGTTGGTGTGTCACCAATAGAAGAACTGTTCCAGCTAAATGTATTCCTTTTATGTCAAACAGCCAAGCGTGAAGTTCTTTATCATGATGACAGAAAAAAAGGTCTGAGAATTCTCCCTTTTTGGCTTCCTGAGATGAAGACATGCAATTAAAACTATGGAGAAAGCCAGTTAATGAGCAGACACCTTCCAGGGTGTGATGACCTTCAGAATTGTACCGAGCAAAAACAATGTACTTTAATGTTCAGAGCACGTACAAAATAAATAAAAAAAGCACTCTTGGTGTATTACTATTACTATTACACTATTATAGTATTGAAAAAACGCTAGTAACCGTCTAGCAACACCCTGGTAATCTCTTCTAATATTCCAGTGAACCCTTAAAAAAAAAAAAATCTTACTAACACTCTACAAACCATAATCCCTCATTAACCACTATCAACATTATCAACTTTGCCAACATCCTAGTAACCCCCCTATAATCATAGCAACACCCTAACCACCATCCGAACACACAGTGACCATCTAGTACCAAGCTACCTACCCCAAAGCAACTACCCAGGGCTGCGTTTCCTAAGAGCATTGTCAGCCAAGTTGATCGTAGAGATCATTGGTGGCAATCCAATGCAGTCCAAGAAATCATAGCGACTACCGAGAAAAACCATGGCAACCACTTAGCATTATTGTGTAAAAACCCTAGCCAGTACCCAACAGCAGTAAGCCCCCCAGATAGGCTACCTTTCAGAAAATGCCACACCTTAGCATTCACCCAGATTCCAACCATTGTTTGTGACCCAAACAATCCTGGCAACACCATAGCAACTATCCAGGAGTGTCTAGTGACCCTGAATACTTTGATTAGCTGATTCAATTGTGTTTAATTGTGGTTGGAGCTTGCTGGAAGGTGTCACTCCAGAATCAGGACTGGACAACACTGGGCTAGTACCACCCTGCCAACAACCTAGCTAACAAAGTCTCATCCCAAGACGTCATATAACTGATACCTTGGGACGTCTTTTGACCATACGTCAACATCCGCCTTTTTAGGGTACCCTTAAACGTCGGTTAGATGACGATCCTGGGTCGTCATACAACTGACGCTTTACCTTTAACGTCGGTTAGGTGATGGGGTAGGTTTAGGTCTGGGGTAGGGTTAGGATCCGATAATGTCATCTAACTGACGTTTAAAGGTACCCTAACAAGACGGATGTTGACGTATGGTCAAAAGACGTCCCAAAACGTCAGTTATATGACGTCTTGGGATGAGACTGCGCTGACCTAGCAACTACCCAGAAAATCCTAGCAACCACCCTGAACACTGTAGCAAAACACCTAGATCGCTCTAGCAATACTTTAGCAACCATTTTGAAAAATTAAGCGATTACCCAGGAAATCTTTCTACACTACACCCGATCAATCATCCATAACAATCTAGCCACACATTTCCAATGGTCTATCAATTTACCCTCAGCTGGGAGTTTGATTTACAGGCGATCTGACCAATCAGAACACCAAATACACTATTTTGTCCGACAAACAAACCAGACATTATTAGAATTAGTAGATTAAAGTCAGTGAACTTGAAAAGTCGTGTAGATGTTGAAACAACATACCTTCTGATGTTCATTCATGTTTATTTTGTGCTATAACAGTGAAGAGTAAGAGATGATATCTTCACATGCTGCTTGAATTGAGGCACTACAACGATTTGTCAGGACACATTAAAGAGCCACAAAATGGTATGTTTGAACTTCATAAAAAAAAATTGAACAGCTGAGATTTAGTTTCATAGCAAAAGTAACCTACTCTATCTTCTCTTTCGGTGAGTTGTCAGTCCTATTTGCTCCACAATGCTGCTGTGTGAGAGTGCCATGGCTTGTTTGGAGTAATGTCACTAAGAGTCGCTATGGGGGCTGGTTCTTTGTGAAGGATCAATTACCCAGAAATTACCCTACTAACTATGTAGCAATGCCCCAGAATGCATTCAGTCGGAACAGATAGAAACACCATAATCACCTGGTTGAACACCCAGAAAACCATTGTGGCATTGGCAAGCATCACTAGCATTTTCTTCAGAAAAGGTAAAAATCTGTTTGATCAATTACAATTGCTATTCTTGGCTTTGTGACAACTCTTTGTAAAATGTCTGTGTAATTAACAAAAACCTTAAACAATACCCCGTGAAAGTCGTGGGACAGCTACTCTTTTTACCTCGGCTAATGAATGTCAACCCATATAGTTAATTATTTTTCCCAATCTAATTGGAAACTTAATTGACAAAGGATTAGCCATGGGAAGGAAATAATTGCCTTAGTGGACACTTACAGAAGTTAGTCTGAAAGTAATTCTGTTCGGTGTCAGCTCCCTGACAAAGATTTATTTCATATTCTGTGTTAACAAGAATTTAATCTTTTACAGCAGCTTCTCAAGGCTCACCGCTACTAAAAAATACTCGTCAAAACTTGATTATTTCCACTGAAGAAGATCCAGGGAAAGATATCACCACATTCAGACATCACAAGCCAGAAATTCTCTGAAATTTTCTTCAAAGTTCTTAGACTGATCTATAACGTCAAAAGCGGTGTGATGTTTCATAACGTGTCTACATTCACATAAATGATTTGCAGATTATAAAACATACAGTCCGTGTAGCACATATGGAAAGCAGACTGTGCCGCGCTACCATATGCGTATGTAGGCCACCCTTTGTGTCCTGTGACTGGTTTAAAATGCACTAAAAGTGTCAACTATCCCTGAAAAAAATGATTACTAAAGAAAGTTGCATTGCTTTGTCTGGTTGCACTTTTCATAGTGTTGCGTGATCTAGAGGTCCACCTGGGATGTTGCAGCTCATTTGGATGAAACTTGGGAATGTCGTGTTTGGACCACATAAAGAGTCTTTTGTCATATCATTGTGTTCCTCCATAGTTTCTTCACTGATGATCTCATCATCGCATGCCTTCATGTGTCTCATGTATATCTTCATTTGACTGGAATATCAAATTTAGCAATTCTTCAATCGTCTTTTACAAGTTGCTTAACTTTATTGAGCCACTTTGTAACTTCCAGGTTTAGCCTTCAAAAATATGTCTTCTATCTATGTATATAAACTTGAAAGTCTGGTGCTACCGAATAATCTTTGTCCATGTTGTATAATTCACTACTAGCAGCAGGAGAGTTAAATACACATTCATCTGTTTGTTTTGGGATCTGATTTTTCTTATTTGTTTGGACTCGGAATTTGATTAGATAATATTGTTTCTTCCCCATGAATAATGTGGTGATTGGTTACAATTACATTAATTCTTGCTATCACAAGTTTGTGACATCCTGAACGGACTGATCTGTATGAAAAGTTTCTTTTCTAATTCTGTCCTTGCAACGCTAGACCTCTACTTTGATTTCAGCCTTTTCTCACAGCATTTGGTCGTCTCTGATGGTCTCCTTCAAATTTTCAAAAACCTCATCTTGGCACTTTTGAGATTCTAGCAGACTGAAGTCCACCACTAGTGACCTCCTCTTTGAATCATTTCAAATGGTCTCAGAAAATGCTGGTTTCTCTTTCATTTCTTCCTGATTTGCAGGTTTTGACTCAAAAAGATGTTCAATGGCGGTTTTGTTTTGATTCACAACAATTTCAAGGTTGAAATCTTCATTGATTGGATCTTTGTTCAACACCTAACCAGCTACAGTAGCAGGACATCTGAAAAGCTGAATTTCAACAAAAGCTTCTCCCTTTGCACAAAAGGTCAGCCATGCCAAAACAACATTTTGCTTTATTGTATCATAGTGGCTAGACTCGATTCAATACGGCAGGTACGGTTATGTTTTCAAAAGATACTTGTCACCAAAAGTAGTTTTTAGACATGAGTTAAGAATCTAATGATGCACGATTCTAACGCATGACTTTGCTGTAGAGTGAGCTGTATCTTTTTCATTAAATGGCAAATGTTACTTTTAGGCAACAAACACGTTTATGACGTTCCGGATAAATTACATATTTATTTGAGTTTAAATCTTTGGTAACACTTTACTTGAAGGGGTGTGCATAAGACTAACATGACACCTTCATAATCATGACATGACATAAGTTGTATGCATGTTTGTGACAACTGTCATTAAGTATCTTTTGCTCAGTTATGACATTTTTAATGTAAATATGACGTTTGAGATGTCTGTTGACACCTTGACATAAACCAATACATCATATCCTGTCAGTGTTGTCATGACAACTTGACATTACTAAGACAACACAACCTGTCATAAACATTACATAGCAGATTCATTACCAAACTTAAACCACCTAGCTTCATTGGTTAACATTACATTAAACTATCAGGTGGTTGATTTTGACATTGGCTGTCTGTCATGTAGCAATTATAACTTTTTAATGAAAAATTCAGTTAGTACCACTGTAGTTGAGGTCATAAATGTCACATTGTCATAAACCTAGTTTATGTGCAATGGATACATCTTGTAGTGGACATATTGATATCTGTATCTTAACTGAAGAGCACACACACAAATTGTGACTAAATTGAATCTAATCTCATAAATGTAAAGTATCTTGACATGTTGGTAATGTTTTTATGTTGTTATTATTATTGATACTTTGGCTTCAAAGAATACTTTCTACTGTTTAGAGTACTTTGCTTTAAAATGGATAGATCGAAATGTTTATAGAATGTCAACTGACTAGTAGCGTATCCTGACATTTTGCTCTCCTTTGTATAAATTGTCCTTATCAGAATTGAAAGGTTAACAGTCGGAGTGAAAACTGTCACGTTGTAAATGCACTTACCTGGTAGCCAGAAAGTCAATAAATTTGCTGAAGACATTTGCATACATTAATCTTTCTCTCTCATCATCCAAGGACATGGTGCATAAACCTAATTTTGAGTGATTTCCACTGGGTAAAACATCATTGTCTCTGTCTGATATTGTAGGAGTGCGGTTTTGTTGTTATTTATTGTTTTCGTTTCTTTGCTCTCCTTGAAATGAACAAGAGCAGCATCTGTCACATACAGAGCACACGGATGCCAAGAGAAGCTTTTTGCTTTGTTTGGATGCGAGATTTCTCCAATGCTTTGCCTTTTAAATAAACCAGACTTTGGTAGTACTTTTCTTCGCAACTGGGCATGTGATTCTAATGGATGATAACATGCGCAAAACATTGAGGAACTGAGCCATATAGGGACCAGATATCACAGAGACCTTTTGAGACTTATGTACACTTGTGATTGGGCCAATAAGCAGCCACCCTACCCTAGCAACAGCATAGCAATGCACTGAAATGCACTCAGATCAGCCTAGCAACTGCATAGCAATGCCATATTCATTAACATAATTTCTTCAGAAAATGTATAAGTCGTCTAGTCTCTTTAAAACTTTCAGGCGGCACAGATGGACATGTGGTTTATGAAGCAAATTATTATGCTCAAACTGAACAATCCTAACACATTTCGGGTGGTTTTGATACACATGGAAAATATTTATATGGACCCAGCTCTGTTTAACTAGATTGGAATTTGTAATGATCACTCAATTCATAGACAGACGTTATTGAGCCATCACCAGATGGTGCAGGGAATCAAGGTGAAGTGGACGCGTGCCCAGCCATATCCAGGCAAGTCTGTTCTAGCCTTCGGGCATAATATGGCTCGTATAAAGGGGAAGCTGAATAAAGTCCTGTCCATGGATGAAACCTAATCCGTGACTAAATTATGGCCTGCCATCGGTGACTATCCATTGAACACATTTTTGCTCTGAGCTCTCGTTTAATCTTTGTCAGGGAAATAAGCCTCAAAGTAAGACGAACTACCTTATCTTGTAGATAGTGTTGTATCTAAAAGTTTTGATCTTGATCCAAGGTCACTAAAAATGTCCCTTTATTTAGATAAAGTTGTTTTTCCCTGGGAATGAATGCAGTGTTTCCCACACCAGTGCTGAGATGAGCCATCAATCATCACTACCTTAATATATGATGTATGCTTTGTTCTGTATATATGACAGAATATCATGCTGTCAAGATTCAAGGCTTGGGAATGAGTTTTAGTGTTTTCTAGCCCGACTTTCCAATGGTTTGCACAACAACTAAACTAGAGGTCTCAAATTGACTTATAGTTTCTTTCAACCTCTCAAATATTACGTTGTGTCCTTAAATCCAGCCCGCAAAGAATTATTTACTTTAGTTTGATTTGGATTTTAATGAAACATGTAGTCCAGGGTTTTTTGGTAAGGTTTTTGAATGTTTCTGAAAGTAGTGTCTCATGCTCACCTTTAATTTGAGTAAAAACGTATTATTGTGAAATATTAGTGTGATTTAAAGGATATGTTTTCCATGTCAATATATTGTAAAATGTAATTTATTCCTGTGATCATTATTTCAGTCTTCAGTGTCACATGATCCTTCAGAAATCATTCTAATATGATGATTTGCTGCTAAAACAAAAAAACAAAACAAAAAAAAAAACATTTATGATTATTATCAATGTTGAAAACAGTTGTGCTGCTTCATATTTTTATGGAAACCATGATGCGTTTATTAAAATAATAGAAAATTCTAAAGAAAACAATATGTATTTACACCCTTACATAGTGACTACACTGTGTCTTTGGTGTTGGCCAAGAAATCTATTTGATGTCTCCGACGGACCCAATTTCTCCCTAAAATCGGACAGGAGTCAAGAGGACTGACTCGTGTGTAAATTTATCAACATATATTAAAATACATGTGCATTTAGTTTACATTACAGCCTAACAAAGCCAGCCTTGAAAGTCAAATCTGTAATAAAAAGTCAATTAAGATTCCCCTTATCTGTTATGGAAGGGATACTAATTTACAGTCACGAATCCATCTATCTCTTCAGTTCTCAACATTTGTTAAAGGGTTCTTCTGTGAAGCATAGTGTTTTAAGTCAATGGTAACCAAATCTGAAATAATTTCACTTCAATCGACCACTGAGACACAAGATGCCGCCGGTTGCGTTTGTATAAAAGTTTGTGTCGGTGGTGTGGAATAAAAGACTCAGATGACCATTTAACCAATCGGGGTTAAGTATTCCAGAGAGCCTTGGAAAAAAGAAACCAATTACTGTTACTACAGAAAAACCATGATAATTTGTATTTGAAATTATTTAAAATCTCCCTGGCCTTGTCTGAGTCTCCATTGTTGTTTATAATGCTGAGGATATCTAACTGTATGAGATGCCTGACCTCTACCATGGTGCTTTCCAGCAGAATATTCTGTGTAGAATTGGGTCAGATACAGATTGTGATCTCTGTCGCCTTGTTGACTTGTGCAAATGATCTGCTCTGCAATATCCTGTATCCTGCAGTTATCGAGGAATACAATCTCAGGCATCAGTACTGAACATTCAGAGCAAGATGCTGAGTATGAGCCGTTACGAAACTCTGAAAATGGCTGTCATGCATCGATAACTGTTTACTTTCAAAATGTATGGCTGCCAAAATCCGTTCGACGAAATTGAAGTACACCCCCCATCTAATGGCCCTCAGGTTAGATCCCTGAAGTAGACAAACACTTCTTAGTGGACGTTCCCCTAACATGCCAGTCTTCAAAGTGCCTGAACTACATGGGGAAAAAAAAATTTTTCCCTCGTTGTGAATATTTTTGATGATGCAACACTGCTGAAACACCAGTGATAGTTTTAAGGTACACCCTATGAAAGTTGTGGATAACGGCCAAGTGTGTTTGCGGAATGATGCTCTTGTCATAACAAGCCGACTACATGAACAGAAAATGCGGTGTGATGTGCCCTGTGCGATTACACAAGCTTTTTATGGAAAAGTTCAAAGCGTTCACCTTGAATTTAGCAAAAGGTTTGACAGACAGCGGCATACTATAAAAGTGACAAAGTGTCAAAATGACAGTTTCATCAGAAAGTTTAGTTGCGTGGTTCTTTAGTGAAGTGTCATAGTTCATGTTGGTTTAGAAGAAAGTAAATGCCAATGACAATTCTTACTTATGTCATAAATCACAATAATGAAAGATCGCGTGAATACATTTTTTTACAAACAATAATGGCTTCAATGGGTGAGCAATCAGCTTTTTGGGAGAGGTTACCTGTCCTGGAAGAGGAGTGAGACCGACACACCACCCGTGCTGCTGATTCTGTTGCCTATTCATGCAGATGCACACACACTCATAGGCACAGGTATTACAAAATAATGATCATTGCAAATAGTGAGGTGCACGTTATTCATACAAATACTGTGTGCGATGCGCGATGAGGAGGACTCAAATCCGGCGACGTACCCCCCGAAACAGCTTCAACACTCTGGTTCTTGAGGTGTTGAAAGATTGGTGTTGAGGAGAAGGAAAGATTGGTGTAACTATTAAACCTAACTGATTGGATCAGGAATAAGCAAAGCTAGATGTTAGCATTACCACAGCAAACTACTGGGGCAGCCAATACCACACCTTTTGATGACATACAACAACAACCGCGGCTATGTTTAGGCCAGATCAGACGGGTAACAAAATGACAAAAATAAAGAAAACAAAATGAGGCAGGACCAAATATTTGATTAAATTTACAAGAGGCAAAGCAGCAGTGATGATCTTTCTCTAAGGATACAACACTCAACATAAACAGAAATGGGGCTCCCGGTTACCTGCCCTACCTGCCCTACTCACTCACAAGCTTCCCTATGGTGTTTACACGTGATGCACTCTGTGTTTTTATATTTTTAGGTGAAACATCCCTTTAAATTTCATTGCATTATATATAAATATCAAACCAAGTGGCAATTGCAAACAAATAATACTCAAACTTTGATAAGAACTGACTTTGTCAGACACTATTTCAAACCAATTAGTCTCAAGGTTATTTGTTTGTGAATTTATGAAGTCGGTCCCCCTCAAGTTCACGTTTGAATCTTTTGAAGACTAATTAGTATCTTGATCTTTATCGTCGTGCTTTGGACTTCTATGAGTGTGATAGAATACCGGACCGATCAATAAAAAAAAATGGATTATAAATTAAAGGACTTTCGCTGCTGGAGTACACAGTACCACATCGCCCATTGTATGTCTTTTGATGATGAGGCCATCAAAAGCTGGTACTGGGTGGGAGCAAACTATTATTTGCTGCTGGAAAAACCTGATCTGATTGAGGGAACATGAAGTGAGGCCATCCTCAGATCACTTTCAGCCACTACAGAACCAGAACCAAGCCCACAGCTCACCATTCGCTGCACGGAACGACACTCAGCAACCACCGCAGATAGCGTGCCTGAGCCTCATGAGTCTGACATGCTGTACCGGCCATATCACCTGTAGTCGAGGAAGCGTTGGTGCAATATGAGGGGATGGAGGATTTCCCTATACCCACACCCTCACCACAGTAGTGAAACCAGGCTTACTTCCATAGATGATTTTCTGGGACTCAAAGAGGATGATTCTCTGCCTCTGTTTAATATCACTTGTCTCATTGTCATATTCACTGGTCCCGTTCAGTCTCCCTCTTCCAAGTTCAACCCAGTCTCAAATGTCTCTTGTCAGTCCCTCTGTTCATCCTCCGCATCCTCTCTGTGGCGTGGACTCACCTGGGGCCTTCCGTAAACCATCTCTGCGTGAGTGTGGGGATCCCCTGTCTATGCCTATGGCCGCTGATCCCGTCACTCCACCTCTGGCTCCTCTGCCTTTTCTCCTCCCTCCCTTGGCTCCACCAGGGACAAGACTCCACCACAGCCCTCAATCACTTGTGATTTCACCTCAGCTACCTCAGGGGGTAGTCGCTGTCTTTACGTCACAGACTCTGCAGTATTGGCCGGTCCCAGCTGCTCTCCATCTTCGCCTAGGGCTCCATCTCCACCGTCACTCGTCCCCATGTCGGTGTTGATGTCACCATGGCTCCTCCCTCTTGCAACGCCGCCATGGGGCACCATCTGGGCATCTCCTTGGCTCCTTTCACCATAAGCACCTCCGTGGTTTATTCCATCACCTTTTCTGGATCTCTGTTCGCTACTCGCTATCACCAATCATCCTGAACCTCCTCCCATCAGAGAACTGTCTGCCTTTTTTAAGGGGGCGTACCGTATTGGTGGGCGGATTGGGGCTTCGAGGAACACTGAAACAGTTGAAGATGTGCTGTATTGTGTCGAGGCTTCGAAACAATTCAACACCGGTCTCCACGGTGACCCCTAGTGTAAATGCAACAAAACCCATGCCAAACATGCATAAAAAACACCTTTTTATAAATCTGTTGCAATTTTGTTTTTATTAAAAGTAAAATCAATTATCAAATCATAAGATTATAAAGTGTCTATATGTTCTTTTAACAATTGTCAGGTTTTGTTTTGTTTGTTTTATGAACGGCTCAGCAAAGCAGGCCAATATTAACTAATATTCAAAAAACAGTGACCCCTCGTGATTCATTGGTTGAGCCATTGAGTGTTTTGAAACAGTTATGATGTAATAAAGCCTTTTTTAGTGAAATTGCGTGATTTTGGCATTTTGATACAAGCTCCGAACCCTTGATTGAAAAAAAAAAAAACTATTCATAATGGTTCAATGGATTGAATTTGCCATCACTAGTGTACCGTTATGATTATGTTTAGTTTGGTTTTCTGTCCTTGTGTTCATCTCCTGTCTGCATGTCTGATGTGTTGCTATGGTTTCTAATTTAATTGTATTATCCTGATCAGCTGAGTTCATCTCGTTAACCTTTGTATTTACGTTCCTGTGAATGATTCTTCGTTTGTCCCATATCGTCCATGTTACGTGGTTGTACTACTTTGCCTACCTGTCTTTATTTAAGTTTGTTTTTCAAATCTTTACTATTGAAGACTAATTAGCATATTTAGTTGTGCTTTGGACTTCCACGAGTATGACAATAACAACCACTGTAGTTCATTATATTAACAATAAACGGTGAAACATTTTTCACTATTAACTAGTTCCTTTATTAGCATGCATATAACTAAGATCAGTAGCGAACCGCAACGAACCATGGCCCTCTCACCCCCTTCCCTCGTCATAAACTCAGCCTAAAATCAGTCTATCTTACCGTGTACTCTATAAAACTGCGTGTTACCTTTGACCAGAATACCACAAGCATGCATCAGAGTGAGCGTGAGTTATCACTAAAATGAAACAAAGCAATAAAACGCAAAGCATCATTACCAATCAGAGCTGAAAGCATTAGGCGGAAAGATCCTTATATGGAGAATACGGACATCTACACAACACAAACAGAATCGGCAGATATGAAGAGTTTATTTCCTCAAAGATTTAGATGTTTATTGTCAAATTATAAATTCCGCTAATAACATTAGAATTGATGTTTTTTTTATTAAAAAAAGTTTTTCCTAATAATAATTAATAAAGAAGTTTGTAAATATTATTTTACAATAATTTAGCCCTCTCTGAGGGCCTAGAGGGTCCTGATGGTTTGCCTCTGTTATTGGCTGTTTAATAGACTTATAAATCACATATGAGTGCCTTATTCTACATCCCTAATCCCAATTCCTAAACTACTACCTTACTAACTATTAATAAACTGTAATTAGGAGTTTTTTGAGGCAAAATTTGTTGTTAATAGTTAATAGAGACAATTTGACCCTAATCTAAAGTGTGACAAGCCCCACAAAGTTTACAAAGACTACTCTTCATGATTTAATGTTTCTTATTTTGGAAACATACTAATTTCATTGTGTAATTTTGTTTTTATTGAAAATTGTGCTTGTGTTAAATTGCCACTATAAATGCCACTTATTTTGATGTTTTGTTAAAATTTTAATTGTATCTTAAGTGTCCAAAATACTGTAAGCGTTGGGGCCATTGTAGTATATATCTGAGCAAAACCATATTTTTTAGCCCTGAGGATTTAACTTTGCTGGTGTTAAGAAGTAACTAAGTCCTATTTTAATTTTAGGTTTCCAGTTGCGTAAAACACACATCCCCATATTCGCTGGCCATACCGGGCGTCTGAAATACGCCTGAGGGAATATATCTGCCTGTGATCTTATTCCTCTCTGAAGTTCTTTATAAGTAACAAACAGCCTCAGACAGCTTTCAGTCCACTCAGTGTCCATGAACCTGAGGCAAGTCTCTACAGGATCCCTCGCTAATATTAGCATTTTCATTTCGTAAATACAATATGCTATGATGAGACATGCATAAAAAATAGCACTAATCAAACGAGCACTCAGACATAGTGGGGAAGGTTCACTCATGAGAACACTCATGTCTAGTTATTTCCTGTGTTCAGTGAGCCACTGAGAGGTTTTATGAGAGAGAGTACATTTTAAATTCTGTCTTCAAATATTACTATGGTTTCATTGCTGTCGGTTACATTTTAATGGGCAAACATTCCGTCATTGTAAGTCAATGTGAACAGGCTGAAATTATCGATGAATCAAAGTTTGAATGGAGTTTGCATGTTAAATGATTATGGGTTGAACTAATTGCAGCAGTTTATTATTTCGGGTTAGAGGTTTAAAACAAACCCTAATCTGGATGTACAGTGTAATTGAAAACGTTGTAATTACCTCCTGGGTAGTTCGCCAAAATCTATTAACTACTTTGCCATATCTATCCATCCATCCATCCATGAAATGTTACATTTTACATATCCATCCATCCATGTAATGTTACATTTTACATATCTCTCCATCTATCCATCCATCAATCCATCCATGAAATGTTGAATTTTCAATATCTATGCATCTATCATCTATCCATACATCCATGAAATGTTACATTTTCCATATCCATGGTATATTAATCCATGAATATTAATTTCACCTTCGAATTTCTGTTTTTTTAAACTATTCGAATATATATTCGAATTTAGAATGTTCGTTGACAGCCCTATATCCATCCATATATGTATAAATGTACTGCTGATCTGTTAAGCATCATATAATGTTCATCAATGACTTGCTGTGTCCCAAATGATGCACTATACACTATGCACTTTGTACTCACCTGTGTAGTGTATGCATTTTATAAGGTTATTTTGTCACTCAACATCAGAGTCTGATGCTTCTCCCCTTACGCTTCATATAAGTTGCGACATTTGAGTGCATGAAGTGTCCAAAATTCCACACTTCGTTTTTTCCTTTAATTTAGTGCATCATTCAGGTATTTAAAGTGCACTTTTTCATTTTGGAATCATCAGTGTGAACACACCACTCACACTATAAAAACATCATAGAATAGTGTGCACGTATGCAAATTGGGACGCATTATTGACATTAAATATAAAGTATCTGACCCCCAATTTCTATTATTTGTCATCTATCACTGTATCAGCTCATCTTCTAACTTTACACTGTGACGGAATGATCCTGCAGTGCATTGTGGGTAGTCTCCCCCACTGACTGAATGGTGAACAGACTGATAGGAGGGCTAGTAGTGACTTTGCTTTTCTGTGGAGCAGCTCATGTTTAATGCACAGCCCTGCTGAGCTCCGAGTATTGATTTGTAAATGCACGCCGTGTGTTTATCCGGCTAAGATTCTCACCATTGTTTCAGGAGGCACATTTGCATAGACGCAAGAGCCCAGGAGAGAGAGAGGGAGAAGGGGAACATAAACTGATGATGAGCTGTAGTTCAAATGTGGTTAAAGGAATAAAAAAAAAAACACAAAAGAGGACAAGAGAAAGACAGACAGAAGAAGGAAGTGAGGTAAAAAGTTCAGTGGCTTCTGATTGTGATTGGCGCAAATATTAATTAATTCATTCGTTCATTGCTTTTTGTTGTATATTGTTTACTATTTGGTGAATGGGTGGTCTGTTTGTTATGTCTGGTATAGTTGTTTTAAATTTGGTGTATGTTGATGTGATTGTGTTTCATGTGTTTGTTATGTTGAATTTGGGTTGTTATTTAAATTTTTGGTGTTCTTTATGTTGAGTATACTTTGTTAGTTGTGTTTAGGGTACACTGTTTTTTTAAATTATGTTTAGGGTTTGTTATTGGTTATTTTGGTGTTTATTTTTAGTCATTTGCTTCATCTTAGGCACCCTTTGCTTTTTAGTTTTAACATTTAAAACATTATCTTTATAAACATTTAGGCTATATAACATGCAATTCATCTTGAACAACCAAGATAGGAGGCGTCAGTCTGAAGTATTTTGCATTTTAAAATGCCATAAACACACGCATATGCCTAAAATGTTCCTAATGCCAGGTGGAAGGAAATATGGCTATAAGACCTCTTTTGCATCTCAATAGTTTCTCATGAACAATGATGTAATTAAGGAGACATTAAATCGAGACTTTTGGTGATTTTCCTCCTGTATCAGGCAGGAGCTCAACAGCTGAGCTCAGTCTCTATTTGTAGAGAAAATTGTAAAATTGTAGGTGAAAACTTTAAAGATAAAGTGAACAATTAAATAATGCATAAACCAAAAACCCTATTAAGTCTCCCGAGCTTACAGAAATTCCCCTTTGGGTGGTTGCATTTGTGTTTTTGTTAATGGAGCCCTGGGTATTGCAAGCATATGTCATTGCGCGCGCGTGAGTGTGTGTCTCTGGCAGCGCACACTTCCTGCAACAGTGGCTAGGGGGTGCATGTGGACAGAAGAAGCCACACTAATATATTCCTCGCTGGCTGCTGTGAGCTGGTCACATGGGGAGCCAGTGCGAGTTTAAAAGTGCTTTGGTTTCCCTTCAGCCAGTGCAGTGTGAGCCTTTGCTTGAGACGCGCACACATACACACACACTACACGCCTTTGCCTACAGAGCAGCAACTTTCTGTACTGGAGCTTCTCTGATATCCACACGCACACACACTTTCACATCTGTGTGCAGCTATAGAGGACAAGACACAGGCATTAAGGAGCAGAGGAAGATAAGGCTAGAGACGGAAGCAAACGCTTTTAAGTAAGTACCTTGATTGCATCTCTTCTTTATAAGCTGTCATTCATTTTTTTAATGGGAGCGTTTTGTTGCATGCGCTGCAATTTGATTTTGTGAGGACAAGAAAGACATGCAAAGATGGACAGATTGTTTTGTTTGCTATTTTGGAGCTGGTTGGGATCAACAAATGATTGGCAAATGTCACCTAATGGATTATTTCCTGTTTGCTTGAGGTTAAACCTGGTGTCACTGTGTTCTCGTAGCCCCAGCGTCCCCCGGCTCTCTGCACGTGTTAGAAGGATGCGAGCGTTGTTAGACAGCCGCGCACCATACGCGAAATGTGATTCATGCAGCCTCACTCCGGGAAGAGGAGGCAAACAAAGTGCACGGACAGAGAGGGAGACGGGGGTGAGGATCAGGGTACGGAGGGAATGGGAGAGAAAGACGGGCGACCGAGTGAAAGTGGAGAGGCTTTGAAAAGCCCTGACACTAAGCAGACAATTAGCCCCGGCTTCTGTTATCTGTGCCTTTTCTGTAGCCGCTGCCCTGAAGGCGCAGGTCAAGGGAAGAGCTGACCCAGTGTCAACACTCCTGCATGGAAGCCATTATCAGGACCTGATTGATTAGTTTTAGCGGAAATCTCCTCATCTCCTCCTCCTTCGCCTGCTTGGGCTGCCGCTTTTTTGTTCTTTGGCTGGGGTTTGCATCTTGCTGGTTTCCCTGGGTTTACTTTCTTCTTCTGTCTCTTGGACTTTCGTTATGGGTAAATCTCATGGAAACTTGTGTGGGTATATGTCTATACACACATATACATGTAAATATAAGCAAAGGCTCACTATATGTTATATAATTCTTGTTGACTCTACTGTCATACGGTATATCTAAAAAAGTTTGTAATGCATTTTTAATCTAGAAAATAAAGTACAACGAATATCAACAAATTGTGAAGACATTTATATAAAAAAATTGCATATTGATTTAAATTGTACATTTATTTCGCATTGTGGTAATGAGTGATTTAAAAAATAATAATAATAATAATAATGAAAAAAAAAAAGATCTTGAACAATCAAAAGATTTCAGCAAAATCGATATCGAAATATGACCTGGACAAATTCTTGACAGGTTCCATGAGATTCACCCTTATTCGGCACATCTACTGCTCGTTTTGACTTATTGGGAAGCGACATCCATTTATTGGTGGGCTAAAGCTCTTTATCTGTAACACAGGAACATGCTGCGGGGGTAAACCTCTTTCTCTTCGGTTTTAAAGACTCTGCCCTCCTCACATTAGCTCAAAGGGGGGTCAGCTTAACTCCGGCAGGGTTGACACTGCCTTAATGACGCCCTGTTTCATGCCTTATTGAAAGCGGTGACTGAATGGCTGCCGGACACCTACTTTTCTTTTTAAACGAGGGTCTCTGCTTTCTCTGTGCAGTGTTTCAGTTCGTAAAGCCTTCACTAAAGGGGCTCTAGCTGTCATCTGAGCAGCCTATAGCTTGGCACCTGGTTTTAGTTTGACTCCATCCAACACCAACACCGTAAAAGAGCAACACGTGCTGGTCTGGGGATCTTGTGTGGATGTAAAAAAAAAAAAAAATGTTGCAGGCTCAATAAAAGAGCTAAAGTGAGGTGCAAGCGCTACATTAGGCTTAATTAAAGTAATACTGTTCTATTGGCATTTTAAGGTCTTGGAGAAGCAGTACATCTTCGGGTATGGAATCACGGTAGGGATTCGTCTTGCTGGGTGTGATCCGAGACCCCATGCTCGCGTTCTTCACTCTAATCTCTCCGTCTTGCCCCGGAGCAGTGTTTATGATTCAAACAGAAGAAAAGTAAAATAAAACCAGCATAATATTTCCCTTAACATACTTACCCCTTGGATAAACATCCTTAAACAGATGTCAAAAAGCAGGCTGATCACAGACAACGGGGGCTGCCGATGCTTTCTTCCCCAACATACACAAATTCTACAAATTAGAAGCTGGTGCTTGAGGAATCCTCCAAGAAAGCGCTCCCCAGTTCGTGCTGCTGCTCCTGTTTTTAAAGCCAGAACCACACTGAGATGAAATAGTCTGTAATTTTGATGAACTGAATTGTTAAACTGTTGTGGTGCGTTGGTAATTCATTGCTTATTCAATTATGATTTGATTGATTTATCAATTCCATTTGCCTGGGATTTTTAAGCATGTGTCTTTTATGCAGTAAATAATAATTTTCAAGATGAGCAGTTAGGTTATTTTCTTGACTCTTCCAATTTAGCCCTTCACTGAGCGAACTAATGTCTTGTTGCCACTATTTGATAGACAGAATGTGGATGGCGATTGATGACAAACCCATGCGCTGCATTAGTATTCATTAAATGCATTTAATTGCAAGAAATCTTGTTTTTACTTCCACATGGGAGAAATTATTTTCATATCACTTTAAAGAGTTAGATTGGACTAGATTTGCATTTCCTGAAATAGATAATGCTTTTGCAAGGCAGTCAAGCCCAAAGTATATCTTGGTTTTCACCCAAAGGCACGTGATTTGTGATTTTCTAAATGCGTGTATAAGGGCATTCAGCTCACACATGAGCCTTGAATTTTTTTTTTGCACTAATTAGTTGGTCCACATGGTGGCGACGCTGACTCAACCAGTATTTTACATTTCAATAAGTAACAGAAGACACGAAACAACAACAAACTACTGGAGAACGCAACGACAATAGATGCCCACGACACACCCAAATAAAGAAATAAACACAATTAGTTGTGTGCATACATTTGTAGCTATCATAATTTCTAGCGGGAAATAATGTAAAAAAACAAACAAACAAACAAACAAAAAAGTAACGTTTTGTTTCAATTTTTACGGAAAAAAGTACAATTTGGGTGTGAGCCTAGCTTTCGCGAGGCACACTCGCAAGGTCTCTTGTAGGGATCGACCGATATGGATTTTTTAGTGCCGATACCGATACCGATTTTTTTCCCATCAGCCTTAGCCGATACCGATACGGGCTGCCGATTTTCTTGAGCCGATATTTGGAGCCGATACATTTTACTCCCTCAATTTACATCATAAAAATACATGATGTTAACAAATGTTACAGGTCTCAATTTAATAAAAGTAAAATTTAATTAACTTCAAAAATTAATATTTAACAAATAGTAAAAACATGTGAGGTAGAACAAGAACAAGTAGATAAACAATTTAAGAAATATTAAAAACATGAGGTAGAACAAAAAACGTTCAGTGTTGAAAATAAATATTTAAAGCATAAATTAAATAATTACACTATTGCACACAGTAGCAACCAGCATAAAGTGCACATTGTACTTCATTTTAAAAGAAACGAACTATGTACTGCCATGGTTTCATTTTTTCTACATAAAACAAAATGAGCATTTCTAGTCTCTAATATCAATGCGATGTCGAGGGAGACACACACCACACGCGTCCAAACCTCAGCCAGGTGGGCTCTAAATAAATCTCTCACAAAAACTACAGAACAACGTTACCATAACTTAATCCTATGACCAGTGTTCGTTACAGCACCCGAATGCATACTAGGGCTGTCAAAATTGCTCAAATGGCGTTTGCAAATTCCCTCTAAAAAACATATTAGAACATCCCGTTGCGCATTTGGTCATTGACGCGCATTACGTCAATAACAGGACACATTAATACAAAGAGACATAACTACTAGTATTAGATAGTTTATTAGAGTTTAAACATATTTGACAACGTATTAAAAAGCAAGTAAATCAACTAATGGCCAAGACCGCAGAGCTCTCTCGCTCACTCACCGTCTCGCCCGGGCACACTCGCTCGCCCTCGTGCTCGCGCTCTCTGCGCGTCAGTTAAATGATCAACAACAAACAAATGTTGAGTGCTGATCAAGAGTTTTGTGCAAGCAATTTAAGGTTGTGACTCGCGACTCTTGTCCCAAATATAGCAGCTTCATTCATTGATTGAAGTTTCACAGTATATTGAACCGACAGTGAGCGCTCCGAGCGAGCTGAGCAGCTGTGGTAACGTTATTAGTCTGCAACCGCGGGCGTGTTTTTCCACATTCAAATATTAATTTTCACCTTCAAAATTAATACATATTCGAATGTAGAATATTCATAGACAGCCCTAATGCACACTGAACGGATAGTCTACACCTTATTTGCAGCTCTCTAATACAATGGCAAGCAGTTAAGTTTTATAGACGAGGCATTCGCGTTTTCCATTTGGACTCACAAACTTGCTTAGCTATATATATGCAAGCACATAACAGTTATAGAGAAACGTGTTTCCATTTTCAAAGTGTTTGACAATATTTCAGCTGTCAAACATTTAAAAGATGCTTTGGAAATTTAGGTTACCGTTCTTGTGAAGAGCAGGTTGCTCTGCTAGTGGGGGAGGGCGGGGCGCGTGAGCTACAATCTCCAGCAGCAGCACAGAGCTGCCCATGAACGCCTGCTTACAAATAACGTCGGGGAAAAAAACTATCGGCGAACGCGCAGCCGTGTATCGGCCGATTCCGATACACGTAAAAACCGCAAATATCGGCCCGATATATCGGCCGGCCGATATATCGGTCGATCCCTAGTCTCTTGCTCTCTCCCTCTCTGCCGTGCACGGAGTTGACTAGCTTTTGCGAGGCACACTCGCAAGGTCTCTCGCTCTCTCCCTCTCTTCCGTGCATGCGCTGCACACTATGTATTTTATGCGCGCAGTATGTTCGATTTCGCTCTAGATTCCGGAAGATTTTAACTAATTTGCGGGCATCAGGGAGACATCAGGGAGATATATCAATATGCGGGAGACTCCCGGAACTTCCGGGAGACTTGGGATGTCTGTATATGCAATAGATGGATGCATCTGCATCTGCATGTTGGATGGATATGGATCATTTTCATGTTTGTAGATGGGCTGAACAAGTGTAGGGATTGTTAATCCATCTATGCATTTGTTGAATGACACCTTTTGGGCTCCAAGTCAACCTCAGATCAAACTATCTCTTTTAGAATGGATTAGCTAATACATCGACAGCACCCCACACCAATGCTCCTCCCCCCAAAGGAGTCTTCCAGATTTGCCTCTACTTTAAACTAATGAATCCCTGGGCTGCATGAAATCTATTATTATGCCTCTTAACCCTGTCCACAAAAAAAAAAAAAAAAAATCTCATTAGTATTGTAAGAAAACACAAATTTTACCTGGTCAAAAAACATCTCAGGTTACATCTGTAACCCTGATAGGCCGACCTCTAGGTGCTGTGCCCCCTCAGGGGCCAGACTCACAGTTTCCATGAAGCCTCAGTCACGTCTGCACCATGGCATCTAACCCCAGTGGGGCTGGATGAGTGAGGGAGAACCACAGTGGACAGTGGGTCATCTCTCGAGATGCGAATAGGTCCACTTCCACTGGGCCAAACCTCTGAGATATTGACTCCACCACCTCGGGGTGAAGTCTCCATTCCCCAGACCTCAGCCCCTGTCTCAACAGGATGCCTGCTCCCTGATTTTGATTCCCCGGGATGTATGTTGCTCTTAGAGACAACAGTTTCCCCTGGGACCACAGGAGGCTCTGATGCGCCAGTCTGCATAGAGGGCGAGACCTCAGACCCCCTTGATGGTTTATATAGGCCACTACCGACATGTTGTATGACCTTACAAGGACATAATGACCTTTGAGGTCCGGCAGGAAGCTCCTCATAGCACGGAACACCACTATCATCTCCAGGTAGTTTATGTGTGAGGAGGAATGATGGTCCTGCCATAGGCTTGTCATAAAGCAGCTGTGCCCAGCCTGTGAGGGAGGTGTCTGTTGAAATGGCAAAATGATACTCCCAACACTGGACCTTGGGACAGAAACCAAGCTTTTTTTCCACATAGATAGGGAACTAAGGCATGTGCGAGTAATCCTGATCATGCAGAACGGTTTCCCCCCACTGGAGGCCCCTCATGTGCATCAGGGCGAATGGAATAATGTACGATGCTTCTGCCATGAGCCCTAACACTCTCTGAAAATGTTTCCCCATGATGGCTTGGCCTAGCTTTATCCTGGACACTGTGGCCTGAATGCACTCGATTCGCGCAGGAGACAATGGTGCCCATATCGTGACAGAGTCCCACACCACTCTCTAGGCAGCTGTCAACACGCTCTTTTTCGTGTTGAGTCTCAACCCCAGGCTTTGGATGTGAGCGAGGACGAAATCTCAGGTCTGATGCCAAACCGTCAGGTCTTGTGACTGGGCCAGAATCAGCCAGTCGTTGATATAGTTGAGCACCCTGATGCCCTGGAGCTCAGCGGTGCTAGAGCTGCATCCATACATTTGGTAAATTTGCAAGGGGAGAGAGCTAGGCCAAATGGAAGGACCCAATATTGGTACACTTTGCCTCCAAAAGCGAACCTCAGGAGCTTCCTGTGAGATGGAAGGATGGATATATGGAAGTGTGCGTCCTTTAGATCTATCATGACAAACCAATCCTCAGATTGAATGTGACTCACGATGGTGGGAATAGTGAGCATCTTGAACCTGAATCTCCTCAGAGAACGATTCAAGTGTCTAAGATCTATTTTTGGACGCGAACATATTCCTTTATGGGAACTATAAAGTGGCATTCCAATACCCAACCCTGCACTGGGTCGACTGCAATCCAGACCACCCCGTTGAACCTTGGTGGGTGGAAACCGAACTGCAGCCTGTACCCCTTTTGAATAGTGTGCAGGACCCAAGGCGAAGTTTGCAGCTGTGCAGCAAGTGTGCAGCTTCTTAGCAAAACCAGCTTTATACTGTTCCTCATTTATAAATCAGTCTCAGCCACTGTGTCTTCAGTGGCTCGGATTGAGATCAAACATCAGTTTTCAACATTCTAGTCTTGATGAGGAACGTGCTAGTGTGGACAGAGAGTGTTTTGAAACATAAACGCCATTTTCAAATGTATCCAGATTAATGTAGCTGTAGGTTAACTTAACATTGGTCCTCTCCTCAATGGCTCTCTTCCCGTTCACAACATACACAACCTTGAGGCGGATGGGCTACAACAGCAGAAGTCCCCACCGAGTCCCACTCATCTCCCCTACAAATAGGAAAAAGAGGCTACAATTTGCAAGAGCTCACCAAAATTGGACAGTTGAAGACTGGAAAAATGTTGCCTGGTCTGATTAGTCTCAATTTCCATTGAGACATTCAGATGGTAGAGTCAGAATTTGTCGTAAACAGAATGAAAACATAGATACATCATGCCTTGTTACCAATGTGCAGGCTGGTGGTGGTGGTGTAATAGTGTGGGGGATGTTTTCTTGGCACAAGACCCTTTAGGACCCTTAGTGCCAATTGGCATTGTTTAAATGCCACGGCCTACCTGAGCATTGTTTCTGACCATGTCCATCCCTTCATGGCAACCATGTACCCATCCTCTGATGGCTACTTCCAGCAGGATAATGCACCATGTCACAAAGCTCGAATCATTTCAAATTGATTTCTTGAACATGACAATGAGTTCACTGTATTAAAATGGCCCCACACAGTCACCAGATCTCAACCCAATAGAGCATCTTTGGAATGTGGTGGAATGGGAGCTTCGTGCCCTGGATGTGCATCTGATAAATCTCCATGAATTGCAAGATGCTATCCAATCAATATGGGCCAACATTTCTAAAGAATGCTTCCAGCACCTTGTTGAATCAATGCCACGTAGAATTAAGGCAGTTCTGAAGGCGAAAGGGGGTCAAACACATTATTAGTATGGTGTTCCTAATAATCCTTTTGGTGAGTGTACATTAGTTATTTACTGGCTGAAGGCCAGAAAACCGTCTGCTTGTCTTTGAAAGGTCAATGAATTTGCCGTTGCCTTGAATGTTACTCTGGTTTCTGAACTTTCAAGTTTTATTTACTGGCCACCTCTATCACTTTTGCACCTGTAGATACAGATTTAAACCAGGCAAAATTGTCCAAGGTCAGGGCACAAGGGTAAACCGCACCTCTAGGCACAGTGAAAAAATACAGGATGACCAGAAAATAAAGTAACCTAAATAACAACCATTGAATACCTCCAAGCGAAGAGCAACCCAGAAAAATGCTGGAGCTCTTCTTTGGCCACAACGCAAGCTTTTAATCTATTAACTGCTGATCCTTAAACTCTAATCAATGCAGGCTTTTATATTTCCATTAAACGAGAAAGGGAAATGAATAAATAAATCATGCCGTCAGAGTGCCCAGCCTCCTTCACTTGGAAAACCATCACAGACGGACCTCTTCTTAGCGTGTGCATTGCAAATCGTGTTAGCGCTCTGGGGCAGAGTTATTTACCCAATTTCCCTCCATCCCCTTGGCTTTTTATGGCATGTCTGCATTATTAGTGCCTCTGATTTTGATAGCAAGCACACTCATTTATTAAGGGAAGGGGGCTGCAGACTTTTTGGACAAGGGGGGAGGCGTTGTGTTGACTGGGAAACGTTAACTGCATTAGCATTCCCTTTTTGGCCTCTGATTGGAGTGGACTGGGGAAAATGCCAAGGTACATTTCTCTGTTTACGCCCCTGCGTGGGTTACTATGAATCCTGGCACTTATTCAAGGTTGAGGGCCTCTGGACACGCCACATTTGTGTCGCCTTAGACCTGAATATCCTACGCAATCTGCTCTGTTTCTCTTGTGATTCAACAAACCTCATGCATAAACTGTTGATGGCATGGTGATCCTCATATGTGAATGACATTTACGTGTGAGAGTGATAATAAAGAAACGTGGATAAATGTGAATACACAGAGGTCGACGTCTGCTAAATTGGTCAAGAAAAGGATGACATTGTTAAAAATGAGGCAAGACATGAAGCAGAGTTTACGTTGTTTCACTTACGTAGTGCCAATTTCTTCAAATACGTCTGATCATTAATTTGTATATATATATATATATGTGTGTGTGTGTGTGAGTTTATACTGCACATTACATTTAGTTTCCTCCTTAACAAGGTTGCAAATTGTGTTTTTAAAATGCAGTTCAAGTACTGCCATATGTCTTAACAATGAACAACACTATTAAGCTGTCTTAATGGCAAGAAAAGACTGTTTAATATTGCATAAGTCTACCCTTTCGCTCTGCAGCTTTTCAAACGGCAAACCTGAGCGATTAGATTTTGTGAAATCCGTTTAAAATAATCTCCTCTTCTTATTCTTAACTTAACGTGCCAAGCTAACTTGTATTGTCACCTGCAAGCATGATTAGATTTAGAGTGTTTAAAAGGCTTTTAATTGAAAACGGTGGCTTTATTAACAGTGCTGTGAAGCCCCGCAGGTGGACTCAATCTGCCCTGTAATCCTAGCAGTCTGGGTGTGATACGATTGTTTTCACTAAGCATACTGAATTAGCTGTGCTCCCCGCTGCCCACAGCTGCTAGTGCCTCCATCTAGGAGCTGTTTCCTTCAAGAGAAATACTTTTCATCTCATTAATGTGGCTTAATGCGGCTGCTATGGAAAATTGCATAGATTCCTTGAATGACCTTTTAAAGCGGTCGTATCAAAATTTCCTTGATCCATTGAGGTAAAGAAGTTCATCATACTGTGAAAACATAATGTGACTTTAAAAAAAATCTCTTCCAAAAGAAGTTTATTTGTAAGTTGTACAGGTTTATTACAGTTGGGTTTTTTTTAGATTTTTATTTTATGGGTTTATTATTATTATTATATAAAAATGGCCCACTGCATAAAAAATAAAAATAAATAAAAATGCAATATTAGTTGTTACGTTAATGTTCTCTCAGTTGGTAATTACTAGGTTAAATTGATTTCAGAAACCCTTGTTATTTGCGACACCGGTGGCCGTTTAGTGAACTGCACCCAGTAACTGCAGCCAGTCACCAGTGTTGCCAAGTCCGCTTATTTTAAGTGACTTTGGGCTTGTTTTTCTGTAAAGTCGCTTGCAAATATTGGTAGTCGCAGGTCACGTTTTTTTTTTTTTTTTTTTGTGCTTGTTTCTAAAGTGTAGTGGCTTATTTGGGCTTGTTCCCAGCTCGTTGCCATGTTCACATGTTGGGATAAATAGTGATTATAGCCTACATGAAAAATCTTACATGATGTTGATGATGTTGTTTGCATATATTGGTTCCATCATTATTTTGTTATAAGCTGATGATACCTATGATACCTTCAATAAAGAGTTGCTCAAAAAGTCGCGGATAGATATTAAACTGAATTGCCCTGAAACCAATGATTTCAACTTTTCAGGCTTGGCACAAGTAAAATCAATGGCATCAAAACACAGCATATGGATGATGTACAGTACTGCCGATATGTTTGTCATGTCAGGATGTCTCTGAGAGAGCCGGGTGTCCAGGTGGTTTAACTGCCTACTTAATGAGCACCAAATGACTAGATCTCATCACCAGATGGCAAATGTTATAAGAACGTCATTTACTTCGAATCTGTCTTTGCTGCGTTTTATTTATTTATTTATTTTTTTAGAAATAATTGGACTGTGATTACAGTGAAATATCATGCTGAGTACTCTAAAATCATCAGGCTGACATCTTTTCAAAAACGAGGACCCCATGCTGTTTGCTCATTAGGGGTTTTATCTAACTAGCATGGTGCTATAGGGCGGGTTTTTTTTTTTTTAAAGACAAAAAAAAATGTCCATGCAAAATAATTGTAATTCTTTATTCATTCTATGGTCAGTTGTTTAATATTATGTAGTACAGTAATACATCATTGACAGGGTGCCATGATGCACATTTTGTGCATTATTCCTAGTTGTGTGAACCAGAGAGAAGATTCTATTAGGTTGTTGGATGATGAATCTCATTAAAAGTATATGAACATACTCTGTGACTCACACCTTCATTTAGAGGTTCTGCAGTTTAATACGACCCTTCAGTAAAACGTACACATGGCCTTGGTCCCTCTAGCCAGTTTTTAAAATGATATATCACTATTTTACACATTTTAGAGTAGGAAAGTTAGACCTATGAAAACCAATGCAGGTATGGAAAAATATATAGGAACCAAAAATGCTCTGATTATTCATAGTAAAGGCACACACAAAGAGCTATAACTATAAAGTTAAGAATATTTATTTACACCAACAGATGATATCGTTCAGTTTATTCTAAGTGCATGCTGCAGTTTTGTTACCTGCCTCTTTGAATTCTCATGCTAATTTTAAATATTTAACCATAACCTTTTAGATCAAAATGCGTAAGATTATGAGAAACTAACTTGTATGTGTTCGCACTTTTGACTGGTTGTGTTTTTCTTTATTTTTTTTTTTTATTTATTTATAAAAAGACAGAAGTTTTATAAGTTTTAAACGACATTAATAAAACAATCAATTGTTAATGTAAATTTAAAATTAGTTACAGAATACATAAGTTAAAGACAATAAAATAAAATAATAGAAGGCAGTAAAATAGAAATACGGAAAGACGCATTTTAGACTTAGACATTTTAGAAGAGTTTCTAAAAATAAATAGTAATAAATAAATACCTATGTTTTAAAGCTGGTTTAAAATGTTTACATATTATTTAAATATTACAATAATATTAACAAAATGATATAAGAAAGTGTTGTCTACATACTTTTTTGTGTGAATTTCCTTGTTCATCATTCTGAAAAAAGACCCAAATGAACCATTGCAAATGACAAAATAATTATGTTTAAATTATTAATAATTAAAATAATAATATATTTGTATTGTCACCCCCCCCCCCCAAAAAAAAACCTTTCTTTTGCAGAAAGCTGGATTTTGATCATCTTTACTTACTGTCTTATTGTCTTTCACTGCAGACTCTATTGACTCGTAGCCTCTTTGAACTTTAGACTGAACAAAATAAATGATTATTTACTGTTTCATCTAATCTTAATCATCATAATGAAGTAGGGCGGTATCATTGGAAGTAGTTAATCTGCTTAGAGAAATGCTCTCCTCTACGTCTCTATAGTCATAATTATTCCTCGTTCATTCCGTAGGGAGGCAGTTTCCTTAAGACGTTCATTAATTATGACACAAACCGTAACTCTTATCTCGTAAATAGTTCCCCCACACATTCACGCTGATTTCCTGTTTCTAAAATGAGCGGGTTTTGACAAATGCGTGACACAGGTGGCGGTGCGAATCTGGGGTAAATTTATAGCCGTCTTGCAAAACCTGCACTTGTCCTTTTTATGTCTCCCAAAATAATAAGACATCCTGATTAAGTAGCGAGTGGTGAAGATAGCGAGGAACAAATGCGCTAATGGCCGCTGGAAATAAAACGGTTGACAAGGCTCCATGTAATTTAAGCGGTTTGACGGTTTAGGTAATAGTGTTGTTGGAAATAGAGCAGCGTATGATTTACCTGGGACAGAGTGAAGTGAAGCCAACATTTAAACCTTGTGTAAACAGTTAGAAGTGTCTTTCAACAAAACCCATCGGTCTTTGTCACTAGATAAAGACCCGAAGACAGTTGCAAGTCCTTCGGGGGAAGTTTCATACACAACCATTCAAATGAAACAACTACTTAATTAGTTTTTTTGGCCAGGTTCATATATAGCTAAAGAATACCTTTTTATTATCAGATTTGTCAGGATTCCAATAAACATATTTGAAGGGATGGTTGACCCAAAAATGAAAGTTCTGTCATCATTTACTCAACCTCATGTTGTTCCAAACCTGTATGAGTTTCTATCTTCTTTTGAACACAAAAGAAGATATTTTGAAGAATGTTGGTATAACCAACCAATATAACTTTTGAAATCAATGACTACCGTCAACTGTCTGGCTACCAACATATTGAACATGAAATTAACATAATAGTGTGGTTTTTATTTTCTTATTTTCCCATAAACCTCACTGAAAACTCTGAAAAACAACATAAAGCAAAAATGTGCACCAACTTAAAAACAGTTTACATGCACAATTACAACTTAGTTACTAGTACCAGTTTGCAATGATTCTTTCTGGATTTAAAGAAAGTCTTAATTCATTTCAATCTAAATAAATATGACTTGATCATGACTTGACAAGTCTGCCTGTTCAAAGCAAGTGACAAATGAACCTTGATGTGGAATAGCACACAAAATATATAAACAAGGAATCATGCAAATGTTAAAGGAACATGTGGTTAGCATGCTACATTTGGAAAAAGCTGTAGTAGCGTAATTGTCAAGAGCTTGATTTTCCCCACTCAACGTCCCGGGCTCTCAGGTAATCAACCGCACATTCAACACATGCGAGTTATGATGCAAAAACGAATTAGACTAATTAAGACTAACAACTGTTCTACGAAAGATTTTTTTTCTTCCAGTCCCTCGGCTGATTTGTTATGGTAATGCTCACATTTAGGAAGTGTTTAAAAAAAAAAACAGTGAGCTGCCTACATAGGCGGCATTTTAAGTTGTCACATGGATCACTCCACAAATTGAATGTTTGCCCAATTTCCATTCATTCAAATGATGAGCAGCTCTGTTCTGATTCAGCTTTTGAGGTTAAATAAATTAAAAAAAAAAAAAAAAAAAAAAAACAGGTTAGTTTGATAAGATGCTTTAATTTATTAATTTATTACATTTTACAATAGATTAAACTACCGTTCTGAAGTTTGTGGTCAGATAAGCTTTTATTTATTTATTTTACTTTTATTCAGCACATTAAGGACACATTAAGTTCATCAAAAGTGACAGTAAAAACATTCATAATGTTACTAAATGAAGAGTTCAGATGCAAAAGCCTCTAAATGCCATTTGAAATTTTCTCCTAAAATGACCATTTTTATCAAGCTTGTATATTTAAGTTCAGTAATTTCACTTAAATGACAATTAATAGGTAATCTTCATTGGCATTTAAGTGAAATTACTGAACTTAAATATACAAGCTTGATAAAAATGATCATTTTAGAAGAAAATTTCAAATGGCACTTAGAGGCTTTTGCATCTGAACTCTTCAAATATTAAAGTTTTTCTTTTGAACCTTTGATCCATCAAAATGTCTCTGTTTCCAGAGGAATATCAATCAGCACAACTGTTTTCAATATTGATAATGATAATTAATGTTTCTTGAGCATCAAATCGGCATATTAGAGTGATTTCTGAAGGATCATGTGACACTGAAGACTGCAGTAATGATCCTGAAAATTCAGCTTTCATCAGAGGAATAAATTACATTTGACTATGTATTGAAATAGAAAACTGTTATTTTAAATTGTAATACTATTTTACAATTTTTACTGTATTTTTGATCAAATAAATGCAGTTATGGTGAGAAGAAGAGACTTCTTTCAAAAACATGATTTTTTATATATTCATTAAATAATAGTATATTAAAGGATAGCATATCAAAATAGGATTTCCTTATGGAAATGGTTGATTATAATTAAATAACTCTAAAACTCCAAAAGTGTATGTGTGTTGCTGCCTGTGTTTCATGTCAGTTCCCTTCTGAGGTTCAGTTGGGATGTTGCCTACAGGCAACAATCATCAAGGCTTTCTAAGTTTCTAAGATTCTTCTAACAGCTCAAATTGTCCTAAGCTGACATAGTAATATGCATTTTTGGCACTTAGATTGTCTACGCGATACACCTGTTAGATGCATTACTTTAAAGCACCAACGCTTCACTAGCAAAATCAGCTTAACTCAAAGTTTAGGGCATGTAAATGACAAGTTTGGCCTAGTTAACATTACTCGTGGCTCTTAGCATGGAGGATGAGAGACGGAGGAGGTGCAGACGTCGTACTTTGCTCTTAAACCTGCTTCACCTCCGGGCCCGGGGAACTGGAAAGACATCAATACGGTTTTGAAGATGGGAGTGAGGGATTTTGTCATCCTGTGATATATGTGTATATCAAATTTTACTGCATGGTTTAATCACATAGATAAACTCACAGTAGATTGATTTTTTTTTTTTTTTTTGGTAATATAGATGGAGTTTTTGGGTGCGTGTTCATTAGTCATGCTACTGTCTGTCAATTATCTGTCTGCCTGTCAATTATCTGTCTTTCTGTCTTTCTAAATTCTTTGCTTAGATCTTAAATAACAGTTACAGAACAAATTAAGATCTCGAAAGTCATAAGTATACGTATTTATTTCTTGCAAGAAAGGCAGTTCACACACAGACAGAGTCTGATATGAGAAGGGCGGTCCATATTTTTTTTCCGTACCCATGTTAACAGGTGAGAGCTTTCACACTGCATGCGGATGCAGTCCGTCGATCCGTTCCAGGTGCGGTGCATATACAGCAGAGCAGAGATCGTTTCCGCACCGTCTATTTCTGCTGTGCTGCAAACGCAGAAATAAAGTGACAGCGCATGGTTTGTGGTCAAAATGAACACAGATTGACCTGGAAATGTAGTAGTTTCACCATAAATACATTAAATTCAATAAAATGTTGTAATCTCACCATAAAAGCATTTAATTGGATGCATCTTTTTAATTTAAGACTGGGGTTTTAAGGAAGGAAAACTACAATTTACCTCAACAAGGACATAATGAACGACACTCGTCTCATTTATGGAGGTAGAAAAACAAGTTCTTTGTGACATGCAAGATTTATTGTATTAAAATTTAAATGCAAAAGAAAAGGCACGAGTCAACTTTTGTTGTCAACGTAAAACACGTCATTTCAAAAACATCTAAATGCATGTTTTGCTGTGGTGCAAGCAAACTTTTTATCTATTTCTAAGAAGAACAGAACATTCTGTCCTTTTGCACACGTCACATTGACCCGTTTGCATAGAAGATAATGCATCTTGCAATTTCCTTAACACATCTGTATTTTAAAGAACACCCAAACAAATATATGTTTCAAGAGATACATTTAAAAGAAAAAAAAATCTATTATACTGTCTGTCTGCCTCACACAAAAATTGCTGCAAAAGATGCTTTCCAGCAGGTGTTTTACCATTCGTTGTAAAACTGTAGACCTATTTTTCAAAACGCCTCACAACCGGACATTCTTCCGATTTTTTAATCTAAAAACCTAAAAATCTAAAATTCTCAGGATAGCAGCATTTGTCCAAATTACAATCTTAACTCTTTAGTCACCAAGGTTTTATTTGAAAACATTTTTACATCAAAATTTCAGAAGCTTGTCTTGAATATCATAATATTCAGGAAATATTATATATTGAAATGATGTTTGAACTTATTTGCATGTTTTATTTTTTCATTTTTTTATCCTCATTCCAAATGATGAGAAAAGAGGAAACCAACAATAACAGGAGAAAGTACTAAATTATTACTATACTATATAGTAGTTAAACACATGTGAACAGTAGCCTACTTTTTGATCAGTTCATTAATAATATTCCGGAAATAGTAGATATTGAATTGATGTTGGAATTTATTTACATGTTTTTTTCTTCTTCTCTTTTTATCCTCATTCCAAATGATCCACCTCTACCACGGCCACTCCCACCTCGAGCCAAAGATCTATCGCTACTTCCAGCCCTATTTCTTCTACCCCTGCTGTCTTTACCTCTAGCAACAGCTCTATATGTACACTAAGACCACATCCTCCCCTGCCACCCCCATCCCTGTTGGGCAAATGGTCAAAATGATCTGTTTGTGCTTCGTGAACACTTGCGCATTGCGCGGCAAAGATGTACCGGGAGAAGCGTGCACATTCTGCATCAATGACACGATCGCTCACTTGCTCTGTCGTTTCCTCCAACAACTTTGAATAGGGACATGACGTAATTTTGATCTTGAATCGAAGTATTACATGTCTGCCATCTGGTGTTAGGGAATACAAATTAGATATTACACCATATTAGGATCTACAGCCTGTTTTACAAAGTATGACGTCTTGTCCCATTTTTGTGACTTAGGCGCTAAAAGGGTTAACCTTTCTATTTCATCAGAAACGATCTTAAAACAGGGCTTCGAGTGCAAAACACCGAACTAACCCTTTAACTATTCTAGTGTTGCTCCTGAAACCTCAATCCCTATTTTCTTCCTCCTCCCGTGTCAAAGGAGGAACTTTGAACTTCAGTTGCATCCAATGCAGGAACCTTCCATTACCGACGGCAAAGCCGAACCTGTTTACCGCTTTCCACATCACATGTGAACTCTTGAAGCAAGGTGAGATGTTCTCAGCAGAGCAGGAGGCAGCACTGACAAACTATGATAAATTAGTTGTTTACTGACATTTTATGCTGGCTGAGGATGGCGGTTAGGGAGGAGATGCGTGTTAATGAGAAGAAAATAAGTCATGGAGATATGCTCACATTGATAAGAGAAAGTCAAAAGAGCACAGGAAGATGATTAGGTCACACCACAAACTACTATAATATGCGAGATATATCCCATAATGTTTATTCATGTGATGCTGATCTTGTCCTAGATTGCATCAGATTTAATGGCTCAATCTGTAAAGTGGGAGTCACTTATAATTATTAGATGCTTTTTAAACTTTTTAATGTGTTTAAGTTCGAGCAACGTACAAAATAAAAGATTAATAAGTGATTTCTTTTTTTTTAATATGTATTGATCGTTCAACTTTAAGTCATTTTTATATTGCTTGTCATTTTTTTTTTTGTGCCAGCTTCCAACCTCCAAACCTGAGGTGCAAGTGTAGATTTGGACTTGACCGATTAAAACCACTTTAGAGAATGCAGTGCTAGCAGATTAAAAAGCATTTTAATGCACTTTGTAATGATCTTACATTGGGCACCTCCTCTGTCTACTTCTCATATGCCCTTAAAATCCCCTTACCGAGCAGATACTCCGCTGTCTGAGTCTTCATTTGACCATATAGTGGGTGGGGAATGCTTTGTCTGTATGAAGGACATTGCTGACAGCCTCATATTTTGCTGTCCTTGTAAACACTGACCAATCGAAAAACACCAGAGCGTGACACCTTTATCAAGCCAGTAGCACAACTACAGAAAATTGCGGAAAAACTACCATTTATAGCAACATTTAAAGGCAGTGCACATATATCACTTAAAGTATAATGACGTATAGTCAAAATAGGCATATTAAAAGAAAACCAATCAGAGTCCCTGTCACGGCGCCAATGTAATTAATGTGCCAGGGCCGGCATAGAGCTGTAACTGAAGATCAGTATTAGCTGTCTCATTAGCATTTTAAATAAGATTGAGATTAGTTACATTGGCAAAATAATGTGGCTACCAGTGCAAGTTTGGGGCCAATTTGGGCATTTTCCCGTCTCCATCCAATTAGATCTTTGACACTCACATTTCACCTCTATTTCACAGAGAGCAATTAAATGTTGAGTTTAAGCTTCAGAGAAGAATGGGGAAAAGAGAACGAAGCTTATTTAGCTTGCTCTAAAAAAACGACAGTGGCGCTAATGAAGAAGAGAATAAGAGGCGACAGAGATGAGCAGCTAAATAGTTTGGCCTGAAAAAGGTGTCACTCGATATCACCGAACAAGCCCATTTGGATCCCATTCCAGTTAGCTTACGCTTGGATAACACAGTGTCATCCCAAGTCGTCATATAACTGACGTCTTGGGACGTCTTTTGACCATACGTCAACATCCACCTTTTTAGGGTACCCTAAACGTCGGTTAGTTGACGATCCCGGGCCCTCATACAACTGACGCTTTACCTTTAACGTCAGTTAGGTGACGGGGTAGGTTTAGGGGTAGGTTTAGGTCTGGGGTAGGGTTAGGATCCGATAACGTCATAAGGGTACCCTAAAAAGGCGGGTGTTGACGTACGGTCAAAAGACGTCCCAAGACGTCAGTTATATGAAGTCTTGGGATGAGACTGCGCTGGCTTGGATGCAGAATTGATGGAAAATAAAAAAAAGTGAAAACATGACGCAAAATATCTCAAAAAATTAATTTGATCCTGTGGTTGACCCTTTCGCTAAATCTTTCTGACCAAGGTATTTATCAACATTGTCACAATTTCTGTTGATGTATTGAACGTGGCATATTTCTTTAACTTCACAATACAGAACCATCTAAATATTATGTGACCTACTAGAAAATGTAGCACCTTTGATTACGAATTGCAACAGCTGACCAAAATTCATGCAAAAATGCCAAAATAAATTACTGTTGCTTTTATCCAAAGACAGTCTCTCTTATCCAAAGTAAATCATCAAAGTAACTGATATCTGAAGTTAGAGATCCTTCTGGTAACATATTAGGTATATGTTCAAAAAGCATCAAAAAAAGCTTAGGATCAAACACAGTGCAACCTGGCAACCATTTTACATCATCAGACTTCTTTTGGAAAGATCTTAACTTTAATCTGAGTCAGAATGTTACGGAGTTAACATATGGCACAGGAAAGGTCAAATGCCCCAGCATCCCTTGGTGCACAGATGTTTAGCGCAATTGCATTTTTCACCCACCGCTGCTGCATAATCTCTGCTGATCATGGACTTGGCATCTACCTGTACACATTAATTGATTCCCACCGCTTCGCCTCAACAGCCATGACCTACCTGACATTGCATTGGCCTGTAAATGGTCCTATTAAATCAGAAGATCTCGTAAACTTGCCGAGCAGGGATGTCTTGCTCAGGGCAGGTCAGCATTGGCTATCAATTATATGTCAAGATGACCTTCTGTGGCCTCACAGTGGGATGACTGCTGACCAGACAGTCACTTGCAAGTGTCTGGTTCAGAGCACTCTTTTTTGTTCACAGGGCATTCCTGTTTAACCAAATGGATTTAGCAATAAGCTTGTGTTTAGCCTTTCACAGGTCATATGTGTATACTATTATTGGTATATGGTCTTCCATTATTGATGATGTTGCCTTGAACGATGATCTATGTAATTCCCAACATGTCAGCCTAGTGTTAAGTATTAAATGTCTGCGCTACAGACATAACTGGTACATAAAATCATGTCTTGTTGAGGGACTATTACTTTTCAGGGTGATTGAACTTACTATTAGTGTCTGGTGGACGATAAAGTCAAACAGTCCCATAAACTTACAACAAGAATGAGCTAGTAAGCAAGAAACCACTCAGAACATCATAGCAACTGCAAAACCATGCCCTAGCAACTTCCCAACAACATCATCTAGTTACATTGCAAAAAAACATCTGTGACATAACAATACAAACCGCATAGCAATCCCTTAGTAACCAACCAAGACATTCTAGCATCTACCTAGCCACGTCCTAGTAACCACCCAGAACACTCATAAATGAATGCCTTGCAACCACATAGCTACACTTAAATCACCCTAGTATCTACCTTGAACACTATAGGAGCTGTATAGCACTGACCTAGCAACCATCTCACAATACCCTAACTACTTAGCAACCAGCCAGAGTACCCATATTAATGTAAATGCCTGGAAATCACCCATAATACTACATCAACTTCATACCATATGTAGGTACACCTACATTCAAAATCCTAGCACGCACATATATTGTAACACCTAGTAACCACTTCAAGTATTACAGGTTATCGTGTACAGAGGTGTTCTGTCCAATTAATTAAAACCTCTGTTTTTTTTTTTGTTTTGTTTTTTTTTGTTTTTTTTCCATTAGGTGGCAAATACATATAGAGCTGAGTACCATTAGTGTAACAGTGAAAACTATGTGCATGTTTTCTAAGGATATCTTAGAAATAATGGCATGTACAGGGTGATTAGCAACGGTCCTAGTACTGAGCCTTGTGGTACCCATATTGAACTTGCGATTTATCTGAGACCTCTTTGTTTACTAAATTGATAACAGTCAGATAAGTACGATTTGAACCTACTCAAAACAATTTAGAAACAACCTAGAACAAAACCTCATAACTATGCCTTTGCAACCACATACCAACCAAATGCTCAGCAAGAGCACCTAGAGCACCCTGTTTACAACCTAGTTTCACAGTAAGAACGACCCATCACACAATAACAACCACATAGAAATTGTCTAGAAATCCACTGTAGAAACTATCCAGAACACCACAGCAATGACACACAGTAGCAACAATGCAAAGTCCATTGTAGCCACGTACTGTAACAACACCCCACCAACTGCTTAGCAACCACTTACCTTAGTTATACCCCAATAACCCCCCAGAACACTTGTCAAAACACCCGTCAACCACCCTGAACCATATCAAACACATGGCAATCCCCTAGTAACCACCTAAAACACCTTATCAACCACATATGAATGAACGCCTAGCAACCACCCAGCACATCTTAGCAACCTAATATAGTAAGTGAGATCCTGTGTGATATGTACCGATTGGTAGCCTGGCTGACGCCTGACCACGTATCAATGAGAATGAAACGTGGTCTGGAAACCACATGTAAATTTTGTCGTATTTGAGGCGTGGTTTACGACTGCGCAGAGCCGTATTATTGGGTGCTACGAATGTTTATCAAATGCGCCTGTACGTCTATCAAATGCACATGTGCTCCCTCCCCGTTCTGTGATTGGTTCCCTATTTCAGGGGAAAATTTGGTTCATGGTATCCAGACTGCCTAGCAGCGCGAATAAAATCGCGGTGCAGCAAGGCAGAATGGGGAAACCCAGGCTAACCGATTGGACCAATAAATCACTTTATTCTTTGATTGGTTCAGTGGATTATTGTCTTATTTTTTTCTTTATTCCCCCCTAAATTTAGTGCATATCAAGAAAACAATAAAAACTCAACTGTCGGCCAATTGAGTTGGATATTTGGCATTTACCACAGTTGTGACAGCACTGAGCTGTTTAAAGACAGCGTAAAGAGAGCCAGTCGGTCCATCTGTCTGGATCAGGTGCGCACACTTCCATTTCTGTTCTGTTGTTGTTTGTGAAATAGTGTCTTTGTCCAAGAATAAAATAGAAAGATTTCTGAAGTGTTTGCTGAAGCCCTCATGCGGGAAAGCACAGCTGGTGACACCCCGCAAGGTGAGTGTGTGGTTGTGTCTCGGCAGAGCTGAGTTTCCAGAACGCCGGACATATCAGCAGCCCCTCTGCACTGAGCACTTTCACCTGCTTTACAGTTATATCAGCAGCAGTGACACAGTGATATGTGCGGTCCAACATCCATTAAAATGTGTTTACTTCAATGTCAAAAAAAAAAAAAAAAAAGTAAAATGTGCCCTGGAAAAAAAATGCGCTCTGAGCTGTTTCTGTCTCTCTCTCTTGCCAAACATGAGCCGGCAGGGACAAATGCATTTCCTGCCCGATGCTCGGTGCATACTGAATGACTGCAGCTGATCGAATAAATAAATGGTATCAGTAATCAGTAAAAAAAATTTTTTTTGAACGTAAAATGCATTAAATGTATGAAGTGAACTAAATAGTGGTGTATGTTTTGGTCGTCCCACCCAACTCTAGTTGCTAGGTAAGGCACAATCTTGGACCTTGTTATGTCTTCTGAAACATAAGTATGCAAACACATTTCCAAAACATGTTCTCAAAATATGATGGCATTAACGTACAGTAAACCGAACTCTGCTGGGGTCGTTCCGTTCACGGACCACCAGACAGTGTTGATATTTGCAGCTGGTGGTGAGAGGAAGATTGTCGTTACATGGTTGTCTACAAGCCAAAATCATGTGATGTCATGCTCGCATTTGTTTGGCTGTGTTGCTATGTCTGTTGCCCTGGCGAGTGATGAAAGCACTTAAATGGAGTATTGCGTTTCCTGAAACGAGAGGAATGACAGTGACGGCCGGCTGCTCCGAGAGCCGTTCTGTGTGCTCGCTTTGTAACCAGAGCACACCGCGTGTTGCGGACATTTAACATGTGTTTTTTCTGGGGTTGATAAGGCTTGGTGTCATTCGCACACATTTTTGAGATGGTTGTGTTGGTCACGTTCGTAGATTCTGATCAAATCATCTTAGACCACCCTTCTGAAAATCTAACTTCAAACAGGTTGGAGGGTCTCCCTAAGGAGTGCATTTCTCCAAAGCATCATTGGACAACGACGGTCTCGAATGGTTATGGATTGGCATTAGAGTGTGATGGATCATTTTACAAGGATTAGCTGAAAGGTCAGGTGAACTAAACCGGCTAACATGCTAGCAGACCAGCTAGGTCTCGCTAACCACCTTCTTAGATTAGTTTAACCAATTTTGTTTAAGTTACAATGAGGGTAAGCATCATTTGTGACAAAATTGTGTTTAAAGATTCGAACGTTGCATTGAATCATATCCTTCCATGAGAAAATGGCTAGTTGTTGTTAGCTGGGAAAGTCTGAAAGTGCGTTTGGTCTCACGCTGGCCTGTGTGATTCATTTCTTCGACTCCATCTGGCTCTGCTGGTTTACGGTGTTCTAGCATGTAATCTACAACATCCCTGACCAGATAGGCCTTCTGTCCCGAGCTGTGATACACAGTGTAATCCATCCTCTTGCTCTTGTCTCGGTCGCTTTAGCAGAACTCAGTTTAAGCACTCTCCCCTCTGCCATGACTAATTCCCCCGAATGGCACGGCAAAGTTTGCCGGGGGTCTCTGTAGTTGGCAGTCGTGTCGGTGGGTGTGAGTATCAGAGGAAAATGAGATATATGTTGTCCAATATGCTACTTGGATGCTACGCTTGGATAATACAAATTTGTTTGATTGTATCCTGCTTATCTGCTTTACACCAGCCTGATCTTATAACATGTCTAGAAAAGCCAGACATATTTTGGCACTTTAAAAGTCTAATGTGGAATCAAAATATTATTCTTATCATTATAATGGTGGGAGTTTTATTATTGAAAATAATAAAATGAAATTTAAAGTAAAACAAAACAAAAATAGAGTGAAATTAAATAACAAAGTAAAATACAAATAAATGTAAGATGTTTAAATGTAAAATCATTTTATATTTTAGTTATTTTGATATCTATTTTTTATATTTGAAATAATTAAACTAAGTTTAAAATAAACTAAAATATAAAAAAAATGAAACAAACCAAGTTAAATGTTTTTTCTTATTTTATTTTTCTTACTAAATATAAAATAAAGTAATAAGAATAATTAAAATCCTAAGTAAAACGATAGGGCCTTCACTTTTTCAAGGCTTGGCCCCTAATAAAACTAAACAAAAATAAATAATAGTTAAAAATTAAACAATAATATTTTTTATGGTGGTGCTAATGGTGTTTTATTTGATATTTAATATAATTTTGTATTTATTTTTTTATATTATTTTATTATTGAAAATAGTCAAACAAAATATAAAATGAAACAAATAAAAATAATTAATAAAGTACAATTATAATAAATAAATAATCAAATAAAAAATGTGATGTTAATGTTGATTTATATTATTTTAAATTTAATAATTTATTTTATATATATATATATATATATATATATATATATATGAAGAGTTCAGATGCAAAAGCCTCTAAATGCCATTTGAAAATTTCTTCTAAAACGATAATTTTTATCAAGCTTGTATATTTAAGTTCAGTAATTTCACTTAAATGGCATTGAAGATTACCTATTAATTGTCATTTAAGTGAAATTACTGAACTTAAATATACAAGCTTGATAAAAATGGTCATTTTAGAAGAAAATTTCAAATGGCATTTAGAGGCTTTTGCATCTGAACTCTTCATATATATATATATATATATATATATATATATATATATAATGAAACTATTTAAACTTATTTAAAATAAAATATAAAACGACACAACTAATATAAATTAAATCAAAGAAAACAAATATTTAATATTTAAATTTTTTAATAAAATATAAAATAAAACTAAATATAAAACAAAACAAAATAAATTTAATTTAATTAAGTGATAAAATGTCCATCATTAATATACACTGTAACACAGAGTCTGAAAATATTCAGACCTGAGACAGTTTAAGAATATGCATTAAGTTTTAATGAGCATACGTAATGAGAAATGTTCAGTTTGGTGTGTGTCGTCATGAATATCGAGTCACCATTACAAAGATGCTGTACGCAGTCCATCACACAAGTAAAGAGCTAAATATACCTCCTGGAAATAATGCAAGTACGTTTGGATTTATTTAAGCATAATCATCAGTCGTACGCGGTCATGCTGCGTTGACCGTTTGAGTTGTCTTTGGGACCATCTGCTCTGCAGTCTGCTAACAGTTGTAAGTCTGCTGTTGTACACGGCCATCCTCCAGCATTGATGATGCACTGTCTCTGTCTCGTGTTTAAAAGTGCTCACTAATCTTGCTAAGGCCATGGTCATCTCTCTGGCTCTCTTTACTGGGGTACGAATCGCTCATGCCACATCAGAGCTTGTGAGATAAGCAGGAAATGTCATTGTATGATATCTGATCTATTGAGCACTTACTGTACATGCGTCTGTCATAGGAAAAGTGCATCTGAGAAGCTTAAAAGTGTTTTAGTCTGTACGGATGAGGATGCAGAATTCTGGCTGCAAGGGTATATTCATAAAAAATATATGCATTATTAATAGCAACGGATAGTTTGGATTTTATTTTAAAATTGGATACATGATTTGTTGAATAATGTAGAAATGTATTATTTTAATGGTAAAGATGTAATGAGAATATTTATGACATATTCGGTAATGAAATTATTTGATTTATCACTTTTGTTATGGTAAACAATTACATTAATTGTTTTGATATAAATGTTTAAAAGAAGATAAAAAAACAATATAATAAAATATGTCTATTATATTTTAAATATATGATTATACATATATCTATAATAAATATATATTATGAATGAATTTGCATTTTATTTTATATTTATGGCACATTAATTGTTTTGATTTAGATTTTTAAAAGAAGTAAAAGACAATATAAGGAGTTTAAATATATCTATAATATTTTGAGTATGATTATACATTTATCTATAATAAATACATATTTTGATGAATTTACATTTTATTTTATTTCTTTTATTTTATTGTTTTTTATATACCATTGCATATATTATATTAAATAATATTATAAATTATATTAATATAAGATATGTTAATAGAATATTTAAGGTACATTAATTGTTTTGATTTAGATTTTTAGAAGTTACAGAAGACATTCTTATACATTTTATTTTTGTTTGATTATATACTTTGTTTTAATTTATATTTTATTGAAAGAACATAGTACACATACAATATAATTTTTTATTTTTATTTTATTATGCATATTAGACATTCTTATACATTTTATTATTTTTTGATTATATACTATGTTTTCATTTATATTTTATTGAAAGAACATAGTACACATAAAATATATTTATTTTTATTTTATTATGCATATTAGACATTCTTGTACATTTTATTATTTTTTGATTATATACTTTGTTTTAATTTATATTTTACTGAAAGAACATAGTACACATAAAATATAAAAGTTATTTTAATATTTGGTAATTTTTTAATATTTTAATATTTGCTAATATTAGGATTATTTGTTAAGAATTAAGTTAGAATTAAGTCTAAGTATACATACATATATACATATACATATATATATATATATATATATATATATATATATATATATATAATCAGTGCTTTATTATACATTGCATGGTTTGTAAACTTGCATTATTATACAGTAGCAATATTATTTTGAATGTGCAGCCTGTTTTAAAAAAAAAATGCCTTGTTTACCATATTACAGCTACATTGGCCTATTTGGCATCATGTTTTAGTATCCTGAGACTTGTGCTGTTAACCCATTTTTACAAGAACAAGCCATAAGTATGCTGCGTTCTGGTGATAAAAAAAATGCATTAATGCATTAATATGAATTAATAATGCATTACTTTTCATTAATATTAGCGGTTACCTCGGCCAGGTGAGTGCTGTGATTTTGCCATCGCCCCTTAAACAACAGGTAACGACCTCTATCCTTCAGACAAAGCTGCTTCATGCTAGATAAACTGAATAACCAAATGTTAGTCAGACATGCCAGTGGATTTGTGCTGACAGGCTGTTTATGATTCCGTGACCTGTATTAATACCAACCGCGGTCACATTGAGAATCATCAAGGAAAATGGTAACAATCTGAAGTCTCTGATTACTAAGCTGTCAGGCGCTGGGACAGAGAACTGGAGACGGATATCAGCGCCAAGAGAATGTTAATAATAAAGTGGCGTTCAGGGGGCATTGCTAAGGGTGTCAAGGAGGCGCTTTGTCTTTCTCGTTCCCCCCTCCCCCCCTCTTTTCCATATATTTGCCAATAGTCAGAGCAATCCTGTGTTTATTTATTTTTTGTTGGTTAATATTACAGGCATAAGGTCAGGTCTGTTTGTAAGCACGCTCCTGCTGGAGTTTGATATTGATTTTAATCAAAGCTGCACGGCTTGTCACCTCCTCACCTCTGAAACGTCCTGTGTCAGGGTTCGCATTTCACGCTTGGAAAGTTTTTTTAATTGATTGCAATTAGAACCATCGGGATGGTGCCGTTGTGTCCTGACCCTCGAGGTGGAGGAGAGAGAGAGAGAGTAAAAACATACTTATCCTTTTGATCCTTTATAAATGGAATGTCACATCATGGAAAATTTATTTGTGCTTTTGAAATTGCATATTTGACACAATTATATATTTTTACAACTGTGTAGTCCATGCATATTGGTAGGGTCGGAATGTCAAGCAAGAAACATCCCAAGCTAAATTGTCATGTGTACACTGTAAAAAACAAACAAACAAACAAACAAACAAACAAACAAATAAATAAATCATGATTTGTAATCATAACTTTTTTTCTTCTGTCAAATCAACTTAGATAATTTATATGGTTCAGATAACATAATATTTTGAGTTTCTGATTATTAAATCAATCTACTTAACTGTATTAACTCAATTTTTTTTAATTTCAATTAACTTAAAGTTGTAAGGCAACCATGTTTCTTCATTTTTTAAGTTAAACCAACAATATTTTTTAAATAGTGTATTATAATTACACACACACACACACACACACACACATTATAGAATAACTCAAGTTTTTAATGTTTATTTCTTAAATGCTCACCAACTGATGCCTTTATTACAATAAAAATTACAGTAAAAATAAAATGTGTATACCATTCAAAGTTTAAATAAATAAATATGCAAATAAATACATACATATATACATTTTAATTGTAATCTATAGTAATATTCCTGTTTTTACTGTATTTTTCGATCAAATCAATGCAGCATTGCTGAGCAAACGAGTCTTGATTATTATCAATATTATAGAATTGTTAGTAATCAATTCACATGCATGAATCAATGTATTACAGTTGGTTGTTAAACATGACGAGTGCAGGAACAGCTGTGCAGTGTGCCGGAGAACGTCCACAATGGCCGATTTACATAGACATACAGCAACTAAAAGCGATTGGATTGAACTCAACCCTAAGGGTTCTTTCATTGTGTCACGCAGCGTCCTGCGATCAATGCGGCCGACGTCAGTAGGTCTGCTCCTCCGATGAGGAATCGAACCAGACACCAGATATGAGAGCGAGAGAGAGAGGAAAAAAGCACTCACTACCATTATCTCAGTCTACTCCTTCACGCAGTAATTCCATTCCCTTGATAACACATGTTGCCAATTCCCAAGGGACATCCTGGCAAGTGCAGGATACCCAGTGCTTCACCAGAGCTCCCATAATGCTAACAATTACAAGACTAGGCGTCTGGCTGGAACGAACCTCTCTCTCTCTCTCTGCATGTCACCCAGCTTTGAGGAAACCAGTCACCAGAAATGATTCATTTCACATGAGAATAGAATACAATACAATACAATACAATTTTATTGTAAAATACTGCAGTTTTTGACAACGTTATTGACAGATACGGTTAACAAATATCAATGGAATACTATTCCCTGTTTTATTAAAACTAGCTTATCATTGTCAGTATTTAAGTCAAGCATGAAAAAAAACACTTGTGTGATTGTTAAAATTTCTGTATATATGTTGTCTTTAATTGTCTGCCATTATTGTGATGATTGTTGCTATTTATTATAATAATTTGGTGTGGTATTCAATGAAAAGAGGTTTTACTATATTACCTCTCCTTCAAAATCCATATGTATTGTTTTAATATCTGTCTAATAATAATTAATATATTTAATAATTAATATATATTTTTTTCTTGTGCTAAACTAATAAATAAAAAAATATATATATATATATATATATATATATATATATATATATATATATATATATATATATATATATATATATATATATATATATATATATTTCCAACAATTGTTTTTACAAATTGCATTGTTTTGATTTTATTATTTAGATTTTTTTTTGGTGACAGTTATACTTTTAAATATGTTTCAAGTTAATAAATATTCACAGTAAATTTAATCAAAAGTAATAAATTTGTAAACACAATAATTTTAATAATTTGCAGATTTTTAATATTTAGCAGAAGTCAATTTTAGTGACAGTTGAAATTTCAGTGTTTAAAAGTGAATACATATTCAGAGTAAATTTACTACCACTACCACTAATAATAATAATAACAGCATTACACCATTTCCAGAGCACTGCTACCAATAACAAAAAATTAAACACCTCAGAACTATAATTTGTAGATTAAAAAAAAAAAAAAAAAAAAAAAAAAAACATCTCTTGCTTGCGTCACGGGTCGTGCTATAATGCTGTCCAGTGGAGTCTCAGCAGCCGTGTGTCTTCTGACTGTGGGGGATTTGAAGCGCTTCACGTTTATTGATCAGAAACGTCCCCTCTCTCCACAAGTCTAGACTACAGTCGTTTTATTCCCCCTTTGGGGTGAAAAGTAAATATCAATTCAAGGACTGAAACTGGTTAAAAGCACCCTTAAAGTTTATTTGCACATATTACTCAATGTTCTATATGGTTTTGATGGACATGCATTGTTAGTGACTTGGAAACACAAACGGAACTTTAAAATGTATAAATAAAATAGCATTATTTAAAAAAAAAATGAAATGAGAGTGCAGTGAGAGATTGTAATTTTCTGTTTATTTGACTGCTTTTCAAAATGCATAATTTCAAACAGCTTAACAGAAAATGTATGTATGTACATTACATTATATTGTTTTAAAGTGTTACATTACTTAGGTCACACATTAATTGGCGCTCTCTTTCTGGACATACTGCTTCCTTTGTACATTCTCTCTCTCTCCATAAGAAAAGCTCATTGTAAAGGAAATTCCAAGCGATCACCTCCTCTCCGTATTCTCCTTGGAGAACCGCTAGCCTCTGCTCTCTCCCTTTCATCCGTCTCGGCACATCACAAACACCATGAGCAGCAGCAATGTGATCCTATGCATTATTGTTAAAAAATACATACCAGAGAGGAGAGCACACAAGGAAGTCATTTACTTTGAGCGTCTGAGCTGGACTCACTGATGTCTGCTGGACCCCTTGAGTGATTTGCTTTCTCCAATTTCTCTCCCTCTCTTTCACTCTCATTCGTTCTCTCACTCTGTCTCCATTTCGTTTGATTCTTGCCATGTGTGAGCTCTGACACCTTCCTACGTGAGAACAGCTGGAGAAAAACTGAAGCCTCGCTTTTCAGATGCTCTGATTTACCGCCACGAGCGCTGGCAAAATTGCAAAACAGCATTCGCGCAACATGTCATGTCATCTAGGGAAGACGTGATGACATTCGAATGGAGGTGCCAATGATTGTCTAGCAGGTTTAATCTTGTCATCTTTCACTGGATATGTATTTGATATTATAGAGTCTAGCAGTTTTAGTGGTGCTCGTTGAGGCAAACATCCGTTTCTTAGTGTAGGAATTTGAACCAACCTCTTTCTAAGCGTACGAAATGAAACTTCAATCCCACAATGTGTGTGTTACAGACATGATACAATACCTCAGATAACACAACTCGTCAAAAAGAAGTTTATGCCTTTTGCTTGGAAAACTAGGAAAATAAAGTTGCATAGGCTTAGATTGAATTCAGGATATATTTAGGGACAAATCAAACACTTGGAGGTGGATTGGTAACGCATTCTCATCCTAGGGCGTCATATGTTGACACTTTTGAAATTTTGTCTAAATCTAACACACATGGCACCCTTTAGCGTCAATATAACACGTCACGCACAGAGCTTTGGTCGGTCATGGTAGGTTTAGTTCTGGGTTAGGTTTAGGGTTACACCACTAGGAGGCGCCTTCTGGCCCATATATATATCTGCATCTCATATTGACGCTAAAGGGTGCAATGTGCCTTGGATGTAGACGAAATGTCAAAAGCATTAGTATATGACGCCTTGGGATGAGAACAGGCTGGGACTGGACTCTTGACTTTGCCAGTACACAACCACCATGGCAACCACTATTGCAACATGCTGACAAACGTCTAGTGGACCGTAGCAATGTTCTTGGAACTTAAGCCCCGTCCACACTACTGCGTTTTCGTTTAAAAACGGAGAATTAAAACGAATACGATATCCGTCCACACCAGCGTTTTATCTGCGTATTAGAATCTCCATCCACATTAAAACGACTGAAAACACGGATCACGTGACCATTCACCAACACTGGGCATGCGCGTGCTGGTGTAAACAGTGGTTGGCGAATCAGGTAAGTATACGTCATGACTGATAACACCCAATCATAGAGCCGAGCGTCAGCCTCTGCGTCAGTGTTTCTGAAGTCCTCCGTTTTTGTCCCGTCTACACTAAAACGCCCTCCGGAGATTCAAAACACAAAACGGAGCTGCAACGTTTCTAAACTTCTCCGTTTTAGGTCTTCGTTTTTCCTGTTTTAGTCTGGACGGTAGGTGCAAACGTAGCAAAAGGTCTCCGTTTTTAAACGAAAACGCAGTAGTGTGGACTGGGCCTTAGTATTGTGTAGGTGAGTTCAGCAAGGCAAGTGTAACTGGTCATACTCGCTCTGCTCTTTGTGGGATTCAAACCAGTGGTAACCGGTTTAGAATGCAGGCACACCGCCAAGGACTCTAAAGACTGTAGGTAAGGGCAAGGGGTAAGGGGAGGGAGGTTACCTGCACAGATTTTACTTGCTGGCTTCTGATACACTTATCCCTCCTAAGCCTCATTCCCATCCGGGTCATGGCACCAATATAACTGCTCATACTCAACTCCAAGCGGGACTAACATGGACACTAACAAGGCACCTAACACAGTCTCATCCCAATTCGTCATATAACTGACGTTTTGGGACGTCTTTTGACCATTCGTCAATATACGACTTTTTAGAGCCCCCTTAAACGTCGGTAGATGACGATCCCGGGTCGTCATACAACTGACGTTTTACCTTTAACGTCAGTTAGGTGACGAGTTGGGTTTAGGGTTAGGTTTAGGTGTGGGGTAGAGTTAGGATCCCATAACGTCATCTACCGACGTTTAAGGGGGCCCTAAAAAGTCGTATATTGACGAATGGTCAAAAGACGTCCCAAAACGTCAGTTATATGACGAATTGGGATGAGACCGGGTTGAGGCACCAATGGCATCAAGACAAAAGACGGGGTATGGCAGATTATAAGGATGTCGTCCAATCGTACTACCTCGATGTGACAGTCCCACATATTTTCATCAATTCCTGTGCTCAAATGATCTATTGAAGAGCAGATCAGACTAAGGCTCAATCCCAATACACCCCTTGGTCCTACCCCTTGCTTTCGAGTGTACCCCTCAGGCCTTAAACATAGTTGCAAGGGCCAAGGGGTTGAAATATTCCCCTACGAAATGGAACAACCCTTCATGAACCCGATACGTCATCAGTCGTCGGCGATGGCTCTGCCGTTACAGAGTTTACAGGATTTCTCCATGACAACGACTGACAATCAGCGCAGCTGCTCTTAACTTTGAATAAACATGATGATTATAACATCCCTTCCTCGAAATGTATGTCTTTTCTGATCGGAAAGGTAATTTATTATAACATTTCTTAATTTGAAGGACTATAGTGTTATTATAAGAGTAAATAAAGCGCGTGGTGAAATCATCTGGCGCTAAATTTAAATGTTTAACCGTTTGCGAAGCCATCTCGCCGGTGATTTGCGATGCATTCCGTGAACGTTCTCTTAGCCCTCCATTTGGAGTGTGCCTCTGAAAAAACTCAGTTTTGAAGGCTATGTAGCCCTATCCCTTCGCCCTACCCTTCGATCTCAACAAGAATCGGGACACCCTACCCCTAGACGTGAATGCACAAAACGGAGGGGTAGGGCCAAGGGGTAGGGGCAATGGGTGAATTGGGATTGAGCCGAAGTCTTACCCTGTGATGATCTTGATTTCATTTTATTCAAAAGGCAATCATTCTATTAGGGAGTAGTGTCAGTGTCTTAACTTGGTCCGTAAGAAGCTCCTCCAAATGTATGCACTTCACCACTGAACGTTCAACAGCCTTCAGCATCAGGTCAATTAATCTGTTATCAGTCATGGTGGTCCTTAAGTAATCGTAAATTCTATGCAGTCGATATTGCCAATGTCACATGAATCTTGAACTATGTAATCAATTCGAAAAAGCAACAGGTAATGTGTTCAGTCTTTGAAGAGCTGTCAAATTTATCTTCTTTTAGCTCAATGTCTAGAAAGACTTTAGCAGTTTTGATCTGTGTATGAAGCAATGTTTGGCAAATTTTTCAATCTAACTTGCATTCTAAAATAGTGGGAGATGAACAAGTAAATGCCTGGACAACATCACTATCAGTGAAGTATCGATTAACCTCACTGTAGAAGCGATCAAGTACTTCAAAGTACAACCTTGTTTCATGATAATCTGGGCTGTCGGTTGTTGGCCTTTGGCCACTGCTTGACCCTACTATAGAACCTGCTAATGCTTTGGACACATTCCTTATTCGAGCAGGCCGTGGGGGATGAGGTGTGTCTAAAGACTTTTGTGCCAAATCCCCCTGTCTCATTGAAAGTGTTCTGCCACTCAGCATCTGATGTTTCGTACGTTTGATAAGGGTTGCAGCTGTTGTGATATAAAAGCCTACTTTTTGAAGTTGTTCAGGCAACCCATAAGTCAAGTTTTTCTCTAGAACAAGCAGACGTTCGACAAAAGAAAATATTTCATTCTTCATTCTGCTTCCACTGATCCCTCTGTATGGGTCTCCGGGGTGGCCTTCAGCACAGCTTGTACAGCCTTATCGCGCAACTTTTTTTTTTTTTTTTTTTTGCAGTGCCCTATACCAATATATTCAGTGAGTTGTCCAAGTGCGCTCCAATTTCAAAACTTTCTGTCCTAGTCACTTCACCTCTGATTGAAAGGTATGCATCTATTATTGTTGTTTGCAATAAAATTAGAACTTGTTTGTACTTTGTACTGGGTTGTCGGTTGTATTTGCACTGATGTCAGCTCTTCGCAGGAATGTCGTGACGTCATGGGACTGTTAGTTGATTCGTGGGGCACCTGCTCCTCTGAGGTTTTGAAGCAAGTGCTGACTCTCACCTCTCCTGGCATAAGGATTTCAGTGTCGCACAAAGGGGATGTTTTGCTGCAGCTGGGGTTTAAAAGCTAGCGCTGACAGTCACCTCTTGAACCGGATGATGTACAGCTGTCGCTTGCAGTCTTTTCATGACCTATGCATCTAGTACTACTTCTTTTCTTTTCATTTTATTTATTCAGTCGTTATCTATAGCTACTATATATTCACCTCACTTCCAATCTGGCACGCAATGGTGGAGTAATAGCACTGTAATCATGCAATAAAAATATATTACTTTGCATTGACCTGACCTGGCTGCCAAGGTATGAAAGCCGCCATACCCAACTGACGCCCCTACAAGGCACCACTGCCCATGTAATGACTAGACAACAACTCTAACATAATCAAGCTGCTGTATAAATGTATTCAAATTTGGAATGAAAGTCTTTATGCTCATTTGCATTTTTAATTAGTGTAAGTACAACAAATAGATAGATTCTTGTTCTGTAAATTAGTTAAAGCACAGCAAATAGATAGATTCTTGTTCTGTATTAACACGCATTCTTTTGGGACTGAGGAGAGCAGATATATTTGAGACTGCCTTGCTGCCCTCCTTTGTTCCCCTGGGACAGTAATTGTCTTTGTTGTCTTAAGGGACTGCATTTATCTGTGCTCTTAAAATTCAGTCTTTGTCTGATCCCGCAGTTGCACTGAAAAATGAGCTGGTATACTAAACTGACATCGTGCCGATGGACGTTCCACTTCAATTTATCTTCAAGAGAAGGGACAGTGAGAATAGAGTCAGGTTTTAAGCACATTTCGCCAGCGGCTGCATCTAGCTTAGTGTGCAATGCTTAAGCTGAAAAGGTGAAATAAATCCATTACGGCAAAGTTTAGGAACAGTAAGATGCGTGGCATTACCGCTGTCAGTTTGAGGAGTTCCTTCAGTCTCATTTGAGAGGGTTCAAATACTCCAGCCATGGGTTTCACTAAAACCTTTGAAGATATAGATACAAGTTTAGCATTCATTATGACAAAATGAAATGGATTATTCATTTTTTTTCTTCTTTTTTACAGTGCTCATGTAATTTTTGCAATGTTCTTTTTTGCAGCCTGACCAGCCCGATGGCGCAAGATTGGCTTTAGTAAACATGTGAGGTTTAGGCTAGGCTATCTGTTTGTCTGACCAAAGGCCGATTTAGATTAGTGTTCATGAGGCCTGTTAGGGAAAGTTAACTCAAGTTACTTTGTTTTTGCATTTATTGACTGATGGCTCTTCTGTGCACATGTTGAGAGAAACTTCGAGAAAGTGCAGAGGCGTTGTGTGCACTGTGTGTGAACTAGATTGTTATTGTAGTTCTAGACTAAATATGAACACTCATTTACTCTCACTTGCACAAAAACAGATTCTGTATTTCTCAAATGAATACAAACAGTGGAATTCAATCTCAGAATATTATACAGACATACAATTATTAAACGTTATATTACACAAATACACTTTATGCATTCAATATCATTTTATTAAGCAATTTTCCCCTGTCTTTGCCTCAGTTCAACCATGATACATAAAAATGACTTCAGATAATTATCACAAATTTTGTGTTTCTTTTTATTATATGGGTTTTATTTTATGATTTTTTTTTTATTCCCTTCAGCTTGAGGCTTTTTCATTTCAATTTTGGTGTGAAAGCCTTTAAATTTTTAAAAAGAAAACCCAAACCCAGGTTAGAAAAAGCAACGCAAAAATACTATTACACATTACTTTTCATAAAAAGTTAACACAGGTAAATGCAATTTGTTACTTTATTACTTTAAAAAAAATCAATAAAATAAAATAAAAAATTGCACATTTAACAACTATATAATAACACATTAAGAACATTACACAATACTTAACATTAGTAGTTAACTTATTAAATTATGAATCAATATAAATATCAGTATAAATATGATTTAAAGTATTTTGTATATTTCCAAATATATATATATATATATATATATATATATATATATATATATATATATATATATATATATATATATATATATATATATTAATAAAAAATTGTTTCCAAAAAAATTGAAATGATCAATTATAAATGGTAATTAAAGTGATGATTTTAGAGAATTTTCTTTAGATAAACATTTCATCAGTACATAAATCACAATTGGAATGTGTATCTGCACGAAAAGAAATAGATAATACAAATCTTAACTTTTTTTTTTATGAGAAAAGAGCTGGTCTCCTCTTGTCTCACCTCGTCTTTCTCTCTCTCTCTCTCTCTCTCTCTCTCTCTCTCTCTCTCTCTCTCTCTCTCTCTCTCTCTCTCTCTCTCTCTCTCTCTCTGTGTGTTTGTGTGTGTGACTGATACTGGCTCTCTTGGGAGTCTCCAAGCTGAACTTGAGCAATTTCAAACATTAATTACTTAAGTGCTGCTCCCTGAGGGCTGGAGTCTCACTCCACTATTTGTTTTTCTTTCCAATGCAGAGTCTCTCTCACCCCCCTCTCTTTCTCTCTGTCATTCTCCTTGACTATTTCTGATGTTTGGTTCCAGCATGACCACCATGACAATCCCTTTTTTTCATGGAGATAAGCACTGCTATTAGTAATTAAAAGTATTTACTATAATTTTCCAGTCAGTGTTGATTTGTTGAGGCAAATATGTTTATATGTTATCAAGAAAGGGGGAAGAGAGAAAAAGAGGAAAATTAGCAGCAAATTATCAGCTTAACATAAAGACGAATTATTAGGCAAGTTGTAACTCAATCTACACCCTGCCCTGTCAAAAAACAGGCAGTTTAAGTGATAGTTCAGCAAATGAACATTCTGTCATCATGACCCTCATGCCATTCCAAACCTCTATGACTTATTTCTTCTGGAGATAAATAAATTGGAAAGCCATCAGAAGTACCAACTTGTATTTATGTGATCATGCTGAACATTACGAAATTAGACAAATTCTAGCAAGGACTTTAATACTATTAGGAGCCAATAAAGCCGCATTTTAAAGATAATACAAAAATATGGCATTTCCTTTGACTGAACAAAAAGAGTTACGGGAAACAGTCGTGCGTTTGTTGCATTAATAACCAAAAATCGGGTTATGCTGACAGGCTAGTGGGCAGGGAAAGTTGAATCCTGATGGATTTGAGCATTTCAGTCATGTGGTTAGGAATGATTCACATGAATCATTTAATTATTTCACTACATCCAATTCATCTTTTCTCTATGAAAACATGTGTGCAGTATTGCAGGAAACCACATCATGATGATATCTGAGACTTCTCTGACAACAAAGGACAAATCTCTAAAGAACTTTCTGACAGATATGGAAGTCGATTTGAGAAGACAATTTACGACGCCATAAGCATTTTGGTTGTATCCATCATATCTGTCCAAGATGTCTTCTATTTCGAGAACTGGCATCATAGCAGAAGTAGTTGTGAATGGGTTTCTTTGAGTGTATACGAGGTCAGAAATGTGCTTGTGGAGAGAGAGGCTTTCTCTGATGTCCTTTGTCTGGAAGTCTCTGATCCTCTGGCGATGTGTCCGGACATTAGTGCCGTCCGTGACCCCCCTCATCCTCTCTCGATCCTGTTGCTACGCGTCATTAAACTTGAGAGGCTGCCTGCAAACTGAACACGCGCAGAGAGCATGATGTAGATGGTCGTTTGCCTGACTGTGTGTGTGTGTATGTGGGTGCTATGAATTTGACTGTGTGTGTTTGCCTGTGAAGCCATAAGTAACACGATAAGCATGATAATTAGACATCAGCAGGAGACTTTTAAAGAATAAAGGGGAGACATTGCAACATGCAAGATAGTGACTGTCAGAAACACCTTTCAAACTGAGAGGGTTAAAAAAGTCAATCATCTTTACGACCTTCAGCTTTAGATTAGTATTTGGATGTTGACGTATGGTCAAAAGCGTCAGTTACAGTAGATGACGTCTTGTAAATGTGTTGTTTGATCAATGTAATGCTTCATTGTTAAATAAACGGTCGGTATTTTTTACAGGCTCACTTTTGAACTGAAGTGTATATATATATATATATATATATATATATATATAGAACTGAAGTATATATATATATATACGTATATATATCACGCAATGCAGATATTTTACGGGGTTTTTTTTGTGTTTTTTTTTTCTCTCTTAAAGGCCCTTGAATATACAGTTATATAGGTCTCCTTGGGGAAAAAAAACCCCTGAAAAATGCATTTTATGCATAGAATATATATTTTATGGAAACAAAAGGAGATACAATAACAGTAGGATTCCAAAAGTAAAAAAAAACAAAAAAAAAAAAAAACAGGTTTGTTAAGCCACTTATTAAATATTAAAGAAGTCTTCTTGCAGTCTTAAACTTAGAAATTGTACATATTTTAATATTTTGCATTACACTTCCTATAAAGAAAATTAGTGTTGCTGAATAAGCACGTGGTCAATGTTGCAATCTTATTAGTCCTACTGTCACTGACTAATTAAACGATAAATATCAGTGATCTCTTGCTGCATTACAACAAAAATACAGAAAACAGCATTATAGTTTTATAGTTTTAGCAGTAAAATACATAAATAAATTGCAAGATCTTTGGTAGAATCACAAACATGTCTTTGATTTTTTATTTTTTATTTTTATTTTTTTAAGCACACGACCCTTAAGCTATCCCCATTCATCTCTCTAGCCAAATGTCTTTTCATCTATTTCTCTTTTTTGAACCACAACATGACTGCTGTCTCCCTTTGGCCCACATGTTCCAGTCATATCCACGCCTCCACCACCAGAAAACTCTGACCTGCTCCCTGGATGTATTTCTCCTCCCAAACTCTCTTACTGCTTCCCCTCTCCTCCTGAGGAGGAAAAGCCTTGCTGTCAAGTAAAACACAACTGACACTATCAATAATCGATTCCAAGGCACTGTAAAAACTGTCTCGCCCTGCAGACATGATAGGATCTGCAGTGTAGAGGAGTTGGTGTGGGGAAATGTGTAAGAAAGGGTGATGGTACATTGCAAGAAGTCTATGATACGAGGGTAAAATGTATCTACATTGTGCTGTTTACAAAAGAAAACAGGTCTATGGAATATCACATAATTTAAAAAGGATAGCCATGAGATCTCTTTGGGGAAAATAGCATATCCATCATTCTGCTAGTTGTCATTTGACATGAAGATTTAAGTTCCAATTACTTATTTATTCAATTCTAATCTTTAACAAGACATCCTAATAATATCGTCCGCATCCAGAAACTATGCAGCAACATAAACTTAAGTCATGCTAATGTAACGACCCTCTCAGTTTGAGCCTTGTTTTCGATTTTATGCCCACTTGATTAAGATATCCTTTCTACCGTACAGTCCGCAGACACTGGACGACTGCCTCGGCTCACCAGCATCAGCCGTTAGGACAGCTCCACGCGCCGACCAGTAAACAAGTCTGACACGCACGTCTGTCAACCAGATAGGGGACGACAGCTCCTTCAAATCGAGACCGAGCTGGCTCGTGAAAAAATGCTGCGCAGTTAAGCAATCCACTTTGTACATCAGCAGTTCCTTTACATCGCATTTGCATTAGGGATGCCATGAATTAAAAGCGGGGAGTTGATAATAGGAAGAGGGATATACTAAGGAAGTTTATTATAGCTGGAGAAAGCCATCCATTACCATCCCATTCATCTCGATGACAGCTGCTCCGGGCACACCGGAAGTACACGACCTGCTTACTGCCGTCTTTGCTCATGGGCAAATCACTCACAGGTGAATTACTATGTAAAAGTAGTCGTCAGAGAAATACTCAACTTCACACTTTAAAATCGATCACTGGAAAAACATCTAGTATAATGTAAGGAAATAGTTCTGTTGTTACCAATAGAGTTCAGTGGAACTTGTGACCATAGTTGGCCAACAATGTTTATGGGGAACGGACCCCTGAATGGCTACTTTAGCTAGCTATGAACACGCTCTCTTCTGAGAACCCTAAATGTGGCAAGGGTTCATAAAGAATAATGCTTTTGTGTTTAAGAATGGTGTAGTGCATCGACCTGCAGAGGCTAATTGGCCCCTCCAAAACCCTCATACCTCGGGTTGGGTTAAACTGGTTCCCAATGTTCTCCTAAATGGTTAATATGCTAATTGTGCTTTGATATTCATCCTGGAAGGAGTTAGCTTGAGCATAAAGATTATGCTTTACCCAGCTAAAATATTAAATCCCTGCATGGAAAAAGAAAATACTGTATTTGAAATCAAATAATCAGCCTTTGGGATTATTCTGTCACCCCTAATTATTCGTACCAAAGATGTTCCCTCATCCATACAAGGTGGATCGTCCTTGAGAGTTTGCAAAAGCTATTTTCACACCAGAACACTCCACAACCAAGAATAAACGAATAGGTTTTCTGCACTCAAGTGGAGAGGAAATGTTCAATTTCTTATAAAATTGGAAAGTAACCCTTGTCTCCACATTGATACGGTTCAATTTGCCACGTTTTGTGACTTGGCATCACATCCAACCAGAAATGTCACGTCTCGGCGCAATTGCAATATGCAGTATATCTGCGTAAATACAAGAACTCAGTATGCGCGAAAGCGGTACCCTTTCCACCAGATGCCTGCTTTTAATGTCTCATGGCTCGCTCCAGTTCTAAAAGGTCATCAGGCCCTTCAGCTGAATTCATTTCTGGAAAAGGTCTCGGTTAGGGCCAAACACGGTGGAGGAAATCCAAGGGATAAGGTTAGCACCAAAGGCAGCCAAAAGTGGAATGACATTATCTTCTGTGTTATTCGTCCTGTTATCCAGAGGTAGATCCATATTTGGTAGGGAATATAATAGAGCTTTGCTTATGAGGACATGAACCCAACCTGTGTGAGAGATCAAGCTTAAAACAGCTTAGGATTTTTTGTCCTGTAAATATGTGCTACTTTATTTTAAGCCGTTTACTTAGAAGCATATCTAAAAAAGTTAATTCTTACTGTGTAAACTTAAGATTACCATTGTAAGTGTAACATAATAATTGTGTTTAAAGGTCACAATATGTCAATTAAGTAAGTGAACGAATGTAAATAAAATTTGTGAATGCATGAAATATTCACATCTCCAACGCTGTAAAAAAAAAACTATTTTCATGATTTTCAATCACATTTTTTCTTTTGTCAAATCAACTATTTTATGTAGTTCATATAATATTTTGAGTTTCTGATGATTAAATCAATCTCCTTCATTGTATTAATTCAATTTTTCCATTTCAATGAACTTAAAATTTTAAGGCAACCAGGTTCACTTCATTTTTTAAGTTAAACCAACAATATTTTACAGTGTACGGTAACAGGACTAGATTATGGACCAGACTATTGCCAGAGTATCTAAGGGCACATTTGGGTCCTTTGGAATATAAATTGCTGGCCTTTAGGGTCCCAGAGCTCATTCAACATTTGCTGTTCCCAGGTGCCTTCAGGTCCTGAGGCCTTGAGAGACTGATCCGTCTCTCAAGTTAGGAAATGTGAGGAAAATAATTAGACCAGGGTGCTTCAGTCTACTTCTCCTGGTGGGTCACCTACTTGCAGAGTGTACAACCTGCTCCAACACACAGCCTGGAAGTTTTAGAGTTACATCCATAACTGCATACTGTCAAAATCGATCCTAGATTTAATGAAGGACTTATGAAGGACCATTAAAAAATTATCGAAAGTATCCATGTCTGTAGTATGAACATAATCCAGACATTCTACGCCTAATTCTTTGCAAAAAAATTGCAAAAATATTACCTTTAGGGGTATAACAGCCGGTCTCTGGGGCAGTACCCCTATTTACACCTAAAAGGTTCCAATTTTTCTAGTTGTACATTAGGGTACGTATCACTACTCTGAAGTACTAACACGTGCCTTTGGGAGTATGAACGGTACTATTAGAGTACTGACGAAGTGACAAGTTGTTGTACCCCTACAGGTATAATTTTTGCATATTTTGTCTGACAGTGTGGCCTTCTTACCTGGCCTTATGGGTCGACGTTTCTTTTGGTGGATGCACACATCAGAGTCTCTGCGATCCATGAGGCCCTTCAGGTACTGTTCGCTTATTAATTCATGAATGCAATGATTTTGGACATACTACACAGTTCAAATACTGCTTTTCGCATACTATTTAAGAGAAGTAGACATTCGGATGTGGGGTGGTAAATCCTGAAGACATTTATTATCTGGTTCACTGTGCTTAATTTGTGTTGGAACTAATCTCTACAGGAAGATTAAACACTTGTGGGCTAGACTAAAGACAGGTTTTCAGCTTTCAGAGATACAGTTTTTATTGTTTAAGGCACTGGACATTCTATTATCTCAGTTCTGTCCAGTACCGCATCAAACTACACCGGGTTCAAGGATCAGAGTTATCAGATCAAGCCTCTGTGTAGAAGAAATGTTCAATATCAAACAGCAAGGAAAAAAGCACAAAGATAAGGCGAGGTGCACTGCATCGCATTCAGCTTCAATTGGGAGAGCTGATGAAATTGTTTGGTCTTTAATTAAGACTGGAAAGGGTTCTTTGGAGGCAAAAACGACATTTGGTATTGGTGTCCTTGATGGGCTTAACTCGAGATCAGAATTAAGCAGAAATAAGCAGCCACTAATAACACACTACACCCTTACTGTCGACAGTTGGAGGTTTTCCTCCTTTGAAGACAATGTTAAAGGTGTAGGTGAAAAGGTTGGGGTTTTTTTGCAATTGGAAACAGGATTGATACACATATCCTCTCTGTTGTTTTTTACATTAGTGTAAGTCTACTTTCAAAGCTACTGTAACACAAGACAGCTCCATGAAACAGGATTTTATTCTGTTTTGTACACAAATGGAGTAGTTTTGTGCCATTAAGTTCAAAGGAAAGCAAGCCCAGAGAAGAGAGTGCCATCAATCAGTCTAATGCATCTGGGAGAAAATGTGTATCCAGACAATGCACAAGATGCTAAATTTGATATGTAACGATTGTCTTAGACTTTTGCTTTCTGAGATTCGAGGGGTCTTGCATGTATCCCATTGGTCTCCCAAGTTTGTCGCAAGGGCTGTCCGCTGTAGGTTATTTTAGAGTAAATCTTCCTAGTCCTTATCCTCAGAAACCTTGCATATGTTGTTTCTCCTTAATTCGTGCCAGCTGCATGCACGCGGTTGTTTATATCTGCAAATATTCTGTGCATCCCATTGCATAATTCAGGGTTAATGTGTCGATTGCCATGTCGCGCATGCCAGGTGCGCCTAGCCAATTTCCAATTCAACTCAGGCAGTTGTTGTGGACTATTCTGCATGATCTCCTTACCGCAAAATATCCCAATACATTTCGACAAGCAAACAAATTATGGTGGTTAAAATATAAGCCACACTTCGGAACAAACTGCCTTACATGTCATTGAAGGCGATCGCTTCACAGCGGAATAGTTTCGTCCAGATGGGTTGCTTGTGGATTCTTCTGGCATGGGGGATGCATGGACGGCTGCCTATTTCCTGCCAAGCACGGCGCTGCCATTGGTTCCATGTCTCCCCTTTCCAGAATATTCTCTGTGACATTACTTCCTAATGAGCGTGTCAATTAGACTTAGGTGAAAGCTCCAGATGGCTGTTGCATGGTCAGGACTGTGTGTTGATACAATAGCAGTCCAGATGCATGGACTCATGTACAGGAGATGAGAGATGCCATGAGTGCAAGTTGTTTTTATCCCATTAGATGTATGTCTTGTGTGAAGTGTACCATCGTCACTATCATCTAAGATGGTTACATTTAGTAATTTGAAGGGTTGGGAATTGAGAACAAGTCCTTATCCTAGACAATGATTTATGGTTCTTGAACATCTGTATTCTTCTGCCGTTAAAATAAATGCTTTAGATGAGTTGTACTTTGTTGTATTGAATGTGATGAGAGAGAAAGACTGGCTGCTGTGAAATAATACAGAGTCAATACATCTCCACACATCTTTCTATTGCATTGGCCTCGCTGGTCTCATGATCATCAGGACAATTGTAGTCCGAATCACGAGCGAATGACTCAATGAGTCAATTTGTTTTAATAAGTGACTCTCAACATAATCTGTATATAGCGTATCAGTCACTCCTAATGAATCATGCTTACGATGCTTTTGGGAAACGCAGTCCTGACTAAGTTGATCTCAGAACAATTGCCACCAATGGTCTCTTCGATCAACTTAGGCTTACGATGCCTTTGGGAAACGCGGCCCAGAACAATTAGTGAAATACCTGACTCTGTCTCAATCTTGAGTTTTTGTTATTTACAACACAAATACACATCTGGTTCTTCCACAGATGTACTAAATGAATACATTAATGGTAAATGGAACCGCTAAACCAAAATGTTCATTTATTTCGACTCCTACGATTCACATCCCTACCTATTAATTAGTCATTCAGCTGATGTGTTAACCAAATAAGCACTTATTGTTTATCAAAGGGACAGTCACTAAGGATTGACCTGGGTTTAAGTATCTTGATCAAGGACAAAATGGTGATCCATTGATCGACCAACCAACTGGAGTGAATACTGTGTTACAATTAGAGCTCCAGATATTTAGCTTCTAAGCTATAATGTTAATGCAGATGGCATGCAATGATTTTTAACTGCCAATTTTTTTTATAACGATCATGACTTTAGGGAGTGTTAATAAGTGTTACAGTCAGGTTGTCTTGGTAATTAAATGGTGGCTGATGCTATTGCACTATTGTGCTCTTAAGTTGACTAATTATCTAAGCAGAGCTCAAACAGCCATCAGTGAAATCGCATGAGCAGGTTTCATCTGGCCTGAGATTTGATTTGCCTCTCTGACAGAGCGTGAAGACAATGCTTAAGGAAAATACATTTTGCTGCTTGTCGCTTACTCGAAATTAACAAAGCTTTGAGTTGGTTTTTTGTACTCTTCTTCAGTGATATCTCAAATGACCCCAGATTAAACTACAGAACATGGCCTCCGGTTGCCAGAAATAAAACATTAGAAGACATCTGGGCTCAGTGTGTGTGTGTGTGTGTTGTGGTTTCAATTCAATTTCCCATAGCATTTAGTGAAACAGGAGAAGATAACTGAACCAAAACATACATATAAATGAAGAATATTTTTGTTTTAATGGATAAAGAATTTTTTGCATTACTTGGAATGCTATGGTGACCTCATCTAACAAGTTTTCAGGGACACGGTAAGATAAGTATAGGATATTAGCCATAATGATGTTTTACATAAAACACTGAACTATAACACTATTTATTTCCACAATATTCAGTAGAAACTAAGTTCCATTTGAAAGCAAAGAATGTGTTTCGGAAGCTCAAGCAAATGAATTGAACATTTTAAAGCAATTTTTTTGTGAAAAAGCTCAGGCAAGGCACTGATTTTTAAGAGCATGCCATGTATTCCATGCTAGAATTGGTTGAATAGCTCAATGGAGTAATTTATTTATTTCCCCTCTTACTTTTAACTTAATTAGTTTGGTCAAACAGTTTCCCTCCGAATACCTTTTTTCGCTGTTAATCCCCCACAGTTATTGTTCCAGACTGCTAGTCTCGGCTGAAGTTGCTGGGCTGTTCACGTCTTAAATTAATTCAGTCCCCCATGTCTTTAATCCACTGCTTCCCATGCTCCTTTGTTGCATACATTTATTTAACGCCTACCATTTCACTGGGGCTGGTTTCTAGCGCTCCCCCATCACGTGCTACATTTGGTCGCTGGTCATCTTCCCTTGCCTCATTTTGCCCCAGCATTAACTTACAATGACTTGCAGAATATATGCCCTGCAAACCTGTAATTGCTTTCCTCGTCTCTGGTCCCAAGTGGTCCTTTATGCCGAAGGATCCATCTCTCTCTCCCATTTAAAGGAGGGTTCCCTTTCATCCATGCCTGGGATATGTAATGATAATATGAAACCGGATTTAGCCTCGGTCTCTCTGAGTGCTGTCTTGGCAGCGGCTGCCTCCCTTACTGTTTTTATTGATGATGCTCTCTATGTATCGCGGGTCTCATATCACCCATGGGCTGTCCTCTAATATGCCTGAGTGTAAACCAAGCCTCTTGTGAGAGTAAAGGTCATAACTCAAAGGGTTATTTAATAATGCAACAAAGGGACATGCATTTACCAAAGCACAGCTATAAGAAACTTTGCTAGGCACCATTCTGGATCTTTTTGTTTTTGATGTGAACATGCACAATGTTTGAGAATCCTGTTTCAATTTAGAATCTGTTTATAATTACACATTTGTAATAAAGTTGCAATTTAGTACATAAAAAAAAAACGTAACTTTAAATGTACTATCAAATAACGCTCTACAATTAAAATTTTTGACTGAGGTGCATTGTTCGAAGCTAAATAGTCTTCATAGTATTTTATCAAAACAACTTCTACCTCTTATCCTTTTTGGCTTATGTTACCAACATCTCTTGCTATTAAACTTCTCTCTTCCGTCCATCTGGCTTCATTCTGGTAGCTCCTCCCAACATTTGTCTCATTTCATGCCTTGCTTTCCACTCAGTAAAATGGGTTGCAAACAACATGTCATGTCTCTAAACCAAAAGCCATCTTATAAACAATCAGGCTATTTCGAGGCAAGGTTCATTCATGCAAAGCTGTGTACCGTTGCAGCACATTGAACTGATTTGTACGAATTAAAAATGACTCATGTGCCAATAGCAGAAAATCATTTAGCTTTTTTTTTGTTTTTTTTGTTTTTTGACAGGCAGACATCTTCAGCTCACAGTGTCTTAATTTGGCGTACATAGTAAAGGCCATTATTGCGTCTGCTCCAATATAATCTTCCATTTAACAAAAGGTACTTTGCAAGTGGAGACCTTTCTCTGAAACTTGTCAGAATGATGAATGGTGCGCGACATGATCTGAAAAAGATCAAGGGCTTCATTTGTCTGAAAGGCAGGGATGCAAAAGGCAGGGGCTTGCTGTCTAATCCTTGAAAAGCCGCCATGAAATCTGGATCTCGATTGGCTTCGCCTGCCTTTATTCTAAATGCATGGAGGAAAGTTGACGGTTCCACCTTTATAATCCACTCACAGATCACACAAGCAAGAATTTCCCCTGTCATTCATCAAATATCATATATTTAAAGCAACAACTGAGAATTGAAATCTGTTTCTTTGCATAATTAGACTGTACATTAGTTGTTATAAGTGGAAATTTACTTAGTTGGCTGCTTAATGAGTTGTATGCTAATCTTCCGTAGTACATTGTGGAATTCCATCATGTAAATAGAACAGGGGCATATTAATCTCAAAATTGATTAAAATGTCATTTAAATTCCTCATTTAGGCTTACATCTGAGCCAAGTTCAATCAGCTCTCTGTTAGAGATGTGTGGTTAAACTTAATGTTGTAGATAGTTCTACCTGTGTTGAAATTGATGTCACACTTTGCTCGAAGTCCCTCAGGATGTCTGTGAAAGAGTAATTAAAGACTGAATTACCTGCAAATCCCCACTAAAGAATCTCCTTTTCCCTCTGTAATGGCTTTTTGTTTTTTGTTTGGCATGACCCATCTCTGATTTATTGTCTATTTCCAGACTGAATCCAGATATTTAAAGGGTTAGTTCACCCAAAAAGAAAAATCTCTCATCAATTACTCACCGTCATGTTGTGCCAAACCAGTGAGACCTTCATACATCTTCGAAAAACAAATTAAGGTAATTTTAATGAAATTTGAGAGATTTCTGTCCCTTCATTGACAGTTTACACAATTGTAACTTTGATACTTCAAAAACTTCATGAAGAGATTGTAAGGCCCTTTGTCCACTAAAGCGATTGTAAGGCCCTGTGTCCACCAAAGCGCTGTATCGCCATTTCGTTGCTATGATACAGAATATCCGCAGCACAGTTTACTTGTAACTGATTTCGCTGATAATTTGTTTCATACTAAAAATGTATTTTTCATCCATTTTCAACATTTGTTGGTTGATGTCGTTGTACAGAAAGAATGTTGTGACAGTTGGTCAGTGTGGTTTAGTCCCGCCCCTTCTCCACTGTGATTGGACGGGTGGGTAAAAAGTGACAGTGATGAGCGCTGCATTTTATCCAAAGTTGAACATTTTTCAACTCTTGGCAAACAGTAAAAAACGCTGGCCGCTTGGCGCTTCAACGTGAAAACACGCTCAGCGCCTCGTTACGCTCATGGCGTTTAAAAAGCACGGCACTCCCATTGAAAACAATTGAAAACGTACGCCAGGTGCGTGGGAAAAAACGCTTTGGTGGACACACGGCCTAAAACTCATTTGAATTGAGTTTTGAATTGAGAATTTTCTGAAAAGACACAGTTGCTTTATGCTTCCACAAGAACCAATGAGATTTACTATTGTGTTTTCCAACAAGTTTGAGCTTCCGCAAAATAAATTTGGTTTGTTCTTGTGTGCCAAGTAAGTATGGTTGAGCTTCTATTTATATTGCTCCCAGACCAAACTCAATGTAAAAAATGTTAGAAGTCTCAACAGGCCGAGATATAGTGAAAGTCAGAGTGAGAGACCTGAGCCCATCTGTCTCTCTTTTTCTATTCCCTAAGCTCACACCTTTGGATCAATCCAGAATCCACATGACAGGAGCATTCGATCCATCTTAGAGTTCAACTAGCTCTCCTTACATCCCAGGCCTTGATAAAAAACACAACTTCCATCCTTAAAAAAAAGAAAGCAGGCTTGCTTACTTCCTTCACACCACAGTTTTAGCCTGTACCATATCGATCAGTTTCATGCCAAAGGTGTGGAGGTGGCTACAAAAACGTAATTTGATATATTTTTTTCATAATATTGTCTCCTGCTTTTATTAAAAAGTAATAAACTAGATTGTTTGCCAGGGCATCGGTAGGGTGTCTATGGTCATTTCTAGATGCTTTGATTCTTCTCTTTTTTGCCCAATTTCTAAGACTGCGTCATGTTTGCTACCTCAGTGAGAAGTTGGAATTGGGATTTGCCAAGTGAAATAAAACGAGTTTAGACTATGTCAATAACAATTAGAGGAGTAATCTCTGTTTAGGTGAGAGCACTGCCTTAATACATTTTCTTTCTCAGCAAATCACTTGCTGTTCATTACAGCGTCTACTTAGAAAGAGTCGTGATTCACATAAATCACATATTGAAAACAAGTCTCAGATTTTATAGGTTTAACACGTGTTCAGATCTGATTCAAAACAAGCAAGATTATGATGATGGTGAAGTCAATGAATTATATTAGGGAAGTTTTCTCTCCATTACAGTATGTACTTTAATAAAACCATTAATCATTATTTTGGCATCCTCCACATTAACATTCTGCTCAGTAAAACTGAAAATGTGTAGTTGTTGTCTTAAAGAGATATCTTTACCTGATCTGACCATTGTTATAACTTTCAGTAAATAAATTTAAAGTTTTTTTACTTGAATAAATGCATTCATTCATTCTTTGATAATATTAAGTTGGCTGACAAAACATGATTTACAGCGTGGATATCATAAAGACGACAACGGATGAACAGCCAATCAAATAAAACACTGAGTTCGCTCTGGAGCTCTGCACTCACAGAAATTGCAATTCTCTTTATAAATAAATGTTTATAGTTATGCAATACAGTCAAGAGTCACCAGCTTTAAGCCAGGATGTGAAAAATGCATGCATTCCATCTTCCTCCCCCCTCTTCCGCCTTCTCCTAGCTATAAACCATGTTCAGAGGGATCAATACTCTCTCCGATAGAGCAGCTAATGCACTGTGAGCTGATTTTGCTCAACATGACAGCAGCGGCTCTACTTGTGTGCAGTGTTTATTACTGACCAAACAGGAAGAACGAGGAAAAGGGTTATTCGGATATTCTTGGCTTTCTGACAGTAATGGCTGAAATGTTAGACAATCAGGGTAAACAAATATAACAGAGCTGTTCGGTTATTATAATATTTACATACCTCACAATCAATGTCATTTCCGCATGGTTGGTAATTGCGTTTTAAAAGGCATTATTCAGAGAAATTTCGTTGTACCTTAAGCGTCAGTATTTTGCTGCGAATGATACAAGCGATACCTAATCAATGCCTTTTGGATTTCTCTTAGAGAAGGACTAATCCCCACCTCAAACCATCAAAATGCTAATATCCTTTCTGTTTGGAATGCTAGGAGCTTTCACTCTCTCTAATTTTCCTATTCTGAAAAAAAGACCTTTCTGAGTAACATAAGAGAGTGAGAGAGATCAATAATTCACTGAAGCTCATTATTTATTATCCTACTGGCTGAAGACAGCCAAGGAGAGGTGGTGTAAGGATTAGCTAGCATGGCTATCTCTGCCAAACATAGTCAATAGGTACACAAAAGTGGCCCCAGAAATAAACTCCATTATCCCCTCCCTATTAGCATGCTATTAGCAATTATAGATTTTGCTGAGTTGCATCCCTCTGGGTTGAATGCAAACATGCCAGGCGCCTTGTCTGAGTTCAAACATAATATGCGTGGCAGAACGTGATCACAGGAGTGGCCTGAAACTCCCTAAAGTCAACAGCTTTGTGGCAGAAATATCACTTTTTTAGTGTGCACAGTCATTGCAAATTTGGATTAGCCAGAGTCACGTCATGTTCTGTTCCATTTCATGAAATGGTTGTTAATAAATGGGCGACTATGCAACTGGCTTGACTTTGAGAGCAATGACTAAAAGAGTCAGCGGATCAATAACCTAATTCTAAGTTTTTCAGAGAGGTCTTCTTTAATATGTGTGAAATGAAATTGTCAATTGCACTCTGGTGAGCCAGAGCTCAGCTGGAGTGGGCATATCAAGTCAAACACCTGTCACTTGGGGAGGCCTTGTACTCAAAAGAGGAAGGTTATTATGCAGTATGACTGAGTCAAAGGGACAGGAGGACTTTGAGACATGATCCGGGTCTCTTTTTCCTCAGAGGAAGAACTGTAATTGTCTATTGAATCAACTTTTAATATGTGTCAGTGACTGACTTTTAAGGTTCCTTTGTGCTGGAGTGTTCTTTACATTCAGAATATGTCTGCACTGTAGCCTCCTCTCTTCCGGAAGCAAGACTGCTCAATACATTCATGTTTCTGACCCACTGGTCGTTACAGCAACAATTTCATTGAAGGCAGACTTAGTAGTTCACTCTACTGTAACGCCCAACACAGCAAAGAGGTTGCTGATGAATATCTTTGTGTGTTGAGTCAGGAGTTGCCCATCAAGGTGAAAAGACCCACAGCAGTTGCACTCAGTGATGCAAGAGAGTTGTCTGTCTCTGTCAGCACGAATCGATGGACTCTGTCAGAGCGAAAAGTGCACACACGCCGATTTCCAGGTTGGTAGTGTAATTGTGTTGAATTGGGGAGGTGTTGTTTGCGATCCCTGGACTGTGTGAAATGAAATCTGAAATGAAACTCAAAATGGCAGATATAGAAGAAGACATTGTTCAGTTACTGTTCAAGAAGACCATACAAAGTGGCTTGAAAAACAATTTGTATTTATTTCACTTCCGCAAGCTTTGCCTCTGTTCCAAATGGTGACCTCGACTCTTTTGGCCCTAATTTGACTCTACACTAGAATGATGTAATGTTGCATGGTCTGTTAGGTATCACCTTGAAGTCAGCACCAGTGCTGTCTTCACAAAAGAGTCCACTGTTGGTGAATCAAATGTGTAACAGAAGCACTGGTAGTCACTCTTTTGAACCGTAAATTGTTAACTGGGACACCCATTGATCTTGATGACCTCTTGGACACAAAGACAAAAACAAAGGCCACAAGATTGTGGTCATGGCCTTTTTCTGAGGCATAATTTGCCCAACACTTTTAAATATTTCACTGAACGTTTATCACTGTTAGCTGCTTTGCATTTGAAAACAAATTGCACTTTCTTCCTTCTTATAAGGCTAAACAACTTTTCAGAGTGAAGGTAAGTGACCAACCACCTGAGTGGAATATTCTCCCCTTGTGTAATTTAGGTATCTGGCAAGGAAAGACTATGTGAGCATGGACTGGCTTTAATTGATTGAATGACTAATGAGCACTGAGAGGAGAAGGAAGCTGGGAATAGAATCCTAATCACTCTGTCAGACTGGTGACGAGCTCCTCACCAAGTCAAGTCAAGTCAAGTCACATTTATTTATATAGCGCTTTTCACAATACAGATTGTATCAAAGCAGCTTCACAGTGATAACATGAAAGTAGTACAACACAGATCGATAATATTGTTAAATATTAAGTAATCCTAAATAATCCTAAATAATCCCGACTAAGCAAGCCAAGCAAGCCAAAAGCAAGGCGACAGTGGCAAGGAACCAAAACTCCATCAGATTGGATGGAGAAAAAAAAACCTTGGGAGAACCCAGGCTCAGTCGGGGGCCAGTTCTCCTCTGGCTTACATTCATATTGTTTATATATAACTATTAAATATAAATATTATTTATGTCTAAAACAGCCCCATAACATATCGCAGGCGTTGAGTCGTCTCTTCACAGGCGTTGGTCTTCTCATCACAGGCGGTGGGGCATCCGAAACCCCCGTGAGATGCTGGATACAAGGCTGGACCTGGTCCTGCCTTACAGCTCACACAGGGCCCCTAGGTAAATTTCCAATGGTTTCAGCTAGCTGTAGGACACCAGCCTCAGGGGTGTGCACATTAAGGTGTGCAAACAGAGAGTTCATTACAAAAAGAGTCTGATATACTAGTACAGATTACACCAGTGTGTCTACACGGTCTACATCTTTTGACCATACGTCAACATCCGCCGTTTTAGGGTACCCTTTAACTTCGGTTACATGACAATCCTGGGACGTCATACAACTGACGCTTTACCTTAACGTCAGTTAGGTGACGGGGTAGGTTTAGGTCTGGGGTAGGGTTAGGATCCGATAACGTCATCTTACCGACGTTATACCCTAAAACAACGGATGTTGACTTATGGTCAAAAGACGTCCCAAGACGTCGGTTATATGACGTCTTGGGATGAGACTGCGCTGAACATTCTAGTAACAGCAATTACTAATTTGTTTCATGACACAGTGGTTTTCAACTGATGTGTTGCAGACCAGGAATAGGATGAAGAGTGGATAGGGTGGCATGAAAGGTAATGTTTCCAATCAAACTCTACAATAATTTTGACCAAATTTAGGAAATTGAGGGAAACTTTTCCAAATAGATTAGGGCCAACATGGAGAGGTTATGTGAAAGACTCTCGTCTTCAAAAACCTTGAGCAAACCCTCACAAATTCGAAGAAAATAAAACCCTGACTGATAAAACCCGATGTTGGGTCACCACTTGACATCAATGTAAAATTTGGGCCCTGACGCAAAACCAACTAAGAACAACTGATTTAGCAGACACTTTATTCAAAGCGACTTTAGTACACATATTAGGGACAGATGTAACTTTGGGTTACATTTGTCGATAATGGACGCAACGGTAATGGAACCGTGCAGGGTTGGATCTTCAACCACCCCAGTCTGTGTTGTACAATTGTTGTATTTTTTTTTCCCCATGAATTGTACCAACACTAAAAGGTTCACTCTGTGGTGGATTCTGGCTTTTCTGATTGTCTGAAAGAAATAAATACATTGCCCCCAAACTGAGTAAGTAGTGAGGTTTCATGGTTGACATCGGCAAGGCCAGTGGACATAAATGATCTGAGAAGGACCAAGCCACTGTGGTATTTTAGTTTGAAGAACACTCTGAAGCAAATAAATCCTTTGTGAATGGGCAGACAAATGCCCTGGCTTCAAGACTAACCACTTGTCAGTCTCTTGATACGCTCATCTCTTTCTCTTATTTCTTTTTCCTCTTCTCATTGAAGCCCAAGAGATCTTCACATTGTGACTTTTCCTCATTTCTTGCTTGGTGTGTCACGTCAGAAGAGCATAGTAAACAGTTGGCTGCAGTTTTGGTAGTTTATCTGAGGAACAGATGTTGCTTTTGCGCAGTGGTGGCAGAGGCAAACCCTGGTAGCACCACAGGGCATTTGTGACGGCAGTTGCCAGCTGGAACCTTTGAACCCGAACTATCTGAATGGCTGACTCTGTCAAACATCTGTTTCCTTCCCAAGCACTATAATTTTTGCTCATAGACCTTGCAACATTGACGAATTAACCTTTTTCACCTGTGGCCATGGGTGATGTGGTAAGCATAAATTCTATATCCAATCAGAACAATGAAGTGCGATGGAAAGGACGAGCATTAAAATGAATTCTGCTTTTCCATTGGACATTTGGTTGACTGATAATGAACTATGATCCATGGATCTTCCAAAAGTCTTTGGAGATTGAAAGTGTTGCATTCATCTCTGATTCTGAGGGGAGAAAGACAGAAACAGAGTGTCCTTATACCATTAGCCCGGGCTCTGCATGACAAATGTCCTCTTTAGACCAGTAAACCAATAGAAAAAGGATAATTACATCACAAGTCACAGATCACTGAGTCACTGTCAAGAGACCTACTAAGCTAAGGCTTTCTAAAGACCATGACGTTTTGAGAACACGAACAATAGAAGGGAGGATATATGCAGACCTTTTTCATTCCCAAAAATGAGATAGAAGTTCAAGACTTCACTTGATGATATCAAAATTATTTTTGTAGTCAGTTTGCTCAGTGGCCACCTAGGTACTTTCTAGTTATTTAGGTCCTACAGCTCTAAAGAGTGAGATGTTTCAGTAATATATGTCCAAATCTCCAATACACTGTCTTGCTTCTCAGATTTCCTAAGTAACTCCTTAAATTCTCTTTGAAGTAATGAGTGACAGCTTTAACAGTTGCTCTTCTGTTAATTTGTTCGTTAAATGATGTAAACAACACTATCCTTATCCATATCCTCAGAACCTTACAGAGGGTAAAGCATCCTGTGTGCATTCCGTTGTAGGGTGTCTGCTTATTTAGTCTCCCTGTAATGTCCCAATTGGCTCGGTGCGGTTAGCACACAGGGTGGCCGGCGTAAGGACCAGGCCTAAAGCAGGAAGGGTCTATTCATGGGTGCTGCATTTTAAGGTCCTTGTGGGGGGGGAAAAAACGTAAAGAGGGTGCTTTTAACTCCCACATAGAGCTCGGTTTATAGATAGCCGAGTCTCACTTCAATAACTCATTTAGAATATGAACTGCATATTTAGTGCAGAGTGGGATTGTGGGTAAACACCAACAGCATGCTGTTTGCAGTGGGGCTTTCTGCTTGAAATTGCACAAGGGCTGATACATGTCATGCAGATGAGTAATGGCAGAGCAGAATGGTGTAAAATCACACTAAATAATCTGTATCACAGCCTATAAACCAATTCTGTTGATGGCCTGCGTATTCACATTGGATTATACAGTCATAAAGCACTTCTTTAATGACACTGACTGATGAATATTCATTGTATTGGTCCATCTGCACTATTTTATCATAAAATTGTTAAAGGTGCCATATGTGTGATAAACTCTTTGTGCTGCATGCTTAAAAATGCAGCTGTGCCTAACTTGGCATGAGGGACACTATAGACCTTATTCAGAGCAGCGCCATGACAGGTTTGAGAGTGAGGCTGTGAGGGATAGACTTACCGTGTTTCCAATGGCATCCGCTCTAAAAAGCTGAATAAAGCTCAAATTACTGACGATTTTTTCACAGCTTACATTGTCGGGAGTTTTTTGTCAACTGAAATTTCTTGAAAAGATATTTTTCCAGTGTTTCATAAACAGAGCAATCTGAAAACACTTTAAATAACAGTACGGCCCATTGAAGAGATGTATGTCTATCCCTCACAGCCTCGCTTTCATTCTCATTAAAAATCAAAGATGGCGCTGCCGTGAATAAGGCGTATGGGTTCCTAATTAGATCTAGGTAACATCTAGTTTCAAACAAATCTGCCAAGTTTTTGGGAAATGTGCTCTTTGAATTCATCTTGGTTTCGTATGAATTTGAAAAACATGTACATCTTTTCTTTTTTATGTTTTTTTAAATATATTTTATAAAAAAACTTGATATATATATATATATATATATATATATATATATCAAGTTTTTTTTTTCTTTCTTACAAATACCATTTGTAAATTTCATTACATTTTTAGGTCACACCACATGACATTTTATAACCTGTCAAATTGACCTTCACACAGAGTTATGCGAGTTCATGTGATGGTTTTACCACATGACTTTGATCACACTATGTATGGACATAACTTATTAACTCTTTCCCCACCAGCATTTTTTTTTCATCCACGGCCACCGCCAAGTTTTCATCCACCCCAAGCGTTTTTGACCATTTTCACAAAAATGTTTCACAAAAAACATTTTCACAAAAAAACCCACAGTATTTTGTTGTATGACAAATGATCAAAAAAAAAAAAAACTTTTTTTGTTCTATTCGTGTGTGTGTGTGTATATATATATATATATATATATATATATATTATAAACACTTAAATGTGGGTAAGTTTCATAAAAAAAAAAAACAAGAAAAAGCTGACAAAATTGCGTTTTTGACCATTTTCACAAAAATGTTTAACAAAAAAACATTTTCACATAAAAACCCCACAATATTTTGTAGTATGGCAAACAATCATAAAAACCTTTTTTTTGTTCTATTTGTATGTGTGTGTGTGTGTGTGTATATATATATATATATATATATATATATATATATACGTATATATATATATATATATATATATATATATATATATATATATATATATATATATATATATATTATCAACACTTGAATGTGGTTAAGTTTCATTAAAAAAAAAACAAGAAAAAGCTGACAAAATTGCAATTTTGTCAAAGACTACATCCAGATTCAGAAAGATGATGAAAACACAGATGGAAATAGATCGAGTCCATCAACACCCCAAAGGTTCACAGTCCTGTAGCTCGTCCTGGGTCAATATTTCATTCAGTAACATTAAACAGTTTATGTTGCTGATCACATTATTTTACATATGCATTTGATATGGCTATTTTCTGCATCTTCTTCGCATGTGTTTTGATCAGGAGATTCAGAACTCTTTCACCCTGTATAACAGTTAAAACACGGAAAGCCCGAAAAATGGTGGGGAAATAGTTGATAGTAATAAGCAGTGAGTGTTTTAGCTATGAGAAATGTGTTAGTATATATTTTGTTTTTCTCTCTAAGAGATGAATGATTTAGTCATGATTATGAGACTCTATTTTTCAAGAATTTCATTATTTTAATAAGGCTTTTTTTCATTTTCATGTAAAAACAGTTGCATCAAGCTGAAATCATTTACTTTTCGCAAAGAAAATAGGAATATAATTTAGTAAATACAATAAAAATGATGATTGCTCAATAAACCAACAATGTGCAGTCCTGATAGCTTCATAGACATTTTCTCCTACCATCACCTAAACAAACTTCCCCATTTGCATTTTAAGTGAAAACATGTGCCAGCCATGTAGCGCTAATGCACTGATCCAGTAATGATTATTGATCTTTTTTTTTTTTAAATAACACCAGCACAGCTGCTCGAAGATCACAGCTCCACAGGCTTTGACAGGATTGACATTGTATTTGGCATGCGATTAGGGGTGATGTGACGGGTTTAAATGTCAGGCCTATTGGCTGTATATGTGTGCATGGCCGTGTGCCATGTGCGCTGTAGCATGGGTGCTAATCTGAGAGGTCTGTGATACGACTGGATTGATGGAGGGAATTAGTGTCAGGGGGGGTCTTGGATGCAAGACTTTAATTACAGGATATGACCTCAGAGTTTGTGTGTGTCAGTAGGAAGACTGAGCCTTTGTGGAAAATTGATTGAGATTTTATCTTTGGATGTTCAGACACATTTAGGGCTGAGCGATATATTGAATATTCATGATATATTTATGATCATTTTGCTGCCTGGACATATAAAATTCAGCCTCATCATGAATATCACAAAGATTTAAATGCAAGCTTTTTATTCGGTCATTAAGATTCTTAAAGGCTGTTTCATTAGACTAGTTTCACAGTCCTTCTGGCCTTGTGACTATGATTATGACTGAATATGACTATGAAGCAAGTTGCTTTAATGGAATGTCTGATTGTAAAAATGACATTAAGGCTGGTAAAGTCAAAACATGTTCATGAATCTTTGTGTAATATAAGTTGTTGCACATTCACAAATGTTAGCTTTTTCTTTATTGCGTTTCAATTGCAGTAAACACAAAATATGCATTATGCAAAATAAATATACATAATGTTGTTTTTTTTATTTATTGTGAGGTTATATACAGTATATCTATTTATTTAAAATGTATTATTTTTAAAATGTAATACACATAGCTCGTTCTGAAACATTTGCCAGTATACAACTTAATGTTGGTTAAAAAAAAAATAACTTCATACATGTAATGGTGAGTTACAGCTTTATGTATCATCTTTGCAACTTGTTGGCGACTTCTAGAAAGCATTGATATGCTACTGAACAGTTCACTGACATTGGCACTGCTATTTGTATTCAACATGTAGACTAATCTCCATATCCTTTAGGCCACATTGATTCATATTGGAGAATGCTTTGGCAAGTGGAGATTTTTCTGAAGGGAATGTGAAAAAAAGAAAGAGAAGAAAACAGATAATAAAAAGTCTTTGCGATTTCCGTTCATCTATCAGCGAAAGGTTTGGTGGGATTTTCCTGGCTGGTTCTATTTTGTGATACTTCATACCTTCTTAGCAAGTATTCAGTTCAGGCTTTCCAATTTAAATGCAAATTTTACAGGACATCACAAGGAACCTGCGATGGGTGCAAAAAAAAAAAATCATTCAGCACCAACGATAAATTATATATTTTAATTAACCAGTGAGAGAAATGCCTATATTCAGCAGCAATGGCCATAAATAAGATATGAATAAATAAATAAGACAGGAGATAAAGGCCAGCAAAATGGGTCTCATTGAGCAACATTATTATAAAATCTGCAGAGCCATGGGATGTCATTAAGAGAAGGATCCTGAGCTGTCAGATATCAAATGTATTGCTCACGAGTTTGATGGGCTAAATGCTACTTATGGGCGCCAGAAAAAGAAGGAATTCTGAAGAATTGACAGAGAGATACAATTTTAATTTCACTCCTGTCAGTCCTTTTTTTCTCTCTCTCGAGTGCTGGAATAAATATGAAGTGTCAGTCAACAGACTAAAGTATTTCTCTGCTTTACTTGAGAATCTCAACGGAATAGAGAAAGCTTTGGTTTTTAAGCAGTGGTAATTGAAAAAAAAAAAAAACGAAAAGTGCACTTTCAAAATATTAAAAGTCGTTTTTGACATACTTTTAATTTGGGCATACTTACTAAGTTGAATTTGAAAGGGTCATAAACTGTATTCTGTAATAATAATACTCCATGAGTAGTAATATCTGGACATATTCTTGATTTCAAAGAGGTTATTTTCATGCAAATGGAAATGATGACCTCATACGATGTTTATGATGAATTTTTGATGAACGACACACAGAGACAAACAAAGACGTTATTCAGCGAGGATATACAATATTGACTTTGGTCTAAGACATTGATCAAACAAAGAAAATAGTTTGCTCTTTTGTCTTCACACTTTTGTGTATGCGAACTTTGTGTTTAGTGAGAGACGAATGCTGGGTAAATACAGCATGTTGATAAAAGACACGCTAAGTATGCAGACTCATGAATCAGAACATAATAAGTAGCTGACAAAAGCAAAATATCCACAATATTAAACACCCCCATCAATAAAAGCAAAAATTATAGGCACATCACTCCCACTTACATCTTCGACACCAGCCAAGACGACCACATTCTTGCCAGCAAAAACAATCAAGAACTTTTGCTACAAGTGAGCTACGTTCTCCGCAATTGGCGAGACGGTGTTGCGATTGCAATGTTACATTTATAAATAAAGTGTACATTTACTTTAGCAAGTTAACCATCCTGATAATAGGGTGTGTTATAATTTCCTGTTTAACTTTAAGGAATAACTACTGTTGGGATCATGGGAGACAATTAAATAAGCGAGTGTACAAAAAAAAAAAAAAAAAACAATTTTGCTTGTATTCCTTCCATGGCTGTATGTGTGTATTCATCCATTTTTTTGTTTTCTTTTTTATTCTTGGTTATGAATATTCCCTGTCTCACTCTGATGAATGCCTCTCTTTGTGCTTGTTTTAACTGTGCGGGCTCTTTTTAATGTTTTAAATGCTGGTGTGCTTAGGGAGACAAATTGATATCCTGACCCTACAATGTGTTGTTTTTGGTCTGGATTTCACTGTGAAGTCTCCCCATTGGAAAGAAAATCACAAAAGGGATCCTGTTAATATCTCAATTATTTCTCCTGGACAAAAATGAGATTACATTGAGATCAAATTTTGCTCTCAGATTTTCACAGTAATCTCACATATTTCTACAGTTTCAGAAGTGATCTTAGCAATGCCTCAAAGTGATTTTCTAAGATGTGAAAGTCTTTCATCAAATACAAATTGGTAATTATTAATTATTATTATTTTATTTTTTTTTGCAATTCCATGTGGTTCCGCTTATGGTGCATACATCACGCACTGTAACTTTAAATGAATCTGGAACGTCATTTCAGTGATTTCAGCAGACTTCCACTATTTTGCTTATTTCAACCTATTGCAACTAGCAGCCAATGTCATTCAAAAACCCATGAACATTTAAAATGATTGATAGGTCTAGAGTTTTTCATATTTAAGTTAAAGGGATACTCCACTTTTTTGGAAATAGGCTCATTTTACAACTCCCCCAGAGTTAAACAGTCAAGTTTTACCGTTTTCGAATCAATTCAGCCGATTTTCTGATATTTAAAAGAATATCAGTAACCAGACAGTTTCTGGTCTCATTGACTTCCATAGTAGGAAAAAATATATACTATGGAAGTCAATGAGACCAGAAACTGTCTGTATACTGATATTCTTCTAAATATCAGAAAATTGACTGAATTGATTAGAAAACGGTAAAACCCAAATGTTTAACTCTGGGGGAGTGGTAAAATGAGCCTATTTCAAAAAAAAAAAAAAGTGGAGTATCCCTTTAAAGATGAGAACTGTTTTGCTGTTCGCAGGGTCTATAGTGCTGTCACAGATACAGTTATGATTGATCCGGAGATCTGTTTCAGTGATATCTGTCAGATAGTTGGAAAATGTTATGTGATCGAATAGTTTTTTGCCCCACTGTTGACACTAAAAGGAATTGAATGCTGCCAGAACAACAGTGGCTCAACCAATGGTGTGATTTTGAAACAAGACTACCCTGTTAGGTCTTGGAGTGACTAGATATGTGCGTGTCAGATAAGGGAGAAATTCAGAAAGTGTACGTTTAGGGGTGATCCAGTAATGTGTTTGGGAAACACTGTCCTGAGTTCTGAATTATGAAATAGCAATAAGGATGAAACAACATACAAAAATAGAGAGAAAGATAAAAAAAGGAGAAATAGAGGGCCAGATGAATAGAGACTAAGGCGGTCTTTATGATGGTCAATCCTGGGTCCAAACAGTCTGGCATTGTCTCTCCTTTCCTTCAATTTCTCATCTAGGTCTGTCTATCCCACAGCCAGTTGGCCAGAGAGAATATCAGTCCCAGAGGGCATTGATTCCACTGATGAGACGCTATAAAGTAGGGAAGAGAGAGAGAGAGAGACAGAGATAGAGAGAAGTGGGGCGGGGAATCAGCAGGCAGAGACATTGGAAGAAAGAAAACAAGTGAGAGAGTGAGAGAGAAGGGGAGGGAAGGAGGAAACTGTCCTCCTCATGCTGTCTTGGCATCGGTGCCACCCAGTTTCTCTCGGGCAGGCCAGAAGCCTCACGATCTACCTCTGTGTGTGTCTCTGCAGATGGCCAACATTGTGACGTCCTTCTGCTGTGTGGTGCTTGCAGCCGTGGTGGTGGTTTATGCCCAAAGGCGCAGCCAGCAAGGTAAGTCCACATTTTGGATACTTCCTCCATCTGTTGTGGGTCTCCGGTGTGTGTGTTTGTTCAGGAACAAGACACTTTCTTAACAAAATCAGCTACATCTTTTGTAGATTATGGATCAGTTTGTTCTTTCTGTTATCTTGACTTTCTTTTTACTTGTCATTTTCTTTGCGTCCCTCCTTCAGTCTGTCTGTTGGAGTGGAACAGTGAAGTCACATTGTGAGCAGAGGGTCAGTATCACCTGACTGTGGGGAGGGGTGTGTGTATGTGTGTGCGAATGCTGTTTAACGCATGGCCTGGCTGCCCGGAAACACAGAGGCTAGCCTGTCATTGGGTCAAAAACTAGAGCTCCAGAACAAAACAATCCTCGGAGTGTGTATGAATGTGTCTAAGTTTGGACCAGACATGTTATCTTGGTGACTGTGATGGGTTCTCTCATGCTTGGGTGAATAAGCAACTATGTTGTTTCTGCATTCCAATTCATTGTCATTTTGTAAGACCTCTGGGTAGATGTGCTACCGAAGGCATCCTTGTTTTGTTGCAAGCTACTATAAAGCTATTGTCATTCTTTTCGGTTATTATTCAAGCCGGCATATTTCCGTTTCCTAACCAGGTGCAACTCAAGTTTCCATGAACAAGTAATTTGTCTGTCCACAGAGAAGGCCAAAATGCTTTGCAATACTACGCAAGCACAGCCAATCAGAGCATATTACATTGACCTTGCACACTAGAGAAAACTAAGGGTTTGATGGAAAGGAATGCGTATAATACATTAAAGGGGTTTGGAAAAAGTGACAAGAGTTTGAATCGTGGAAGGGACAGCGAATTGGAAGTACTTCCTACACCAGAGTGTGTTGCAGCAAAAGTGTTTCTCAACTTTTGGTCACATGATATAGTATCACTTTGCGAGACTCTTTGAGTCTTTGCGCCAATACACATTACCGCGAGATTTGAATCAGATTCTCATGCCAAATCAGATTCCGAGTTGACAGCCATGCTTTCCCGGGCTGCTGTGCGTTTGGTCTCATTCTTAGCTTTCGTAGCTGGTGTATGGGGGGGCGCAGGACAACGTGGAAATTGCCTTACCCCGCCCCTGTGCCTTTTTGCCGGATGTGCTTTAAGAACCTTGGCAGTACCGAAGCATATTGGTGCCAATATGGAACGCCAACGATGCCAACATTTGCGTAATAAGTGTTTTCGTGGGGATTGCCCAGGTGTGCAGTTGCAGTGCCGCAGAGTGCTGCCACCTGGTGGGGTCATGCGCAAACACATCCAGCACCTGTGAGACTACAGTAGCTCTGGCTGCAGGGGCATACAGTGCTGTTGGACAGGCCGCCTCTGCCCTGCATGCGATGGCCACCCCTTAACTCTACGTGGCCAAAGCACTTATAATGTACGAGGGTAGTTCTGAGCCGGGGTTGATGCAGGAACTGCCTACAGTCACTGATCGTGATGAAAGTCACATCACATGCTATGTGATTCAGTTGGCTCGTCCCCCAAATTAGTTTGCAGCGATCAACCTGAAGGATCTGCACTTTCATGTCTTGATTCTCCCTCAACACAGACTGCTCCTGCACTTTGCATTGAATGATCTGGTATATTAGTACAAAGTTCTCCCCTTCGGGCACCTCAGCCAGCTGTGGCTTCAGGTCAACTGGGAAAAGAGAAAACTCTCCCCCGTGCAGAGTATCTCTTTTCTCGGTAAAGAGCTAGACTCGGTCAGCCTGACAGCATTCCTCATAGAGGAATTTTTTTGCTTGGTGTTGAACTGTTTGAATTCACTCAGGAGCACGCTCGGATTGCTTCATATGAGGCCGCTTCAGCACTTACTTCAAGGCCGAGGCCCGAGATGTGCGTGGCAACACGGCACGCACAGGGTGACAATCACCCCGGCCTGCTGCCAAACCAGCCTGTGGTCGGACCCTGTTTTTCTACGGCCAGGAGTTTGCCTAGATCAAGTCGGGAACCCACTCTGTGTCTCGCTTGCTGCCCCATTCCCCTCCTATGGACAAGATGCGTGTGCTTATCTTGCTCCTCAGTTGAGTTCCCCAGCTGGCGAACCCTGTTCCCTGAGTTCCTCCACAACCCTTGGTAGTCAGAGGGGATGGAACTTCCGACACCAGGCTTAACACTCGCAAGTACACCCAATGGTTGACCCCTGTGCTAGGCTAGGTGCCATATGTTGTGATCCCTACGGGCATCCTAGATTTGTATTCTTCCATGGTATGCCCTGTGGGTCCTGCTGTCTCTGCTGGTGTTGACTTCCCCCTAACTTGGCTGGAGCTACCTCAGAGACGTTCCATATGTTGCACTGCCCTAATGGTCAGTCCATGTGTAATTTCCACATGATACCTCCCTACGGGCAGGATGTGGGTTCTGTAGCGTCCCTTTCCACCTGGAAAAGGCACACTTTCCCAATGTTATCCAATAATCTCACTGAATGGGTCATGCAGAACAGCAGTGATCGACTTTCTCTGGGTAAAGCCCTGTACCATCTTCCACCCCAGTGGGTGCGGGGGGTCAGGTGGCTAATGCCAGAGAGCTGGAAGGAGTAGAAATAGTGGCTCTTTGGTAGGGTTTACAATTTGTCAGATCACGTCTGACGTAACGGTTATGTTTGAACAATTCATGCAGTTACAATAACTGTACCACCACTGATAGGCCGAGTCAGGTTTGAGCACCCCTGATGTAGAATCTCAGCATCAAATTGTTCTTCGTTTGTACTTCAAGTGACTTATAATAAAAGGGTTGCTAAATGACTACTTACTAAAAAAGGAATCCTGACTCTATGCCAGTCAAAACTGCTGTTGTAGCTTCAGTTAGGAACATGGTTTGAGAGTGATAAGGCATCTTTTTGGATGTCTAATGCTATTGTCATCCCCCCACACCCCTGCGGCAGCCCACGTTTTGTTGAAGGGAGTCTCTCACTAAAGCTGATTACATCGCTATAATGCCTAGTCATTGGCATGTGTTTCTTTGGCAGGATTGTAGCACTGATACGATGATGTCATAGTGGGATGACATCACCACGTCATCCATCAGCAGTGTTGCTTATCTGTTGCCACACTTGTTCTGATTGGTCAGCTGATCATGTTTAATCTAGACAGCAGTCATCACAAATCTAAGCCTTTTGCGTACATACACACACACACACACACACACACACAAATTCTAAAGTGAATGCCAGAACATACCAGTTTCATTAAAATACAAAAATATAGAGAATTGTGTGTTAATTTGATAAGTAACTTACCATTCACACGGTCACACATGATTTGTGTTTAATGCATCGTTAGTGTAGGTATAAATATTGTTGAATATCTTTCAAAATTAACCATGACAAATGCAAAGAGTTTGTGACTTAATTAAATGGTTCTTATTGACTAATTATAACTAAACTGGATTTGACATCTTGGAAAGTCTTTATTAGGATTCTTCCATTTAATTTAATATTCATAGATTTAATATCCCATATGTCTGTACTAGTGACAAACTGTCAAAGCATCCTAATTCAGTAGCAGGTGGATATATTCTCATGACAGGGCAAATGTGAGTAATTGCATTAGAGTTTTCTAAACCTTCAAAGTTTGAAGTTGAAGTCCATATAACCAGTCAATCACAAGAATAAAGGTGTAAACCCTGATTTTGTGGGGGGAGGAAGTGGTTCTGCATCAACATATTTAGTTAGTCCATGAACATTCTAGGCTAACACATAGATTTAACCCCATTTCCAAAAAATAACTACCTAACCTAAAAGCAGATTGAAATGATTGGGTAACTAAGGCATCTGCAAAGATGGATAAAGACGGTTTATGTTCCGTAAATGAAAATATGTAACACAGTCTCATCCCAAAAAGTCATTTAACTGACGTCTTGGGACGTCTTTTGACCATACGTCAATATCCGCCTTTTTAGGGGCCCCTTAAACGTCGGTAGATGGCAATCCCGGGCCATCATACAACTGACGCTTTACCTTTAACGTCAGTTAGGTGACGGGTTAGGTTTAGGGGTAGGTTTAGGTCTGGGGTAGAGTTAGGATCCCATAACCTCATCTACCGACGTTTAAGGGGGCCCTAAAAAGGCGGATATTGACGTATGGTCAAAAGACGTCCCAAAACATCAGTTATATGACGTCTTGGGATATAGTGCTATCAAGGACAACACCCAGCCTTTTAACCTGCATGGATGGCAAAACTATGGATTGCTTACAGTCACAGAGAAGCTATCAGATTTTGTTTCTACTAGGAGAATTATGAAATTATATGAAAACCAGATTCTAATTTCTGCTAAGCAGCTGCACAGAAAAAGTGGAGGAAAAGCAAAAGTAGGCATGGGAACAGGGGTAAACCTAGGGATTGTCAGCATAGCAGTGGAAATTAATATGCTACTTCCTAAAAATATGTCCAGGGGGCAGAAAAAATAAATAATAAGGGCCCAAGACTAAGCCTTGGGGAACACCAGTGGTAACTTGCGATGGGTTAGATCTAAGTTGTACAGTGCGCACAAAATATACAATCTAAACCGAGACAGGCAGGTTCCCATAACTCCAAGGGAGGCCAAACTTACCAGGAGGATGATTGTATCAAAGGCCGCACTCAGATCAAGCAAAATAGGTAAAGTCAGCTGACCAGAAGACACTGCCTTAAGAAAATCATTAGTAACTGTTAGTGCGGTTTCTGTGGTTGATTAATAAATGTTTTAATACTTTTTAGTTTTTGTTTTAGTTAACTTTTAGTTAACTATAATAACCTTGCAGACAACCAAAGTAAACTTTTGACTTTCTGCCCTTTTCTTGTACATCATGCATTCCAGACCAAAATGTATTTATTTTCAAATTGATTCATATTATAACATAAAATGTATGTATGTATGTATGTATATTTGCTTGAAATGTACATGAGCTTGCACGTGCTGTACATACCAACACTGGAAAGATCCGTGATGTATTATTTTAAAGTGTTTTGATTGGTCATTAATTCTTCCATCGCTCTGTTTACATGGAGGGGGTGGGGTTTATCATGAGTGAGTAATTCGCACAGGAATCAGACTGAGTTAAGAAATTGGAGCGAGAACTCACAAACAATGAATAATCATGAATATACATGAATAATCATGAATGAATACCCAAATTAACTTAACCTGAATTACTTTACACTAAACATCAGGAACATGGTTTTATATTTTATGGAAATGTAAACTGATGAAACGACAACAACACATTTTGCGATAACAGTGGTAAGATTGTATTGGTGTGTTTATTAGAATGTGAAGTAACTGGAAATAGTTTTAATTTGAAAATGAAATATTTTGGAAAATTTTACGAAAATGGCTTGGCATGCAAACGATAAAACGACATAGATTTTTTTTCTTTATTCCGTCACCTTTGATTTCCAATTCCTTGTAATCGGTTAATAACAGACTGTCTTTGTTAAATACACATTTTACACATAACAGAAAAAGAAATAAAGGGTAGAAGTGTGCACAGTATGCTTTTGGGCTGAAATATTAGCTCAATAATATAGCTCCTGGTCGGTCTAGGGCTATTTTTAAGCTAGATCTAAGAACAGTCCGTCCCCATCCTTCCATCAGAAAAAGACAGACAAAGCCTTGTTTTATGTCATCAGTCAGTGAAACTGAGTCCAGACAAGCCCATCTCTAACAATTTAATTATTCATGAGACCCTAAGTGAGAATGAGAGCAAATATATTTCAGAGCATCCATTGTCCTGGTCAGTTCTAATCCGGCTCAGCGTGGAAAGGCTGTTGAATTCAATCAATCACTTGTTTGTCTCTAGTGGCCTAAAGGGCCTCATAATACACAAGTACCCTGTTTGATGATGGCATCTTGATCAAGTATAGACATGTGGAATGAATAATGTTGATGAATGATGTGTCTCATGTGCAGACGTGCTGGATTATGATGGCAAATGGACAGCTTTCAGATATTTGCATTTCGACATGCGTGATTTCAAAAACGGGATTAAGGCTTTGTCTTTAGTTGGTAAGCTGTGACTGGATCAGATATCTCTCTGCTGGCGTTCTTTGGTAATGAACAAACAATTTTGAAGCTGTCTACTAGCTATCTTCCCTAAATAGAAAAAAAAAAAAAGCAGCATCCCTTTGGGGCGCAAGTGTGAATTTTAACTCAAAGTTTGGCTGTGTTAGAGGTGTGATAATATGTGCGTATGGCCTCCCTAGAGAATTTGCATGGATTTTGTGGCACAATTGCACATTAATGTTTACTTCAAGAGCGGTAGCGTTAAAGTTAGAAAGTGTGAACCGTCTCTCATGCTTGAATCAGCAGGGGGTAAAGAGAGAATGAAAGCGAATGCAGTGGCGATTTTCAAGCACGTCCTTGTTCGCAAAAAGAGCGTGTGAAAGAAGTCAGGTGCATGAACTTCTCACACTGTCAGCACCCTTCAAAATACATATCTCTTTTACTACCATTTTCTATGTGCTCTAGCTCTGCTTCAAGGATTTATACTAAATGCTGCTTACATTGGTTGTTAAATGATAAAGCCTTATTCAGGAAAACCAGCTTCAGCCTTACCATGTGCTTATTGAACTGTTTACCCTCAAAGATGTGCAAAAATAAACGTCTCACTACAGTGTATACATCATTCAAACTCTCCACTGTCAATAAAGAACCCTTTCCTGCATCAATCAATTCTTAAGATGTTCTCCTTGGAAATCCCAACACTGGAAGCATAAAATTGGCATGGCTACACACAGCGCTGAGGAAACAGCTGTTTTGTGTGAAGCTACAGATGTACTGTAGGCCGTGTACTTCCCTTCTGTAGTTGCACTGTTATCCTCTTTTAATTAAACTGTGGAAACGAGACAACAAAGGAGAATCTTATGAATCCTGTCAAGGCATCCTGTGCGGCATATTTCACCCTAATATCACAAGACAAAAACAAGATGGTGCTATGTTAAAAGAAACATGTTGAGTATGTTTTTAATCATTTTATTTGTTTGAATGTTTGTTAGTTTGTTTGGTTTTTAGAGGTGAAATGTTAGACATTGCTCTTTATATTCTGAATGAATCTCACAAAAACATTCACCAAAAAATTCACAAAAAATTGTTGCTACTGGTTGTTAACACCCTAATGTCGTTTTAAAACTTTAGACTTTTTTTTTCTGTGGATCATAACGATGTTTTGAGAAATATAGATATACAGTGGGTACAGAAAGTATTCAGATCCCCTTAAATTGTTCACTCTTTGCTACAGTATATTGCAGCCATTTGCTGAAATCATTTAAGTTTGTTTCTTTTTCCCTCATTATTGTACACACAGCACCCCATATTGACAGAAAAACACAGTGCTTTGTAACTTTGCAGACCTTTTTGATGCTCAAACAGCAACTTTTTTTTTTTTTTTTTTTTTTTTTTTTGCAATCCACATTCTTATTCTACACCTAATCCTCATTATGAGCTTGTGTTCATTATTGTATTTAAATAAAATGCACATCATAAACATTAAAGATATAGTACCGGCTAACACAGTCTCATCCCAAGACGTCATACAACTGACGCTTTTGACCATATGTCAACATCTGCCATTTTAGGGTACCCTTAAACATCGGTTAGATGACGATCCTGGGGCGTCATCCAACTGACGCTTTACCTTTAACGTCAGTTAGGTGACGGGGTAGGTTTAGGTCTGAGGTAGGGTTAGGATTAGATAACGTCATCTAACCGACGTTTAAAACGACGGATTTTGACGTATGGTCAAAAGCGTCAGTTGTATGACGCCTTGGGATGAGACTGCGCTGCACCGGCAAAAGTAATGATTTTTAATGTCTCTGAGAAAATAGCTTATATAATAGTTTATTTTGTAGGGTTAGGATTAGATAACGTCATCTAACTGACGTTTAAGGGTACCTTAAAACGGCGGATTTTGACATTTGGTCAAAAGCGTCAGTTGTATGACGTCTTGGGATGAGAATGCGCTGCACCAGCAAAAGTAATGATTTTTAATGTCTCTGAGAAAACAGCTTATATAATAGTTTATTTATTAATAAACTAGTGTTTTCTGAGTCAGTGTTGGCTGCAAAATAAAGTTGACTGCTTTATTTTTAAAGTTGACTCGCCATCTCAAGATTATAGTGGACGGCCTATAGATAGAATTGTACCTTGGATAACATAATTGGACAGTATTTCTTTGCTATTTGAATTGGTTAATTTAATTGTTCCTATAGATATATTTCTCGTGTCTCTGAGGCAAGTACTAGCTGAGTTTCGGTTCATGTTTGTGATGCATTCCAATTTATGAAAGGCACATTTTGTTTGTTTCCTTTATTTTACAAAGGTACAACATTTTCATGTCATATATACTGTATATATTAGGGGTGTAACGGTTCCCGAAATTCACGGTTCGGTTCGATACGATACACTTGTGTCACGGTTCGGTACGTTTCAAATACAGCAAAAAGAAAGAAATGGCAGATAAATTTCTTTGATCTATTTTTTTTAATTATGTTTTTATTAAAACTAACTTCATAAAGTATTATATTTTTAACTTTGAGCAATGATGGAACTATACTTGACTTTAGAGGCATTTAAAACAAAACAGCTCCTTGGACAAAATGAAATATAATATTGTAGTAGTTAAAAACAAAGCTTTATTTTAGTTCAGGTTAACATTTTAGGGCAGCAATTGTATTGATAATGTCAAAATACAACTGACATGATGTTACTTGAAAGCATTATAGCCTAGTATTCCTGACAAACTTAAAGATAGTAGTGTTATACAGTAAATCCTTGGTGAATGTTGCTGATCTGTGGACACTGGATAGTTCATTCATAATGTTTCTTCTTGGTTTCCACGTCAGCGATGTTTGATCCGTTAATAACAGAGAAATGAGAATGTTTCTCACTCTCGCAGCGATGTTAACTTCAGTGGCGAATTCAAATGTTTTTTTTTACTGGATTTGGCTGCGTGGTAAAAGTGCTGATCAAGATCGGCTCGCGCTGCAATGGTCCAAACTGATAAACGGTTCGTCATCCAGACAACCACACAATAACGAGCAGCTCAGTTTCGTTTCCGCTTACATTACATTTGCCATTTGATGTTGAGTAATGTTGTGGTCACGCCAGCATCTCTTACATTATGAACGCGCTTGCGACGCGCCTACATTTGAATAACGACGAAATGTTGGTCGGCAGGAAAAAAGAACCGAACCGTTCGGTTCAAAAATGCGTACCGAAAACCGAACCGAAAACCTCGTGCCGAACGGTTCAATATGAATTCCGTGTATCGTTACACCCCTAATATATATATATATATATATATATATAATTTGCTAGTTTAGAATTAGGCTGTTGGGTCAAAACTTGACCTCCATTTTGGAATAACCTCTGTGTCTGGAGCATGTATAAAATGCCCCAAAATGCAGTGCTGATAGGCTGCTCCCTAGGTTTTTGGAACAGAGCTTAAGTGTCCATGCCATTGGTCCTGAGCCAAATAGCATGGCCATTCTAGGATTTAGCGAGCTCGCTAATGGGGAATGTTTACTCGTGGGGGTCAGCATAGATCTTAATATGCATTCGGGCAGTGGGCTGGAAGTCTTAATGGACTCACACAATGCATCGCAGCTTCAGTGTTCCACTGTGTCTAAATTCACATAATTGGCTAGGCAGAGTTGAACTCGGGATCAGACTGCTGGATTTGTGTTTGTTCAAGCGTGGTGTTCTTGTTCAGTACAGTGAACACTGCTTAACAAGTGAGAGTCTTAGTATTATTTCACCTTAGTGAGATCAGGAGAGTTTCCAAGAGATGAGGAGGTTTATATTTGCAGTTTTCTGTAAATTATCGACTTAAAGGGATAGTTGACTTTGAAATTAATTTTTGAGATGTTTTAGCTTACCTCATGGGCATCCAAGATGTGGGTGTCTTTGTTTCCACAGTGTTTTCAATTTTGATATTTTTAGGTCAAACCGTTGTTATCTATCAGTCATATAATGCAGATCTATGGGGATCTCCTACAAGAGCATGCACAGAGAAGTCCAAATTAAACATGATTTAATGTAAGTATGCATTGATGGCCTAAGACACGAAACGAGCAGTTTGTGTGAGAAAACGAACAGTATTTATATCGTTTTTACCTCTTGTAAGCAAAGCCAACAACAACAACGGTTTGACCTAAAAATATCAAAATTGAAAATACCGTGGAAACAAAGACACCTACATCTTGGATGCCCTTGAGGTAAGCTAAAACATATCAAAAATTAATTTCAAAGTGAACTATGCCTTTAAATTAAGACTCAAAATCCGTAAGTGTTTCCCCTAGTTATCATGCTTGTTAGTGTGTGTGTTTGTGTGTGTGTAGAAAAAAATCAGCTTTGTAACTTAAACATGGTCTTCAAAGGATTTTTTTTTTCATTCGCATTGTGGGTATAGACTTTAAACTTTATTTAAAATTTGGACTTCCTTTGGCCAAAGCCATCTAAATGCTCGGCTGGCAAAATGATCAAAGCTCTGAAATGTTAATGAACTCTATAAAGTAAAGAACACCTAATGCTGGGCTAGCAGTGGTCCTGTTTGGTTCACGCAGCTCTTAATGGGTGTGCCTGGAGAATAAGGGCTACAACTGTGCCTAGATATGACTTGCTTGATTAGACTATACAATGAAATGCAAAATCTTACCAAGAGCAAAAATTATCTCCTAACTTGTGTATAGATGAAGAGTATTAACTCTATTTTCGTGTTCATTATTCTCCTACCGTCTATAAACTCTTGGCAGTTTCTGCCCATTCCTTTTGGCAAAATTGCTTAGCTGCCATCATGTTGGATGAAGACAGTTTGTTGAGAACAGCAGTTTTTGAGTCACTGCACACTTGCTCAATTGGAATGAAGTCTGGGATTTCACTGGTTTGAAGCCACACCACTGTAGCTTTTGCCCAATGTTGTGGGTCATCACCCTGTTGGAAGATGTATAAGCTTTCAATCCAAGGAGCTCTAGCAGATAGCGACACATTTTCCTTACAGGATTTTTCTCATTTGTACGAGTTTTCCAGCTCCTGCTGCAGAGTAGCATCACAAAATACAAAGCTCCCACCAGCATAAATCACTGTGGAGTTTTCCGAATGTGATGTGCTGCTATCTTTGGTTTGTACCACTGAGGTCCCAAAGATCTTATTTTGGTCTCAAAGAACATGTAATCTTCCTCCAAATTGTTGAGACTCTCACATTCCTTTGGAATTCCGTTGCCTGATAGTTGACCAGCCTAGATGCAATATAAATAATATGAAAACAAATACATTTTAAAATAATATTGAAAAGTGCTGTTATCCGTCTTGCGACAGCATGGCTGAAATCTTGCCGATGAAAGTTTGCTCCAAAGTAAGTTCAATTAGTCGCCACACCATCCTGCTGAGATCAAATTCAATCTTTATTTCATTTTAAAGGAGTGCCTGTATAATTTTCCTATAGCTGCACATCAGAGCATCTCCCAAGGCTACTTCATGGACTGTCCAGGCAGCTGTTTAAATCACACACGCTTTCACACAGATGTTTTTGTTTGTGAATAGAAACCTAATGTTGGATGAAATTCTTGCGTAGGACATGAGCAATACATGTCTGTTGTGGATGAAAGGCTTTCCTCTGTTGTTTCCCTTTTGCTGGTTATCTGTGTGTGCATGCACCTTTAGTGCCAAATGAAATGCCTATCTAAGAGATGCAAATGGAGAAATACAAATATGGGACCTGTATTGCTACAGTAAAAAGGTGTGTGAAGGTGCACATGCAGCGTTTCCATTACGGTTTTTGGACAATCACTTGCATACAAAATAAATAATGTTGCAGCAGTCCCTGTTGCCTTAATTTGTACGTACAAATAAAACTGTGTGTGTGTGGTCCGGGTAAACCCTACATTATGGGAGAACAAAATATACACACAATGTTTTCTGCCAATGTTTTCTGTGATGGGTAGGTGTGGGTTTAGTGTCAGAGGCAGAGTGTGTGTAAGTTTTCGCCATAATTATAGATTTGGTGTTTGGACTCTTGAAAGCGACAATGGTTTGTATTCATGTTTTTGCAGTGTTGAGCAATGTAGCCAATCACAAACATATCTGTTGATTTCTTGAATGAAATGGCCAATCAGATTTGTTTACGTTAGAATCCACTCAGAATCCACAAACTTAAATGCTAGAGTTTTTGTCCAAGAGTTTTGCACTCTTGCAAACTTGCTTTTTGTATGTTTTTTAAGAGGAAATGCATCTCATTAGCCTTACCCTGGTGTTGGTTCACTCTGCGCCTATGGTTAGGGGAAAGAATATATAGTTTCTACAGCAAAAAAAAAAAAAAATCATTATGTCTATGGAAAGCCCTCATAAAACATGCTAGCTAGGCAGACTACCTGTTTTTCTGACTAATGGACCAATAGTGTTTTGTCTCCACGGGTGCAGTTAAAAACTTCACCTTTGTGTATAAAGGGATTTTTTTATCTGCCAAAAGCAGCACGAATTAATGTAGAATAGTAAAAGTAGCTATTGTTTATCAAATATTCTTACAGCCCCTTATGTCCTGTGTATTGTAGCCCTCAAACCGTATTCACTTTATAGCCCCTAATCCTGTAATTGTGGACAAATGTGGGCACAGAGGTCTCCGGTGTGATCCTAATTTTTATTTATTATAAATGTTATATCACTGTCTTCAATAAAGTTTTGTCTATCCATTTATGGTGTTTTTTTATTATTATTTTTTTATTTTGGATGTATTTTTTTTAATTTATTTAGTTCAAAAAGTACCATATTTTCGATGTAAATTATGCTTATTTTTATGTTTTATTTATTTTTTTAACTACATTAAAATATCATTTTAATAAGTTCTTAGAGCTAAAACCTAAAGATGAAGAGACTTTGCTGTCACCTGGTGTCTTATTTTGGCTTATTTTAGAATGCTAAATTACAGTTTTTCCCATTCATTTCTATGGGTGCCCATTTTTGACCCAAATACAAGATTAAGGAGTTTTTTTTTGTTTGTTTGTTTGTTTTTTCACCCACTTAACATTGTAAAATTGAGTCAAAAAAAAAAAAATGTGTGTGTTCAGGAGGCAAACTTAGGAAAAGTAGCCAAGTCTTGTACCAATACGGTAGCCAATACGGTTAATTAAAAGTAACCAATACGGTTTTAGGGTTAACCGGTTGATGAAAAAGTTGGAAAAAAAGTTTGCATTCAAAAAATCTGATTGATTCATAATAAATGAGTATTAACAGTATTTTGAAGTGCTCACGATAACGATACCGTTCATGGTCATTATTGTGATATATCATATTACCGCATCATTACCGTACCACATCTACAATTTAGGAATATACTTATTGCTTACTCATAGTTGCCCTTGCACCTTGCACATTTGGAGAGGAGAAATATATTTTTAGCAATCCACCATAAGGTGCAAATCTGCCTAAACCTTTTGATCCCATATTGTTAAAGTGTATGCTTTACTGCATGCACACATACCCAAACGAACCTAACAAAACATCATAAGCAGGTCCCCAGATGCCAAAAAGTAGAGCATTAAAACGGATTTCAGAAATTTAATTCCTAGTGTCCTGAATAATCCACCAGGTATTTTTTCAACCCCTGGGCGTGCATTCATTTTCCATATGCGTTTTTGTAATTGCATGATTATCTTTCCTCTGCCCTGCTCGAATATGAATGTTTTTCCTGCTGTTGTACTCAAGAGCACCACTTTAAAATATGCAGATTAACAACCTGTCATATGTCAAGTGGTATTACAGAAATGAAATAGATGCAGAAGAGGTCCACGTTTACAGTGTAGTACTATAAATCTAAACTTGCAATCCCAGTACATTTTGTGCGTGAAATGAATGAGACACGACTAGAGCTTGAACCCGAGCCATACACAAATAGAAATACGGCAAAGCTCTGGGAGTTCTTGCGCAAGAAACAGAGCTCTGTCGAGATTTGCTGCAATTGATTTGCTGTGATATTCTCTGTCCTCTATGTTAGCTATCAGAGTAAGAAAAACACCCTCGTGCTCTGTCTGTAACCTTTTCAGCCAAACTGGCAAAAGTGATTCAAGCCTGGAAATTGATTCAAAGGACGGTGATATTGGATTTCCAAACTACAGCACCCTGAATGGATGGATACTGCTGCCTTAAACATGCTTGTTGGGCTAAAGCGATTTCTGACACATTCAGGCAAGACCTCTAGCAGGTAAAGCCAGTTCAGCTCAACCATTTCAACAATAAGCTTTCTGCTGTCAAGCACAGCTAAAGTAAAAGAGTCTTGAGTGAACCACCAAGACTTTCTTGGCCAATAAGCTTTACAAGTGATGTATTGCTGGTCAACATCTAAAATGTATTTTGAAAGAGTTGGGGCCAATTGACGCAACTGTGACTCTCCCATGTCGGGCCAGAGATGCATTGTCAGTAAATCTTAGTTTTGTTGATCATTTATGCTAGCGTTCAAGTGTTTTGGGGTCTTTAAGATGTTTTTGTTGAGAGATGAAATGGTTACACTTTATTTTGATTGTCCGATTTAGACATTGTACTAACTTTGCATCTGCAACTAAAGTATAAGTAGACTGTTATATGTTAAGGCCCTTTCACATCAAGAATGATAGCTATATTAGCATCCACACCAACAAATGGTATTGTTCTTTTTATAAGCACAAGCTCAGCAATTGTATATTCTTCCGCTTTAAATGCATGATGGATTCTGATTGGCTGTCAATGTTTTAACCTTTATCAGCTGAAATCAAATATATAATTTATTGGTGCCTTTATCATTATACCTATGGTGTGACTGATATTCTTTTATATTTAGAACACATTTTAGAACTATATTTTCATTGTTATCATCCTTGGTTGAACAGTTCTTTAGGCTTTGGGATAGTAATGTCTAATAAGTTGACATGTAGTTGCAAAGTTACTTATAGACTGCATAAAGTGGACCCTCAAAATAAAGTGTAACCAAAAAAAGAATATCAGCATTCATCAAGTTACAGGAAGGACATATATAATGTTATAAAATGTTCCAAATGAATGCAGTTTGTCACTTACTGCTCTCAGACACAAAGGCTGAGGATCTAAATGCAATTTTATAATTAGGGTAATTCAATACCGTATTCCAAATAACAGGCAGAAGGTCAAAACCATTGGTCAAACAATCCAGATAGCAACAGAGTTCAAGACACAGGCAAACAGGGAAACATGAAGAAGATCATGACCATGAAACAGGAAGAAGATCATGATCATAAAACAGGAACAGGCTAAAGCACTCAGAATTACAGTGTAACACTAAACAAGACTGTGCAATAAGTGAACCTGTGAATAAACAGATTTAACAAAGGTAATGACACATGGGTGGGAGTGATAAAATAAAAATGAGTCCACGCAATGGGTTGTGGGAAGTGTAGTTCACGATGGGACAGCCAGGGGAAATGGGAGGAGTGGCCTTTAGTGGAAATTAAGGGAACTCCAGCTGGTGGATGAAACTTATTTTTCTATTTATCAAATATTGTTAAATAAAGACTGGAGTAATGATGCTGAAAATAGAGTTTTGCTTTACAGGAATTGTTATTTGAAATTGTATTAATATTTCACAGTATTGCTGTTTTTACCGATTTTTTTTTTTTTTAATCAAATAAATGTAGTGAGCATCTTACCAAACCCAAACTTTTGAATGGCAATATTTGTGTTTTTATGGCTCGCAATTGGTTTTCATTTGGTTGCAAATTTTGGTTGAAAAAAGAATCTAGCTAACTCTGATGATGTTTTATTCAAATTGTAAGAATGAGTTTGGATGTTTTTATAGTTGCTTCCAAAACTGGGATGAAAATGTATTTTATTTATTTATTTATTTATTTATTTATTATTTTTTATTTTTTTGTAAATACTTGTTATTAAGCAATGCTGCCATATGCCATAATTTTTCAGCAAAGTGCTTGTTAATTTATGGCTACATTGGTGTTATATTAGAGCTTTATCATTTTAAACATTATTGCATGTTTTCTTTGTAAATGAAAGAAATGTGAAACATTTCTAATCTGATCATTTTAATGTATAAATTATTTCAAACTACATACATTTAAAATGTATATCTGAAGCAGTTAAGAAAACATGGCTTGCCAATCTGAGCAAGACCAGGACTAACCACCATAAACATGAACATTACTACTATTCCAATCTGGCCTTTTCCAGAAGAATGATGTAAATGGTCAGCTTTTGGGCCCTGTTTCCCAAACCGTTGTGGAAATCTCAACCAAATAAAGTCTATATTGTTCAGCAGTCATTTTGTTCAACTAAAGTCCTTTGTTTGGGATTCAGGTTCCAATTTAATTGTAGTTCTAATGATGAACCTTAAGCTAATCCATACATTTTATTATTTATTTATCAATTTATTTTATTTATTTATTTATTTATTTCACTACCCAGTGAATGGGAAATGCTACCATGATATTGATACTAATACCTTAAAGAGATACTCCACTTTTTTGGAAATAAACTCATTTTACCACTCCCCCAGAGTTAAACAGTTGGGTTTTACCGTTTTCTATTGTATTCAGATGATTTTTTGATATTTAGAAGAATATCAGTAACCAGACAGTTTCTGGTCTCATTGACTTCCATAGTATATATATTTTTTTCCTACTATGGAAGTCAATGAGACCAGAAACTGTCTGGTTACTGATATTCTCCTAAATATCAGAAAATCAGCTGAATGGATTTGAAAAACTCAACCGTTTAACTCTGGAGGAGTTGTAAAGTGAGCCTATTTCCAAAAAAAGTGGAGTATCTCTTTAAGGTATTAGTATCAATATAATGGTAGCATTTCCCATTCACTGGGTAGTCTTGATGTGTGGTCAGTACATTGTTGGGTACATACACAGTGTTTTAGATTGCTTGCCTGCCATGATCTAATGGGACTCAGGTCTTCCCTATATGAAAGTTGTTCCGGTGTCTTCTGTACTGCATAATGACCTTTCCATTATCTCACAGCATACCAATGTTATTTTATACTAATTAACTAATTTATTAATGTCCTGAGGGGCTGCATAAGTAGCTCATTCAATCAGCATACCATTCTCTTCTACCCCTGGGACACCATTTAGTTCTGGATCCTTCTGGCCGTGTGACCATCCCCATTCCAGCTTACTTGTCCTGTCTTGGCCTGTCTTCAACTTGTCACCCATGTCCTCAAGCTCTCTGTCCATGCTTTTATAGAACAGGACCTCTTAACATCTGCACACACCTCCAGCTGTGCTACACCATATTGGTCTGTTTGGGACTGTTGCTTTTCCAAGACCTTAATGACTTGAAGGTTAACGATGTGTCCATCTTCTTGCTAGAGCAGAGACTCCTTTCCTTCAGCAGGTTCTGCTTGTGGATTCTTCCTTTCAGGGTATTTTTTGGGTTTTACCAGGGATTTTCTCTTATCCCAAAACAGTTTTGCCATGTACTTGTTGCCCTTGGTCTGCTCTCAAAGGTTTAAGCTCTAGGCTTTCTGGAAAACATAGAAGTGACATTGCCATTGTTAAAAAGAATTGAATTGAACTGAGAGTATAATAATTATCCAACAACAAAGACCTTTCTGTGGTATATATATATATATATATATATATATATATATATATATATATATATATATATATATATATATATATATATATAGAATGTTATTGCTCAGCGGTTGCTCTTTAATAGAATAAAGAGAGAATAAAGAAAAAAAAAGATAACTGATAGCACTCCCAAATAAAAACATCTATTTTAGATTAGTGTAAATTTAAAGCATAAAGAAACAACAACTACACAAGCAAACCACACACAACACCGATAGCACAATGCTTTAAGAGTCCTAATACGGATAAATCTTCACCTGCTGCAATGGATGAGTTCAGTGTGGAGTGGACTGTCTCCTGAAGTCCTGAGTGGATCTCATGTTCAGTGATTCAGTGTTTGATTTCAGGTGATGGGGACTTATTATCTGAAACAGTGCAGGTTCGCTGCTTATCCTCTGGGGTGTATCGATCCAGCAAGCTTTCTGGGACAGCTAGACCATTCTATTCTTACTGATGCATTTTCTCTCTCTCTTTCTCTCTCGCCCTGCGCGTTCTGCCTTTGTGCTTTCTTCATCCTTGAGAGCATTACGTTACAACATTGACTGTGGAGAGCATCAGTGTGACAGCTCTTACTGTCGAGTCCTGAAGAACAATGGATACATTTAGAGATCCACCGGCCATCAGTTTTTTTTTTTTTTTTTTTTTTTTTTAATTGTTATTTTTATTTTAGCCGATCTCTGTTCCGGACTTGCACACAAACTGCATTGCAACCATTTCCAAAAATGTCATTTGTGTGGAAATATTACGAAAACTAAGCAAGCTCACTGTTCGCAATGCTCGAAATATTGGAAAAATATATAAATAGGCTATTCAGTTGGGGGTGAGGGTTTATATGAATGCGTCTCTGAAGGGATCTGACTGTCTTAAGAAAAGTTTTGATGGCATTTTCTTTTATCTTACCTCTGCTTAAATGCGAATTAAACTAATTGAATTAAAATAGCGTTTTGTGCTCCTGTACCTTTAAGACTCCTCTATGTAAATGACCTTTTTTATGATTGGCTAATTTCTGTGCAGTAATATATTTCATACTGTTGTTCAACTGGTTTGGCCAGGTATTCTTTCAGTGATGTGTTTTACTCATGGTTATGACATCAATACCACAATTTCTGATGGACTTATATTTGCAACTTATTAATAGTCTAAGTAGTGTTGGGTGAGAGTTTGTGTTAGTACTTACATTAGAACAGTGCCTATTTTAAATATAGACTATATTTATTCATTCAACCCTGACAATGATTTCAGCAATGAGTCAAGCTGTGCATCACGGTGTGATTTCCATTTCCTGAATTTAAGCTCTACAAGGATCGGCCCACTCATTGTATCTGAGAATTAGTAGAAAATAAAGAAACAATACCTCAGTGTTACATTCAATATTCATTGAGTATTGCTCAAAAGTGACACTGTACCAGCAACATTTGTTAGCAGAATAGACTGAGGGCAATTTCACTCCACAGCTTTTGATGTGAGAGTATTGTTGAGGTAATTTTGTTGGCTATTAAATTAAGCGAATTGTCTTCATGATTGTAATACACTTTTGGTTTGAGTAATAGGTTTGCTAAAGATTGTCATTTGACTAATAAAAAAGTGTTAAGACAGATGTTTGTACAATATCTATAACATTTTAAGTTTTACGGGTTAGATTTTTTTTATTTTTGCGTCAATGTTTTTTTAATGTGCTTAATGTTAATTTCTGCATATAGTATCCTATATTTATAGATATTATGTGCACTAAAGTTTGTGCGCAACATTTTATGTTTAAACATGTTTTAGAAATGATTAAATGTTGCTGTTTATTGTGCTCTACTCTATTGGTGCATATAAAAACTTTCTTTTTAAAAAAAAAAATAGTTTTAACTAGATTTTTACTAGATTTGAATACTCACATAAAATGTCTTAAATCTGGTTTGAGTCTGTTTAGTTGAAAAACCTGCAAAATATCAATACTTTTTGTAGCTTTTCCAGCCATATTAACTTACTATGGTAATGAGTCATTTCCTTGTTATGTATTTCTCACCTTCTGATCTCAGAAATCGTTTTCGGTGAGAACAGTTTGCGTTTTTCACATTCATTCAACTGATACAGTTGTGATCTGTGTGTCTGTGTGTGTCCGTAAAAGCAGATCCGATCCTCCTTATAGGGCCCTGCAAATTACTCAAGGCCACCTCCACCTCGGGTCAAAGTGCGTCAATCAAAGTTTACAACATTGATGAGATAATTAAGTGGAACTATCCTTCTGGTCCCAAAAAGAGAGACTGAGAGAAAACCACCTTGGGAGTGAATTGGGGTTACAGTTCTCTCCTCTCCAATTTGATGTCAGCACAGAGCAGTAAAGTTAAGTTGATGTGCATCTCTCTCTATCTGTCTGTTTAACCAGCCCGATCTCATGAAAGCACGTATATATACCACAAATTTAGTTTCTCGTGCCATTTATACGGCAAAAATAGTTTTTGCATGCATGTGATCGGCCTACACAGTTTTCGCATGCACTTTTTGCCACGTGATATGCATGCACTCCACACCCCTAATCCTACTCAAGAGATTCAGTGCATAGATTATGTACGCAAAAAAAATTGCCGTATTTTAGCTTTAGAAATTAAATTTATGGTATACGCACTTTCATGAGATTACGTTTGATAATACAAAGGGCAACGGTGTTTGTTTAGAAACTGCAGCTCGGAAAAGAAAACCTTGTCCTGCGTTAACATGTGTTCATATGCGCGTGCACGAAATGGAATGCACACTTTGCAGTAAAACATCTATGGGGACCAGTTACCAGTACAGTATGGGGCGTGATGGTACTCCTCATTAGCCGCTCATACTTTTAAAACAAGACAATGATTATCTAGTCTCCAAGTCAGTTTAGTTACAACTCTGGAATAAAACAAGATGGAAAGCAATCTATTGACATTGACTATATTGCATTTACAATGTTGATTGGCTAGACAATATACTGGCCAAAATGGATGCACATCCCTCAGTAAATAATAACCAAGTATCAATTATTGCTTTTATCATTTAAAACACAGTGACATGCAATGGCAGGCCATTTTAGCTTTTATTAATTCACAGGATGCATTTTTGATATCAATAATTACATTTGTACTATTTAAAATGTGAATTATTGATATTAATATAACATATGTCGGTAACACTTTACCATACAGGTGCACTAATATGCATTAATTCATGCTTAACTAATGCATAGATAATCATGAGGTAATAATGAATGATTACTGCATCAGCAACTAATAAAGAGTCTATATGATTAATAGATTAAGTAATACATGAATTGCTATTAATTCAATGTGTCATTGTATATTAATTCCTTAATAACATATGAAGAGTTCAGATGCAAAAGCCTCTAAGTGCCATTTGAAATTTTCTTCTAAAATGACCATTTTTATCAAGCTTGTATATTTAAGTTCAGTAATTTCACTTAAATGGCGATGAAGATTACCTATTAATTGTCATTTAAGTGAAATTACTGAACTTAAATATACAAGCTTGATAAAAATGGTCATTTTAGAAGAAAATTTCAAATGGCATTTAGAGGTTTTTGCATCTGAACTCTTCATATTTTATTAACTAATAGTGTAAATTAATGTGTTAATAAACATAATTAGTCAAAGCTATGCACTTCAATGTCCAGTTTTCTGATTTAATTAATAATTAGCTAATGATTTGCAAAGGTATCATTATGTTATGACTTTACTTGTTGGGGCACATCATTATTAACTAGTCTTTTAGTAATTATAATAATTTTGCACATGAATTTGCCCTAACAATGAAGTAATTAATCATGTATTAATGCATATTAGGGTACCTGTCATATTATCTGGAAGTTGAAATACAAGGCTTTGGCTCATTCAGGTAATTAACATATTAATTAACACTATTAGTTAAAAAAAATAGTTATTATGGAATTACTCCACAATTACATATTTAATTAATAACAACTCATGTATGAATTATTACATTAACCTTACAGACTCTTAATTAGTTCCTAATATGGTAATCATTAATGAATAGCTTAGATAATCATTAGTTACACACTAATTCAGTATTATCTGTGCATTAGTTAAGCATGAGTTAATGCTTATTAGTGCACCCATATTGTAAAGTGTTACCCACATGTCTATTTCTGATATCATGAATCGCATTTCCATTAGTACTAACTAAACAAGGGAGGGTTGTAGTGGGAGCCCTGTGGTGTCAAGTGTGACTGTGTGGCAATGGCGAATGGTTTACATGGGTCAGGTAGAAGGGCCCCTTAACAGATTTTTGCTTAGTGCCCCAGGGAGGTCAGGATCAGCTCAGTGTAAAAGCAAAGAGACACAAACATGAATAAAACAGTGTTGTTACTTCCATACAGTGGTGTACAGTGGATGCTATCGTGATGTCGTTCACAATGATGATGCAAAGATCGAAAACAATCCCACAAAGTGTGAAAATACCCTGTGAGTGACTCTAACTGTTTTTCACACGTTTCCATTGCTTCCGTCTTTGCTGTTTATGAGCTCATTAAGCCGAACACATTAAACGAAGCATTGAAGCTCTGGTGATAGTTTCTATTTCTGCCCTTCATTAATCCTTCAAAAGATGTTGATGGCGACAAAAAACATTCCCCAAACAACTTTGAGCTTTGCGCTCTGTTCACCAAGTATATCATCAAATTAGTTATGCGAGAAAGGCGTAATATGATGCTGAACTTGATGAAAGTGCTTGACTTTCATTGTCTTATAATGCACTATTGATGGAAAAAAATGCTATTTGTGGCCCGTTGAGGATAAAAGCTGCTGACAAGTGGATTCATTGGAGAATTCAGTGTGGGTTGCAGCTTTCTGGTTGTGCATGGGGTGTAAACGTGAGCGCTCTTGCAGAATTGATCCTGAAAGCGTATGCAGGTGTGCTAACGTGTCAGTGACACTCATTGTTTTGTCTTAATTGCATTGATTTATGTATACAAAAAACATGAAAAAAATATATAATGACTTGAATACACATTTTCTATTTAATTTTCATATTGCGATTCAGCCTAAAGTTGTGATATTTGTATAAAGGTACTTTTATCTTATCTTCTTTGTGATAATTATTTAAATTTGCACACACACATATTCAAACAGATAGATAAAAACTATTACCTCACATTTTTGTAGTCATTATACTTAAAAGTATATTTAAGATGGTATGTTATAATGTGAAATTTGATGGTTTAAGGATGCTGGTCAGGCTAAAAGACCAGTTTGGCCAAGGCTGGAACTCAGTTTTTAAGCGTTGTCGTGTAAACGTACCTTTAGTGTGAGTATATCCAAGTAACAATATCCAACTTATAGACTGCTGAGCATACTCAGTTTGATCACTAATGATGAAACATTTTGTTTTTTGGTCAAAGCATGGGGAATTATGATGACACATATTTGTTATTTGGAATTAAAGGATTAGTTCACTTTTAAAAACGAAACTTAATTTACTCACCCCCATGTCATCCAAGATGTCCATGTCTTTCTTTCTCCAGTCGAAAAGAAATGAAGGTTTTTGATGAAAACATTATAGGATTGTTCTCCATATAATGCACTCCAACAGTTTCAAGGTCCAAATTACAGTTTCAGTGCAGCTTCAAAAGGATTTAAACGAAACCAGACAATGAATAAGGGTCTTATCTAGTAAAATTAAAACAGTTTATGTTTTATAAGCACAAATGCTTGCCTTGCTCTGTTCTATGATGCGTGTTCGTGACTCTCCTGTTCGAACTCGTTCATCAAAATGAACAAATCTTTTTTCTAGTAATTTCATTAATTTTGTTCATTGAATGAACGAAATGACTCGAAAAAAAGATTCGTTGAACCTTGAAACTGTTGGAGTCCATTGAAGTCTGTTATATGGAGAAAATTCCTGTAATGTTTTCATCAAAAACCTTAATTTCTTTTCGACTGAAGAAAGAAAGATATGGACATCTTGGATGACATTTGGGTGAGTAAATTATAAGCAAGTTTTTTTTTTTTTTTTTCAAAAGTGAACTAACCCTTTAATAGGTGGGTTTCTGTCACGTTTTCTTCAAATTCAGTGAGTAAATAACTTCTCGCAGTAACTCTACATAACCTTTTCAGTTCGCTGATATACATGTTAAAGGTATAGTTCACTTTGAAATTAATTTTTGATATGTTTCAGCTTACCTCAAGGGCATCCAAGATGTAGGTGTCTTTGTTTCCAAAGTATTTTTAATTTTGATATTTTTCGGTCAAACCGTTGTTGTCTATCAGTCATATAATGGAGATTTACAGGGCCCACCTCAAAGAGCATGCACAGAGAAGTCCAAATAAAACATGATTTAATGACTCGTGAATGTAAGTACACACTGATGGTCTAAGACACGAAACGAGCAGTTTTTTGTGAGAAAACAAACAGTATTTATATCGTTTTTACCTCTTGTAACCACAGCCATGTCCAACTGATCTGAAGGTACAGGCGCTTCGGTCTGCGCATTCGCTGGAAGTGATCTCTCTCACGTGTACGTCACTCATTGTTTACACAGAGATTTCGGAAGTTTTACCTTTCATTGTATACAGGAAATCACAATGGAAGACGATTTCGTTATATATCTAAATATGCTTAGATCTTCACAGTGAAAGGTAAAACTTCCAAAATCTCTGTGTAAACAGTGAGTGGCCCCATAAATCTCCTTTATATGACTGATAGACTGCAACAGATTGACCGAAAAATATCAAAATTGAAAATACTGTGGAAACAAATACACAAACATCTTGGATGCCCTTGAGGTAAGCTGAAACACATATCAAAAAATAATTTCAAAGTGAACTATCCCTTTAAGAAAGTTGCAAATTTTTGAGTTGACAGAAATTATTGTATTATTACAACATGAATTGCCAAGTTGATACTGGTTGCCTCAAGGATTTTGAGCTTTCTTAACTTCTTTTACAGTGCACAGCTAGAGCATTCTTTCACTATTCAACTGAGTGCATCTGCTTGTTCAGCTTCAGCTGCCCCTATACCAGTCAGTAAGGCGTTCAAATTGAACCCAGTGACCCAAATGATGACAACAAAAGTATGCATGCCATCTGTTTCAGACTCCATTTGATGTATCATGCCCCATTCACTACACCTACAAGCATGGAATCTCAGAGAAGCTCATCAGAGTCTGTGTTGATGGTTGTATAATACACCCTCACAGTTTTTGTAAGTCACTTTTTCTCATCACTTGCAGTTTTAGGTGCGTTCTCCTCTAAAGACACTAAAGAACGGTCCCGTCCCTCAGCTTTTTCTGTTTTTCATTCCCATCTAGCCATGATAATTCATCAAAGTGAAGCTAGCATTGTGTTCACGTGAGGCCTAGCTTGAAAAGAGGGCATTGGCATACGCAAAACAGAGAACCCACATATGTCAAATGGCAAAGTTTGGGCATTAATCTTTCCGCTTCCATCTGCATGCGCTCTCTAAGAAGTGTTTGGTGGAGAAATTGAGTCAGGAAATCCAAAGTTGTTAGAATTAACCTTTGTTATCTGCTTTCACTCCTATTATAACTCACAGTCAACTAAATGCAACTAATAGCTTTTTTTCCAGTGCTATAATACAATGCAAAACAATGTATATTCTAACAGAAAAAAAAAAAAAAACTTTAGAGGTCAATAGCCATCCTCCAGACTGATAGATGATACAGCTCTTGCTAAGTATACACAATTAGCAGTTTCCAAATGAGCTTTCGAAGGTCACATTCCACGTCAAGTGCATATTAATATATTTTATGTCATATTTATGAATGTCATCACAACTAATGAGTGTTGCTTAAATTATGCTCATCAGGAGATGCATAAAAAAATGTCTCTGATGTTTAAACATGCCGTCATTCTGAGCCCCTGCTCCTCGAACTGCAATTTAGTATTGAAATAAAGAACACTTGGGGATAAATTGTGCAAAGATGATTACGTTTTAATATCACCATAAATGCCACAACTGTATATGTAGTCATAATATTATTGCAATTACTGTACATGAGCTAATGTTTCTGTTTCCGTGTGTGGCAGCTTCAGTAAATCTACTGATAGATTGCCCTCTTAGATTCCGAGCTTCTGTGTGTGCTCGGGTTGTGCAAGCATGATGAAGCAAACACTGAAGTGAAATGGTTGTTTCCAAAAACTAATGCCTCCAATAAGTTTTAATTTCCTGTGTTGGTTAGCAGCTGTCTGTTGGCCCTCAAAACAGAAGCTCAAAAACAAAACTCTTAAATTGTAATGATTACTTCCCCAAAAGAAGAGAAAAGTCAAATTAGGGGCGTGTAAACTGCCATTTTCAGCTGAAAACGTAAAACTTTGTACGCGTTTTGACCATTCGTTTACTCGACAACGGCGTTTTGGGTGAAAATGCAAACTTTTGAAAAATCGGTTTTAAAGTGCAAGTTGAAACCGGTCTCTGTATAACCAACAAAAACTTAAATCTGTGAAAACGATGAATGTCATGCACATGCGTATTACATGTTCAGTCCATAGTGTGTCGCCATATAATGGCCTGGCAGCAGAATACAACATTTTTAGTTTCGCCTGAATGGGGATAATTTTGACAATGGTGTCGCCTGCATGCGGAAAACTCAAATGAAAAACTTTAAGCATATTTAAGCACATTTAATCGAGAGATTTAAGCATATCGTTGTCGTGTAAACGTGCCCTTACTGTGCGTTCACACCGGACGCGAATAGTGCGTCAAATTCACGTCTACCGCGTCTAGTTTGACACTTGACCACTTTGTGTTAATTCGTCAAGAGTGAAACTTACGCCAACCGGTTTCGATTCTGACACGCATAAATTTCGCTTCAAACTTTTGTTTTTACGCGCGTCAGAATCGAAACCCCTAAGACACGAAACGAGTGGTTTGTGTGGAAAACGAACAGTATTTATATCGTTTTTACCTCTTGTAACCACAGCCACAAAGCGTCCGCACCCTCAGATCACTTGGACGTGGCTGTGGTTACAAGAGGTAAAATCTATATAAATACTATTCGTTTTACACACAAACCACTCGTTTTGTGTCTTAGGCCATCAATGTGTACTTACATTTACGAGTCATTAAATCATCTTTAATTTGGACTTCTCTGTGCATGCTCTTTGAGGTGGACCCCATAGACATCCATTATATGACTGATAGACACAAACGGTTTGACCTAAAAAATATAAAAATTGAAAATACTGTGAAAACAAAGACACCTACATCTTGGATGCCCTTGAGGTAAGCTAAAACATATCAAACATTTATTTCAAAGTGAACTATCCCTTTATTGGTGCTTTATGTCTGTAATGTCAAATTGCAGTAATGTTATCTACTTTATGATACCACAAAGTGAAATAAAATGACTGGAAAAAAGATCTATGTAAAAAAAAAGAGAGAAAACAGTTTAAAATGTTCTGTTTTCAAACTGTTAAAGGCAAAATAGATTTTATATACACTGTAAGCAAAACGTTCCCTAAAAGCCAGATGTATCAAATTTGATACACAATTTCCAACACGATTTACTTGTAATTTAACAATTAAATTATTAAGTGATTAGCCTTTATTTTCCTGCCGAAATCGTCTGGCTTGATCTAGTCAAAGCGGCCATTTTGAAAAGCTAAAAAATCACCCCTCTACTGCCTGCAGTACAGTGAAATTCCACAAGATGGCAGAAAACACGTATCAACATTGATACAACAGGTTATCAAACAAAGTATTGCTCTCACCGATTTAATATATGTCTTAGAAACTCGTGTATCAAATATGATATGTGCGGCATTAAAGGGTTAGTTATTTTACAATACAATTTATTGAAGCATTGAAGATCCTTCACCACATGAGCAAGCAGCAGGCTCCTGATTGGTTAACGCGGCGTGAATTGACGGTAAAGTTCAGATTTTTCAACTCTGACGGCAGACGCAAATTCGCGTCAATGGCGTGAATGCACAAACAGCACTAACTAAATCATTTGCGCGTAACGTGCTTAACGCGTCAGACGCTCAATTCACGTGAACTTGACGCGCAAATGAGGCATATTCGCATTTACCGTGCCGCGCTCTACGCCACATTCGCGGCACAGGAATTTTTTACGCGCATAACGCGTCTTTGCATTGACTTGACATTGAAATCATTTGCGCCTGACGCACTATTCACGTTCGGTGTGAACGCACCATTAGATATTTCTGAAAGTGTTAGAGACAGTTCTTCCCAGTTATAATGATTGTGATGCCGTATTGCCTATCTTCAAATGATACCTATATGTTGTAATTTGTCTGGGGTGTCCAATCTTGCTCATGGAAGGCCACTATTCTATAGAGTTCAGCTCCAGATTCAAACAAACACATCTGAACAATAACCAAGGTCTTCAGGATGAGAAGAAACTTCCAGGCAGGTATTTTAGAACAAGTTGGAGCTAAACTCTAGGATATAGGATCCCCAGGAGCAATATTGGATCTGATAGTCTTCAAATGTTCCTGCTCATGGCGCACGGAAAAGACGAGGCGGAAATTGCAATGTCCTCTCATGCGAAAACAAATCGAGGTGAGGAACTCAAAACTTAGTCGTGCTTTACAGATGATGGGGTTGGCCTTTGCTTGCAAATGTGGCTGCAAGATCCTGCAAGGTAACATCTTTTACCTAAAAAACACTATGCCATTGGAAACATTCCCTAGTTGGAGAAAGCAGCTGAATGCTCTTTTCTTCAAACAGACCTGTTATTCCAGTGACACTCACGAACTGGTCCTCCCTTTCCGGACAGATTAGCCCTGAGTGTTATCCAAACAAGACTTGCACGTTGTTTTCCTTGCGTGTGGCAGCGTCTAGTGAGTAGCGTGCCACCTGTGGGAGCAAGGAGAAGGGCCACTAAGCAGGGCAATCACGCCGGGATTACCCTGAGGTAACGGGAGAATTTGGGAGAAGTCACGACAGCTTTTGGTTGTCTTGCTGTGAGAGGCTCCAACTCTGGGTGTGAGTTTAGGGAAAGGAATTGGAGAGATGAATACAATGGAGAAAAAAGTTGATGGAATAGGAGGTGGGATAGATCAGGGATAAGCATGAGAAAACACAAGCGCATAAGACTGTGTTATGAAAGGTTTTCTCGTGGGGAGTAATAGTGTGGAATACAAAGCAGACTTGTCACAGTAGAGTCTGTTGGGCTCCCAGAATGTGTACCCTTCGCAAACGAGAGCATCCCGTAGCAAACAGTTGCAGTTTCCTGTGCTGTCACTGCGCAAGCTTCAACTGCTCTCTCTAGAGAATCTGTTGTAAAGGTGTGATCTCGAAAGGTCTCGATCAAATGGCTTTGCATCAGAGATGAGTTATCTGAAGCAAAAAACAGAGAATTTGTCTAAACCAGATTATATCATATCAGCCAAAACCTCAAATGAACAAGAAATTGTCATCAGATTTTAAAGACCACATACCACTTAGGATATTTTATTGTATAACCTTTATTTGTTTGCTCTCCTTTTTTGTTGTCTTAATGGAAATATGTTTTAAAGGGCACTTTTTGTTCACACCATGAGGAATTACAAAAAAAAAAAAATACTATTAAAACTAATTTGAAAAGTAGGGATGTGTTAACATGACTGACCAGTCATCTGTCAACCATAGAGTTGATTAATGTGGTCAACTGTTTAATTTTATGTTTATCTAAGGGATGAATTCTGAGGTGTAGATTCTCAGAAAGGGTTTTGGAGAAAGGTAATAAAATCATTATATGTATATATTTATTATATATTATATGTGGTTTTTCGTTCAAAAGATGTTTTGTTATATTTAATTTGCAATGGATTCAGACATTTTTGTTTTTATATTATTAATATGTGGTTTCCAGTATAATCTATTATAACACACATACATTCATTTTCAAACTCTTTCTATTCCCTCATTATAATCCTAATTTTCACTTTGTTAGTACTTTTCAGATTACTATTATGAATTTTGTTTTAATTAAATTAAAGTATATTATAATCGAACCACTTTTTTAAGACCATCAATTCAATTTCCACTATATTTAGAAACTGTTCCAAAAAACTGTGTATCACCAGTAGAGGAAAAAAATAAAATAAAAAAATAGCCACTTAACAAATATAATTCATTTACAGTATGGGACCTAGCACTGAACCTTGAGGAACACCACAAATGACTTTTATTAGATCCGATTTAACATGATTTATTTTACAAACTGATATCTATTATCAAGGTAACATCTTAAACTAAAGAGAGGGCTTTTCCTCGTATACCATCCTTCCACCTTTTTCAGTTTATACTTGTATCTCTCCTGTTTCGTCATTAACTCTTAAGAACCTGAAGCTAAAATAGCTGTATTTCACATATTTAGTTTTTTTTTAACTGTAAAATTTTAAAACAATGTGCTATCTCAACGCATTCTCATCCTTTAGCGTCATATGTGACGCTATATGCAAAAACGGCACTATACTACGCACATGGCACCCGTTATCGTTAATATAACACGCTGTGTGATGGTTAGGTTTAGGTGTGGGGTAGGGTAGTCTCATATTACGCTTAAGGATTTATGACGCCTTGGGTTTGCGTGTTATATTAACAATAAAGGGTGCCATGTGCGTAGTATAGCGCCGTTTTTGCATATAGCGTCACATATGATGCTAAAGGATGAGAACGGGCTCCCAATCTTCATGTGCAAGGTGTCATCTTTTTCAGAAAATAAATAAATAAATAGCTTTTAACAAATTACAGTTATAGACCATTACTGTGTATTGCAAGTTTGTAAATAGAATTTAAATAGACAAATATAAAAAAGCAAGAATATATATATATATACATAGGCATGCACACATACTCATGCTAAGAAACATGAAATAATAACTGTAATGAATAGGCAGGGATGAAGCGGCGAGATAATCCACAAGCAAGCACTACTTTAATAATAATAATAATAATAATAATAATAATAATAATACAAACAATGATCCTGGGCAAACAAATAAACTCACAGGAACATCAATAACAACATATATATAATTACAACAACTGAAGTACTGAGGTTTAAATAGACAGGGGGCTGATGAGGGACATGTGTTGGTAATATGTCATGGGACCTAATAAGGTAATGTTGACAAACAACCCCCCCATTTTACGGATGTTAAAGCCATACGGATGTTCACTCAGTGTTTTGTTTATTGGTCAAATTATCAAGCCTGCGCACAAATCATCATTGTTGCATCATCATATACACTGCAAACATGCAATGCTAAACTTGCAGTGTATACAAGCCGTGTAACTGGCAGGATGTTAAATATTCCTCTGAGAAGTCTTTAATTTCATCCCCTTTAAAGCAAAACTTCTACAACAAAGCAGTACTTTTTTTTTTTTTTTACAAATTCACCTCTTTCAACAAACAAATCAAGCATCAGACTTCAGATCACCTGCTGTGAACAATGCTCTCATTATTATGCATAATCCATTTTTTTGTGAGGACTATGACAGCGCAATAAAAGATTTGGTTATATTGCCCCCAGTGCAGATGCATCTGATTGGTGCTTAATAAATGTAACCCTAAATCAGCCGAATTGTACACTCTCAGAAAAAAAAGGTACAAAAGCTATCACTGGGGCTGTACCTTTTCAAAAGGTAAACTTTTGTCCATTTCCGGTGCTAATATGTACATTTTAGGTGTTAATATGTACATTTTAGTTGCTAATATGTACATTTTAGGTGCTAATATGTCCATTTTAGGTGGTAATATGTACATTTTGGATGCTAATATGTACATTTCTTGAACTAATATGTCCATTTTAGGTGGTAATATGTATATTTTAGGTGGTAATATGTCAATTTTAGGTGTTAATATGTACATTTTAGTTGCTAATATGTACATTTTAGGTGCTAATATGTCCATTTTAGGTGGTAATATGTACATTTTGGGTGCTGATATGTCCATTTCATGAACTAATATGTCCATTTTAGGTGGTAATATGTATATTTTAGGTGGTAATATGTCAATTTTAGGTGTTAATATGTACATTTCAGGTGATAAAATGTACATTTTAGGTGCTAATATGTCCGTTTCATGAGGTAATATGTACATTTCAGGTGCTAATATGTACATTTTAGGTGCTAATATGTCCGTTTCATGAGGTAATATGTACATTTCAGGTGCTAATATGTACATTTTAGGTGCTAATATGTACTGTACCACCAAGGTACCAATATGTAGCCTTTGGATACAAAAGTGTACCTTTTGAAAATGTACAGCCCCAGTGACAGCTTTTGTACCTTTTTTCTGAGAGTGTAGAGGTTGTCCTTGAGATCAACATATGAAGTAGTGGTTTACACAACCTAGTCACTAATCAACTTTGAAAATCTATATGTTTTTTCTTTCTTTCCTGGTGTTACCTTATTCCCTTTTATGGGGAATACACCTGGATGTTTACACAGGGATTTTTCTAATCAGAAAAAAATATATAGATTTATCTTTCCTTCCGAGAGATGTCTCGGCATGACATGATAAATGATCTAAAAGTGCTACTTTGGCTGGCAAACTGGCATCCTCTCAGAAATGCTTTGTGATCCCTTCAGCGTAGCAAGGTTTTTGAATCAGAGTACATACTTTGCAGTCATCAAATTCCAGTCGCAAGAATTGCCCCTTCTGACATTAACGCATCAGCATCTAAAAAAGACCCCATGCGTCAGGATTGATTGGGGAAATGATAACAACGGCTGAGCAAATGGAGACAAATTACGGCAAGCGTTGTTGGTGCTCTGAGTGCCTGTCAAAACAGACGTAAAAAACGAGCGGCAGGATTCTTTCTGACCCTCGTTCCTTCCCTCTCCCTCCTGCTGCCACCCTGCGTGGAGAATGGGAACAGAGAAGGAGCGGTTGTTGGTTTTAGGCCTCAGTGTACTTCCTGTAAACTATGGGAGTGCTTTGTAATGACATCCAGGTATGTTTGCTCTTCATTTTGCACGGCTCATCAGTGATCAGCGCTGGAGGACATGTGTGCCGGTGGAGATGGAGTTAGAGAGGGAGGCGTACAGCAGATTTCAATCCTTCCTGATGAAGAGGACAGGGGGCCGCAGACACAGGCCTGCCACGGGATGTTTACATTCCAGCGGCAAGGCCACGCAATTCCCTCATTCAAAGCAGAGCCGAGGTAGAGCGGCGGAATAAATGTGCAAGTAATCTGGGTATAAAGGAGTGTTTTCTCCAAGGGCCTGGGGCCAATGCAGCAGGTTCATGCCATCTACTTCATTCTGAGAATGAATTAGATATTAGAAAATAATTGCAGAGTCACCAGACTGCAAAGTGCTCTTGAACCTTGCTTTTACATTCTGTTTATTTCTCCCGCAATATATATTTTATAGTCCACATCAGTTGTTAGTCTGTGTTTACAAATATGTATAAGCTAGAGGACTTTATAACATGCCATTGGCACTTCATGAATATCCTCAGTGACTTACCTGAAGAACATCATCAGTCGATTGGGAATGCTTTTTGATTTGGTTTGTAGAATATCTTGGCCCGAGGTCTCCCATCAAATATGAATGAAACGTTGGTTGGTGTATGTCTGTGTTTTTACGCTGTGAATTTACACTGTGCTTATTGAGTTGGACTGCATCATTTTTGGCAAGCACATCTTGAGAAAATCTTTGTTGCACTGCAGTGTTTAGCCTATTTTTTCATAATCTTCACTGAATTAAATTAGAGTGCCCTGACATGAGACGACTTAAAGCAACAAGAAATGAATCACATTTCTCCAGCTACGTCTGCATCAGGCTGAATTTGTCACACGCTTGGTTTTAGTGACTCGTCAGCGCAAAATCTTATTTGGTCCAAAATCCCAACAAAGATAGCCGTGGAAGTCAGAATTTCCTACTTCCCTCTTGGAAAAATACAACAGAACATCTCAGACTCAGACTTCCAACTTGGAAAGTGATTAGGAAATTCACAACTCCCCACAGGTACGCGACTATGACATCATGCAAACATGACAGCACTCACAGGTACTCAGTGATCATTCACATTTTGGTACACAGAATGTATTCCTGGGCCAAAATGTTTGCAGTGACAGGCAATGTTTGCATTTATCCTCTGTAATTTGGTTACTGGGAAATCGTACACTTCTTAAGCTAACTATAGCTTTAGTTTCATTATACACAATCCTTACAATATAATGGCCAATGGAACACCTTTATTGCTGGAAGTACACTCTCAGAAAAAAGGTACAAAAGCTGTCTCTGTGGCAGTACCTTTTCAAAAGGTAGACTTTTGTACCTAAAGGGTGCATATTGGTACCTTAATGTACATAATAGCACCTAAAATGTACATATTAGCACCCAAAATGCACATATTAGCACCTAAAATGTACATATTAGTAACTAAAAGGTACATAATGGCACCTAAAATGTACATGTTAGCAACTAAAATGCACATATTAGCACCTAAAATGTACATATTAGCTCCTAAAATGCACATATTATCAACTAAAATGTACATATTAGTACCTACAATGTACATAATAGCACCTAAAATGTGCATATTAGCTCCTAAATGTACATATTACCACCTAAAATGCACATATTAGCACCTAAATGTCCATATTACTGTACCACCTAAAATACATAATAGCACCTAAAATGCACATATTAGCACCCAAATGTACATAATGACACCTAAAATACATAATAGGAACTAAAATGTACATATTAACACCTAAATGTCCATATTAGCGTCTAAAATGGACAAAGGTTTACCTTTTGAAAAGGTATAGCCTCCAGGGACAGCTTTTGTACCTTTTTTTTCTGAGAGTGTAGGTGAATATAAATATCCCACATCAACTTTGTATGAAACATAGCATTAAACATTAAGTATGTTCTGATCGGCTGTTGCATAAATACTTTCAGTGAAGACTTGATACTGAAAACACCCGGTTGATTGGGACACGGTGTAAGACTAGACTTGCATACTTACTAGACATACTAGACCCTGCATACTTCGCAATCATAATAATCACAGCATAGCATCAACACCACCATAGTAACATATGGTCCAATTGCTGCAATAGTCTTATGCTGCCATAGCCATGCTCTCGATAGGCTGTCTTTTAATACTTGCCTGATTCCTGAAATTCCCAACCTTGCACCAAATCAATGGCATGATCACTGCAGACGCAGACCCATATATCTGCACAGCCTGTCAGCAGCAGCTCCACATGTGGAATGCTAAGGATGTATATTACTGTGTATTAGTAAATGGGGGGGTGCTCTTGCTGTGGAGTGCATTTCTGAGATTAGGATCCAGTTCAATCAGGGTTGCCTTTGTGTATTAGGGCTTTGGGTGCGAGTGGGATGGGGTGCTTTAATCTCCTCTGGTGCCGATTTGCATTGGAGCGTTGCCTCATGCTGCTCTCCATCACAAGGGGCTGTTGAGTTGTACATCCTGTTTCATCTCCTCTGGCAGGCTGCTCATGTGTCTGGGAAAACTAAGTGAGACTGAGTTTCTGTCAAAAGTTCCATTGTGCATTGAATTGGGAAAATAATAAGCCATTATTAAAAAAATTAGAACGTTGCAAGGCCATTACATCCTAGTATCTTTTTTTTCTTCTGACTATTGAATATATTATGGAAGAAATAACAATCTCTGGAAAATCTCTGGAAAAAAATAGATATAGTGATGTTATAGAGATTTTAGAGTTGAAGGATATTGTTATATAGCCTCGTGAGACCATCCTGATCTCGCGAGCTTTCAAGGTTTCACTCGCAGATCAGTCTGGATACTTTCCGTTAAAGAAAATTTGGGAGCAGTTCACCAAACGAACGTCCAATCAGCGTTGGCTTTGAGGCGGGTTGAGGTGTGACGCAACGAGAAGCACGACAGTTCAGTCTAAAGAACATGGCGGCTTCAGCGGATGAAACTAGCATCAGTGTGGCTATCGAGCAAGTTTTATCGGAATTACAGAGTATTTCTTCACTGAAAGAAGAGCAAAACACTGCTCTGGAGGCTTTTCTCAGAGGAAAAGATGTTTTTGCTCTTCTACCGACTGGTTTCGCTCTGTTAGTACGTCATATGCTTCGTTGATCTGATTGGTTGATTTGGCCCGTATATCACCAACATAGGCCAATTAGCTAACCAGTATTTTCGCCCCTTACTAAAACTACTTCAACGGAAGGTTTCCAGATGGATATGCGGAGCAAATCCATCTGGCGGAGTCAGGTTAATTGTTATACACTCTCAGAAAAAAAGGTACAAAAATGGTCACTGGGGCTGTACCTTTTCAAAATGCAAACTTATGTATGTACATTTCAGGTGGTAATATGTACATTTCAGGTGCTAATATGTCCATTTTAGGTGCTAATATGTACATTTAAGATGCTAATAAGTACATTTCAGGTGATAATATATACATTTCAGGTGCTAATATGTACATTTTAGGCGTTAATATGTACATTTTAGGTACTAATATGTACCCTTAAGGTACCAATATGCAACCTTTAGGTACAAAAGTGTACCTTTTGAAAAGGTACAGCCCCAGTGACAGCTTTTGTACCTTTTTTTCTGAGAGTGTACATGACACTGAGCAGAATAATATGACCAATGTTAAATACTGTTCTTATAGTTTCACATTGTATCTAAACAGTACATATAATAGCATGACCTGAATCTTGACCTGGGACACAACGTAAAGTTGTCTCCCCCTCTAATCAGTGGCCCTGGATGTAATAATGGATTTTAATATTCATTGTGGGCTGTTTATGCTTTGTTCTCAAAAAATCCATCCATTAAAGATCAATTTATGTATCAATCTGTTTAAAATGCAACTGATGGGAATAGAGCAGTGATTTTACAATGACTTTGAGCATGGCCCCAGCAGTGGATCCACCATTGGCTTTGAACATGGCTTGAGCAATAGTTCCATCTCTAAAATGTGACTGGATAATCGTTCATTTTACTTAGTATACTCACTATATACCCATTTATGGGTTTTCGTAGGTCACAAGCTAAAGCGAAACTTGTGTTGGTCTTCGACTAGATATTCTTTGAAGCATGTGGTGCATCACGGGAGGTCTGGGAGGAGAGAGAAACAGGAACAGCGCCAGTGGCTAGGAGTAAGCAAGCATCCCCCCCGACAAGTGTAAGAAAATAAACCAAGTAGCCAAACCCACATTCCCAATGTAGAGCGTCTAAGCCCAGTAGCCAAATGATGAAGCTCTCTGATCCATGTTGTATCAATCTGATACTTTTGTAATCCTATTGACCTTTGCAGACTATGGAGCATTTCATGACCTTTGTTTGTGTGAAAATCCATCTGTGTTACAATATAATATCAGCCAGAGAGGGAAAACTTCCATATGCCACTACTACCCAGCCCACCCGCAGCCTTGAGGCTTGAGTCCGATGAGTCCTTGTAAACTCTGGCAGCTCTGAAAGCATGCCGATGCCATGAAACCAAAGATGGAACGAAATATTCATGATTTGGAGGAATCAAATGTTAAATTTGAAGATTCTGGCAATAAAAGTCATTGACCTTTTTGAAAGATGGGGGTAATAGAAGTATTTTCAAGCTGGTTTATTTTGGTCAGTGATGGTTTGAAGCAGGTAAAGCCGGTTGGTGCAGTTTTGCTGGTTTAGTCAGTTAAAGGGATACTCATCTTTTTTTGGAAATAAGCTCATTTTACAACTCCCCCAGAGTTAAACAGTTGAGTTTTACCGTTTTTGAACACATTCAGCCGATTTTCTGATATTTAGAAGAATATCAGTAACTAGACAATTTCTGGTCTCATTGACTTCCATAGTAGGAAAAAAAATTATACTATGGAAGTCAATGAGACCAGAAAGTCTCTGGTTACTGATATGCTTCTAAATATCAGAAAATCAGCTGAATGCATTTGAAAACGGTGAAACTCGACTGTTTAACTCTGGGGAAACTGTAAAATGAGCCTATTTCCAAAAAAAGTGGAGTATCCCTTTAAGAACCCTCTTGAGACAGCAGCATACCAGCATCCCATACTGGCCACTTGTATCAAAAACTCGACAACTGTTTTTAATTCTGCATTAAAATTTCGATTGCACTGTGTACTCTCACAAAACAATATTCTGAGATAGTGAGTTATAAACTGTAGGTTCAATGTCTTTGAGAGAGTTTGAGAACCAAGAACACTCATTAACACAGACAGCTTCTGTTTGCCCGGGCAATTAACTGCTTTGTGCTTTTGCCGCATATTTCAGAAAGACAGCTGTTCCTCATCTAGCCAGAAGTTCTAGTTGTCCGTCCGGTCCTTGGCCAGTCTAGAATTCCCTCCACAAGCAACACTGCATATGTCCTGCTCGTAAACCTTTAGCACTTCCATGTGGGTGTAAAGTCCCTCTCCTCTCATCTCTACATGACGCCTCCGGTAACCTCTGCAGCCAGTTTACATCTACATTATTAAGTGTCAGTTTGACAACTGCTTTAAACTCCAGCCATTTTTTTCCCCTTCCATTCTATTGCTATTGGGACCTTCAAACTCTTTGCCCTTGAAACTGCACGTTCACTTGCTTGTATTGGAATTTGGCTTGTGTATAGTTAAGTTTGTTTAAAGCAAGTTTGGAGCTTTTGACATGTTGAGCCATGATGTTATTGTTGGTAGTGAAAGTTTAAGGGCAACTCTTGGAATCAAACTTGTTGCTATTTGGCACAAATTTTCTGTCCTAAAGATAAAATCTGGTTATGGTGTTGCATTGATTGGATTGCCAATTCTATGCCACCATGTTGCAAAATGAAGCAAACCTAAGCTCTGATAAGGCTGTAAAAGAAGTATCTGCTAATTGCATAATGGGAATTAGGCATTCTGAGCTATCAAAAGGTAGCAGATATGAGGAACTGTTCTTGGGCTTTGTTGTGTCGTGCCAATACGCCACCGTTCGTTCACTCGCCCTATCGCTGCCTTCCTGTAGCTTCAACTGATAAGCAGGTAGGAAACAAGAAATGGATTTATTTGATGCTCCGTAATAGCACAGTCTGGAAAAAATGGGCAGACAAGTGAGAGGCAACCCCTTAATGAGAATCCTCAAAGGGAACAAGGCAGAGGGCAAAGCAATGACTCCCATACTTAAGATATTTAGAGAGGAGATATTTCATAAGCTTGCACAATGTCTTCTGAGGGTTTCTCAAAAATAAAAAAACAAAGCTATAAAATGACCTTTCGAGGATTTCATTCTGAATTCAGTCATTTACCCTCCTTGCATTTTTTCTTTCTTTTTTTTTTTGATATCTAACATATGTTTGAGAAAGATAATCATGTTTGTTCAATGGACACAATTAAATCGGTTCAAAGAAATTATAGTGTATGAGGGGAGTTGTGTTGAATATAAAACATTACGAATGCAATGCAATACATTTTAATTAAAAGTAAAGAGAATATAATTACCCCTTTTTTTAAAGTTGGAAAAAAAAAATCTATAGAATGGTAATCAGGATGATGAAATCAGCAGACATTTCAAGTTTGTTCACAGTACAAGGTGACCGGAGATTTTTCTTTGATCTAAGACTGACGAAAGTGATGCCTAACTTATTAAAAAAGTTATTCTACTCCCATTCTGTCATTTTAAAATGATAAATCACATTATAAAGTGTCGTTTTTGGATTTAAAAGTCTGTTTTTTCAAGTTTTTAGTTGCTTGGCAGACATCAAATTAACTTATCTGCAGGGAAAGTGTCCCTGTTGCAACATTGGTGCTATCAAAGATATTAATATAATATTTTTTTTCAATGTTGTCATTGCTTATAAGCTTATAAGTTATTATATGTAAAGATAGAAACATGTTTTCTCAAAGCAGGACATTTGCAGTCAAATTTGCGACCGTGTGTCACGCTATCTACTGAACTAATCCTAATGGGCACCTCTGCGTTATAACAAACAGTCACCGCTGTCACCGTCCTCCTTTCTTGAACGCAACAGCCTTTCTCTTTCCATTCTACTCAACATTGCTGCACAGGCTTTGACATCAGAGTAAATGTAAAATTCATGGATTTGGTTTGCTCAGAGCGTGTGGATTAAGCTACAGGGGTAGTTAGTCAGGTCAGTGGAAGAAAGAGAGATTGCTTTTTCCGACCCCTGTGCATTGTCGGAGTCACGACGCCGTAATGAAAGTCAAAGAGAAGCAGTGATGTTTTCTCCGAGTTTTGTTTGTTTGAGTGTTTGTGTAGTCTGAACCTTCTTTTTTTTCTTATGTTTCTTTCATTGTTGCACTGTCGCATGACGGCGGACATCTATAGGGCATTACTCGTGGTTGCGACATGAAGAAATCTATTTTCTTTTGATGTCAAAGCCCATAACAACACGCCTTAGGGTGTGAAAAAGATTCTGTCGGAAAATAACCACATCTTCCTTTTCTTGTGAAAAATATGGTAATGACCTAACTGATTTAAAGTAGAAACATAAACAGACCTGCTATTGTCTCATCTCAGGCAAACCAAAAACCAATTGTGTTTGATTTTCTTAGCCAAAATAGATTAATTCATAGATTTATTTACTTTTTCACACACAGGGCCCTATCTTGCATCCAGCGCAAATGACTTTATAAATTCAGCACTGTTGCGCATTCTACATATTAATTATGCCAATGTTGACTTATAATGTGATATGTTGTAGATAGTTGTAAGAGTGCATATTTGATCTGTTGTAAGATTACATATTTGATCAACATGAGCAGTAAAGCATAGACATTTCAAAATAAGAGTCCTATTAAAAGTCCCCCATTAAGTTTCCCCCCCTTCATATTTTTATTATGCAATAAACCAATGTAAACTGAATATTGATACATTTCCCTTATAGTTCTTTAAATGCACTCCTAATTTATTCAACTTAAGAGCATGTGCTCCTGAAAGGGATACTCCACTTTTTTTGGAAATGGGCTCATTTTTCAACTCCCCGAGAGTTAAACAGTTGAGTTTTACCATTTTGGAATCAATTCAGCCGATTTTGTGATATTTAGAAGAATATCAGTAACCAGACAGTTTCTGGTCTCATTGACTTCCATAGTGGGAAAAAATATATATACTATGGAAGTCAATGAGACTAGAAACTGCCTGGTTACTGATATTCTTCTAAATATCACTAAATCGGTTGAATTGATTCCAAAACGGTAAAACTCAACTGTTTAACTCTGGGGGAGTGGTAAAATGAACCTTTTTCCAAAAAAGTGGAGTATCCCTTTAAAGCCATGTGTTGCAATTATGATGACCTCTGTAGTATTTGTGATGACCTCATGATGATTCTGTTTCCACAGGTGCCAGGATCCAGTATGAAAGGATAGGAAGTGATGTCACTATGCAATGCGGCTCGCTGGACAACGACGCTTCTGTAACATGGAAGGTGAATGGCACGGACGTAAAGGCCCGCCGGCGAGAAGAAGGACCGCGGCTCATCCTGATGGAGGTGAACATGAGTAGCAACGGCTTATACAGCTGCTTCCAGAATCCCGACGGCCAGCGCCGCGACCAGATCAATCTCCGTGTCGGACGTAAGTAGTGACTGTTTATCCCAATTTCTTCTTCCTCATATTCACTACATCCTTCCCAGAACTTCCAATAACCCCGGACAGTGTTTACCCCAACACTTCATTTTGTAAACAAGCACTGTGGTCGTTTCCGCCACTTGCTACCTTGTCATCTCAGAAAGGCCAATAACCTCTTGTTTGGATCTCTCCACTGTGTATTTGAAGAGTCTAATTATTAACAACAAACGTCATTGTTTGACCCTGACCGCTTCTTGGTTCTCCTCCGGCCCCTGATCCCAGACCTTGTCCTCTCCAGCAAGCAGCTGCTTCTATCTGTGTGGGAGTCACTGGGGTGCAAGTTTTACATCTTATCTATTTGTCGATGGGATTAAATTGTCGTGCTTGATCATTTTTATGAGGATATACAACATGATGTGAGAGAAGATAGTAAGCCTCGTCCAGATGTGCACAATACAACAGGGTCATTTTGTTGGACTTCTGAGTGGCCCCCACACACCTATTCGGACATTCAATTACTCGAAGTTGTATATTAAATATCTCTATAGCTGTATATTAAAGAAGTAGTTGATTATAATTTCACTTTTTTAAGTTTAGTTAGTGTGTAATGTTGCTGTTTGAGGATAAACAACATCTGCAAAGTTATGATGCTCAAAGTTCAAAGCCAAGGGAGATATTTTATTTTGCAGAAATCGTTTTTAAGGACTACAACAAACGGGTGGTTGGGACTACAATGAGCTTATTCATGGGTTAGTGACATCCCTGACTCTAAAATGTACATAAACCTCGCTGGGAACGTGATTTATAGATTATCATGACAGAATATCAATGACTATAAGATAACTACACATCAGCTACATACGTAAATTCATCAACTAACCATTCAGAAATGTTCTTGAGTCTCTCCATCATTGTCCGACTCGTTTGAACATAAAAAAGCTAAAAGTTTTTGAAATGTTCAGTGGTTGTCTGTGAGTTAATCTGAGCTGCTAACACACAATCTCTCGAAACTCCGCCCTCTGTGCCGGGAGAAGCAGCTCATTTGCATTTAAAGTGACACAAAAACAAAAACAACTACGTTTTTGCTCACCCTCAAAAAGTGCCAATTTTAACATGCTACACGAAAATAACTGTGGGGTATTTTGAGCTAAAACTTCACATACACGCTCTGGGGACATCAGAGACATATTTTACATCTTGTGAAAATGGCAGTATATATATCTTTATGTCCTTTAAACCTCAAATGTGTTCAGAACATTTAGAACAAAAGTGGGTGACGTGTTAGACTTTGGCAGATTCGTGGTATAATTGGTAGATTATTTTCCGCAACTCCCACATAACCCCACAGCTAAATTATAAACTGCTATGCCGTAGCAAATGTGCAAAGGACTGTAATCAATATGATGTGACGAGATGCTACCCGTAACGCCGCCTGACAGCAATTTCATTGACTAATCAAATTAGACGAATGAAGAGGGGAAAAGTGGAGATGAGTCCTCTTATGAGAACATGATGACGAATGTACTTCATCACCCGCCTTCCACGGTTGCTAAAAATGACTGAAAGAAATGTAAGCGACATCACATGATTAATAAAAATAGTCTAGATTCTCTAAAGGGATTTAATTTTACATACGTACATTAAAAATGCAACATTTCATTGAGCATGATTGCGTTTTTTACTTGCCAAAAGCTATGGCAAGTTTTTACTTTATTTCCAGTTATTCTGACTATCTCTGCAAAAAAAAAAAAGTGAACTAAATCTCAATTGTTTCTCCTTAGATAAAATGGAGAGCAAATTAAGACTTATCTTAAAAGGATAGTTTACTTAGCCACATGTCGTTCCAAACCTGTATCACTTTCCAAACTAGTTTGGAAAGAAAGAATGGTGAGAATATGACGACAGAACTTAAAATTTGGCGTAAACCATCCATTTAAGACATTAAACACACATGTCTCTGCTGTTTACCATGCTAACATCTGTTCCAGGTGATCAGGACAGATTGCCATTTACACCTGGTAGTAACATCTTAAATGTGTCTCATGTGATCAGATCTCATAACCACATTCTCCACCTACTACGTCAGTGTGTTACTGCATTGTTGATAAAGCAAAAACTGTTAAAAAGTCAGCACATTCTGACAGACCACATTTAAACAAGCAAAGGTGTAAACAATATGTCATTGTGTGGCTTTGGTCCGCAAAAAACAGATTGTGAGCTTATGTCTGGTGGGCTGGTGGCCGTGTGGTCGCACTTCCTCTCTCACAGCGTCTGGGTCATGGGCAAGACGGCTCAGCTAACAAGATGCGTTCTGCAGCTAAGTGTCTGAATGAGAATGGCATGGTCCCAATCCCACAGACAGGGAGAGGCTTCCTCCGCAAGTACGTCAAACACTCTGCCTATCTGTGACAGGAGCGCTTGCCAGGAATTAGAGGGGAAGAATTGGGTCTGGCCATTTACAAGGATTCCTTCAGCTCCTCTAAGCAGTCTTTAGTGGTCTGTCATAACCAAAACAGTTTGTAGGTCAACTTTCACTGGGAAACCATAAGCAATAAGTTATGATTTCCTTGATAATTTCGCTGGTTTTGTTTGTGCCCACGGATGGTTCAAGATGTTCTAGGGATCCCTGCCTACAGTTAAATCCCCATTGTTTCAATGTTTATTAAATAGTAATATTTTTGGATTGTCTGTGGATTTTGTTGCACTGCACAGCATTTGCGCTTTCAGTGTGGGCCTGTTGCTGGGAACAAGAAATTATCAAACAAATGAAAGACAAGGAGTGAAATCAGTAAACATCACAAACTTGATGCAAATCTATATCGTCCACACAAGCACCATGGCTCAATGTCTCAAATGCATTAACATCAATTATTGTCCACAACTCTGAATAGTCTTTGTGCGCCATCTCTTCTTACCCACTAGTTCCAGATCCAACACAAGTCTCATTGAAAAGGAAGTCGCGACATTTCTTTTTGTACCAAAATGAAAATTCTGGTCTGAAACAGAAACATCAGGATACACTTGGCCGAAAAACCAAAAATAAATAAATTTATTTTTAATCAAGTACTTAATTTAACTTATTTAATAATAAACACTCAAATAGCTGACACTGAGTTAAATTATGTTAAATTGCCCGTTTTTTATATCATGTTTTTAATAACAGAATTGATTCTACCTCATTTTTATGGTGAAATAAATAATTAATAAACTGTAATAACTTGTTTTCGTGACCTCACTGAGGGGTTAAGTTAAAATATAATGAATAGAGAACTCAGTTCTTATATTTAGCAAAATAGCTCTTCTCTGGAGATATTTTTATGAAAAAAGTTATGATCAATGATGCTTACTGGCAAAGAGCACCAAAACTGCTGACCGTTTAGGTAAATGTGGTACAAGTAAAGAATCTTCAAGAATTCAAGTACCTTCAACAAGATCCACAGCATTTCTTAAATGTGACCGAATTTTGTAGATGTATATTTTACATGATGTGCTAGACTGTAAATTGTGTAATGACTGAGTATATGAAACCTCATGATTTTGGAATAAATAATGAGCTCATCTATCATACTTTCATAAAGCTGTCCTGAAACACTCAGTATGATTAATATAGTCCTCTGTAGCATTATTGGTTGGCAGGAAATACGATGCATAAGCATAGCACAGTTTGCTAATAATACTAAACTTTTGCGAGCGTAGTTTGGTCTTTCATTTGCTTATGAAAGTTGTCTAACCCAAATGTCTCACATTCACCAAATGTATCCATTAATTGAAATCACTGGCAGGTCAAGTCCAACAGTTTGTCATAGCACAAAAAAACTAACCAAGAAATTTTCTATTAAGAAATTAAAAAAAAACAAAAAAAAACTGTTGGCCTTCACTGAAGCAACACCGAAAGTAATGTAAAGTATAAGGGCATTAAAAACATATTCACCATTAAGTTACCTCTTGTAAAGTTCAAATCTTGCACCATGCTGTTGATTTTCTGCTGCTTGTGTTCCGTCTCCATTTAACTGTAAGAAACAAGAGAAAGCCATTAAAGTGGCATGTTTTGTCTGCCCTGGGAAAAAAAGCTGCTTTCCTGCAGGATAAAGTGCTGGGTCTACAGTAAGCAACACTGAGGGTTCAGGCAGGACCACAAAGTATGCGAGGGTAAGCGAGCTGCGCCGTTGTCAGAGACAGCATGCTCGTGTTGGGCTGCTTTGCGGTGGTTGTCAGGGAGGAGGTTGGAGAGAAGACACATGTCGAGGTCATCGCTTCTTTGCTTGAGTGCTCACGATGCCGTAACTATTAAACTTTTATTATCTTACTGCAAGCAGAGACAAACAAAAGCATTAAACTAGTTCCAGTGCTTGTGTGGCGTGAAACCTGGGGAAGATGACAAGGGATCATCAAAAAGTGAAAAATAAGAAGTTATTTTCTGGTATTTTAAAGATATTTTACATTCATTCACTTGTCTTTCTTCCATGAAACACATCTGATTTGATATTTTCATTCAACGAAAGTATATTGTGTCTCTGAATTGAAAGCCAAAGAAACACAGTTAAAGCCCATTCATGTTAAAGATGGCTGTAATGAACATAATTATAAACTTTGATTAATTATTCTGATCCTATGAAAAGTCCACACACACAGCTATAATGAAAACCGTACAGAGGAACGAAATCACATTCAGGGGTGCGTTTCCCGTACAACGACGTAGTTCACTGCTTCACTACCATAGTATGATGCATCGTTGGAGAAATCAACTAGCTAATCACAACTGTTTCCCGAAACCCATTGTCGCAAAGTATCGTTCAACCACGTTGGTTTCGCATGTGGCAGAATAATAACTACATTTAATGAAACTATTTGAGATCAAATTAACGCTAGATTGTTTTATATAAATTACAGACATGTCATCTGAGGACTATTTCTAATTGTTCTCAGTCATTTTGCTTCATTACCAGACTCAATATTTGGCTCGTTCTTACATAGTAGAGCACGTTCGCACATGCACACTCTTCAAACACGGTACTTTAAATCTCTTGACAAACTAAAAGACGTAAATGACATTTGTATGCATTCTAAATAAAAGGGACCGGTTGTACTGAATGCCAGCTTGCTTATTTTGCTCAAGATAAGGATTTATTACGTCCAAATGTGTTGCAATATAGAAACGATGTCTCTAACCACAGGTCGAGAGCTGTCGTTCAAACCACACAACTTTGCGATGCTGTTTGTGAATGTTCGTTGGAACGATGGTTTCGGGAAACACCGACTTGTTGAACTATGCTGATAACGACGGAAATTGCGACCATAGTTGGCTAACGATGCTTTCAGGAAGCATCGTTAGCCAACAATGGTCGCAAGTTCTGTCGTTACCAATAGAGTTCAATGGAAATTGCGACCAACTGGCGACGATAGTTGGCTAATGTTGCTTTCGGGAAACACACCCCAGGGGTGCGTTTCCTGAAAGCATCGTTAGCCAACTATGGTCGCAAGTTCCATCGTTTTCGGGAAACGCACCCCTTCCCTAAAGCATCGTTAGCCAACTATGGTCGGAAGTTCCGTCGTTACCAATAGAGTTCAATGGAAATTGCGAACAACTTGCGACCATAATTGGCTAATGTTGCTTTCGGGAAACGCACCCCAGAACGATGTTTTTCCAGCTGAGGAATGATAAAAACTATGACAGCCAATCAGAATCCACACGACTTTAAAGAACGTGAGAATTTAAAGAGGCAGATGACAAAACTTGATGAATGAACAATGTTCTGTACATTGATGTGGATGATAATATAATAACCAATATATTTAACTTTTGTGGTTCTTACATGGTTCTCACATTCTTACGATAGAATTGCATGAAAATGCAGTATTTTAATATCCTAAAAAGCACACTGCACAACTATCTCACTTCAAAAAAGTTAAAATCCAATGCCTTGCAAACCTTATATCTTCCAAATCATCAAAGTGGTTCCCTACCCAGTTTGAATTTCTCACATGCTTGCTTATTTGTGCTCTACTAAAATTTCGACTATTAGGCAGATTCTGTGTCATTAGCAAAACATGAAAAATGACTTTCCTTTTCCCCCTAAGGGACAGGAAAAGAAAATTGCTTTCAACTACACACCCCCATTAAAAAGTCTGAATTTCCATGTTCTGATCATTGCTTTGGCCAAAAGATTTTTTTTGGTCAATTTCTTTAAGAGATGGCCCCAGTTCTTGTTTGTATTTTGTTAAGGCTGAACTCCTTTTCCCTGCCAGCTTTATTGTGTATGATTGATATTTTGTTTACGATTGGAACCTCTGGGATTGTGGAGAACGGGTCAGCCAAATGTAGAATACAGTAATTACATCAGAGCGGGAGAGAAAAGCTCTGCGAGATAAACCTAGAAGAGGCAAGAATTTGCTTCTATTTTTAATTCATAGAACTTTCTCAATAAAAAGAAAAACAACCTAATTTGATAAAAAGTTGTGTAAATTGTGCATCAATGTGCCAGAAAACTTAGTAACACTTTATTTTGATGGTCCCTTCTGAACTTGCTGTTGACTATACAGTAGGTAATTTTGCAACATGTCAACTAACTCTGATTTGAGTATTAGTAGACTGTCTGCTTAATAGGCTTAAGGCCATGTGTCCACCAAAGCGTTTTTCCACGCGCCTGGTGTATGTTTTCAATTGTTTTCAATGGGAGCGCCACGTTTAAATGTGGTTTCAGGACATTTAAATGTCCCGAAAATACCATGAGTGTAACGAGGCGCTGAGCGTTTTTTTTTTTTTTTTTTTTTTCATGCTGAAGCGCGAGCGCCCGGCATTTTTTACTGGTCACCGAGAGTTGAAAAATGTTCAGCTTTGGATAAAACGCAGCGTTAATCACTGTCACTTCTTACCCAGCCGTCCAATCACAGTGGAGGAGGGGCAGGACTAAATCACATTGACTAACTGTCACAACATTCTTTCTGTACAATGACATCAACCAGAAGAGCTAAACAAACAAAATGGGTGAGAAATACATTTTTAGTATGAAACAAATTATCTGCGAAATCAGGCCTCGTCCACACGAAGCCAGAGCTTCCCCTATCCGATATTTTTTTTCCTCGTTCTAAGAAAAAAGTCCGTAAACACGGCGGCGTCTCGAAAAATATCCGCGTCCACACGAAACCACTGAAACCAACTGAAAACGATGTAGTAGACATCCCAGACCAGTATGTGGTGCTGTAATTCTGCCATAGATATCCACTAAAAATGCGAGAAGAAGACTTAGAGCATGCGCATAAAACCTTGCGCGCTGTAGGCATTAAAATAAAAGGCTATGAAATAATATTACGCAGTTGCTTATTTCCTTTTTACCAAGAACTTTATTGAACAACCATAAATTGCCTGGTACAAAATAGGGAGTCACGATATTCGATAAGTTAGCGGGCTCAGAAAGCTTGCCACAAAGAACCGGCAAAAGTAACGAATTTGTCAAATATAGTCATTTTAATTGTTTATTAATAAACTAATGTTTTCTGTGTCATTCTTGACTGAAAAGAGGAAGTTGATGATGCTGACTCGCCAATTCGCAGTATTGTGAATGCGCCTATGGAGTAACGTAGGCTAATGCACTTCATACGGATTAGGCTATAAAAGAGAGCAGCCTATCTGTTTCTGTTCGTTTTTAATTGTTGTTAGTCGATGTTGTTTAAACATAGCTATTTCAAGATTTCTATATATTTCTGAGTTTTCGGTTCATTTATGAGACGAGCTCCAGTTCACGAGCAATGCAAGTTATTTTGTGCCGGGGCGTCCACGTCCTGATTATGGCTAGTGTCTTTTCTGCTATATAATTGCTTCTTATTTATTAAATCCAGGTAAGTGATTGATGAAACGTTTATTAAAATAAAGATAAAATTTATAAAAAAACGAAATTCACTTCAAAGATGGGCTTTATAGGCTACAAAACAAAACTTAATGTGGTCAAAATTAGGTCTCCCGATATAGCCTATTGCGCAGATGCACGCGGTTCACTTTTCATAATCAACATAGATTCAATAAACGAATAACATGTTTAAACATAAATATTAAACTGAATACATTTCTTTAATGGATATAACGTACACCTAACCAACAGAGAAATATAATGTCGGAGTGGAACATAGGCCTATGGGTGCGTTTTTTGAATAGCCAAAATAATCAAATAATCCCATCGATCGTCGAATATTATTTTTGCTTTAAATCCCCATCCCTATAAAATACGAAATGTCTTTATCAGACAACAGACAAGCAGCATATGAAAGAAAGTAGCCTAGGCTATAGGCCTAAAAAAATAAATTCAAGTAAATAATAAATAAAGGAATACAAGAGGCTCAGAACTTTCTGCCGCATTATATTAGGCTATTATATTATTATAGGCCTAAGCAGTTCGGCAGTTGTTGTTGTCTGACAAGTCGACACGTGGGGTGATGACAGCATCGTTTCACAAAATATACGGATTGGCCGTACACACGAAAACGCAAAGGTGTCGTTTTCAGATTTATCCACCTTGGGACCCGGTTTCAAAAAATAGCGGTTTCACTCTCCCAAAACGCCGGATCCGTGTGGACGAAACGCCAATACGGTAAAAAATTTATACGGATCCATCGAAACGCGTCTTCATGTGGACGGGGCCTCAGTTACAAGTAAACTGGGCTGTGGATATTCTGTATCATAGCAACGAAACGTCTCAACAGAAAAAAACACTGTGGCCAAAAAGCTTTCAACCTCTCAAAGCATGGCGTCTTTAGCAGAGCGTCTGGTGTTTTCAGCTGGCTAAAAACGCTTTGGTCTAAATAACTTTGCAACTATGGCCCTGTTTACACGAGAACGCTCGCGGGTGAAAAACGCAAAAATATTTTATCGGATGTGCCTTTCGTTTACACGTTGACGGCGTTTTTGGGGCTTAAATACGCAAAAAAATTGAAATCACCCTCCAGAGTGGAAATCTTTAAAACGCTCCACCGCCGCGTTCCAGTGTAAACGGTAAAAACGCAAAAGTCTGCTTGACAGTGAAGGTTGTACGCAGGCGCGCGGACTTGGTGTTGTTGTGTGGCAGTTCTTCACGTTGCCACCTAGCCGCCTGGAGTGCATACTACATTGAATTTCACACTCTTTTGCGTCACCATATGCACGCGGACTTCCCACCAAAAACGCTCGTCTAAACGTAGAATAAAAAGTGATAACGCAACGCCACTTTTGCGTTTTCTCTTCAGAATTGTTTCCGTGTAAACATAGCCTAAGTCTACTTATTCTAACACGAACCCTACCAGTCTATTAATACTCTACTAATACTGTAATGAGAGTTAGTCGACATGCGGGTGCAACGTTACTTGTAGTCAACATAATGTGTTAATGTCAGGATTCCACAAGCTCCATTCACTCTTTCCACTCATTTACTCACTCCTCCCACTCGTTCAATCATTATCACCTGCACCTCATCATTCCAACGCCCTTTATATTCAGCTCCCCTTCACATACTCATTGTCTGGTCTTGTCTATACATGACACAAAGACTCACCTCCAACTCACCAGCTTTCCTGTGATCCACTTGACTACATTCATCACCTTGTCATCATACAATTATGCCTCTCTCAGTCTTCAGCCATCCATCTGCAACCCGTTCTTGTGACTCTGCATCTGAAACAGAGACTCTAGTTAACCCTCAGTTAAGTTCTCATCTGCTTGTCAACTAATTGAGTACTCACCATATCTCCGTCTGCAAACCTGTAAATAATTTTTGTTAAACTTACCACCTGACTGACTCCTGTTCCATCCGTGACAGTTAAAGGACCATCAAAGTAAAGTGAAACCCGAAAACAAATGTCATAATCGTTTGAATTGAAATTGAAAATTGAAAAATCAAAATATATATGAATCTAAAAATATTTTAAGTTTCTGGATACATGGAGCACATTTCATTATCAGAATTGCTGCTGAAATTGTCCATGCTGATCAATTATCCATGGCTTTACTTTAGTGCAGAAGTGAGAGGAAAAAGGAGAATTATAGAGATGTGACGTGCTGAAGTTCTCTGCAGCAGATTTATGCCGTTTAGCAGCTTTTCTCATCCTTTGGGAGGAAGGATTGCTGAACTTTAGCTGTAATTTACAAGCTTCTTTCTCCAGGATTTCCTCTCTAATCAAATTTTCCCCATTCTTTCCATACTGTCTGCATGTTCTCAAGAGAAAGACAGATGCAGGAAGAAAAAGGAATAAGAAAGAGAACATATTGCTAAATACTTACCCGTTCCAGACCATCTGTATATTTTAGCTAAGCTATTCCATGCTATTCAGCGGGAATATGGTTACTGTCAGACATATTTTCAAACCTAAGATGGATGTGGGTCTGAAAAGCAAGAAAATCAATAAGTAATTTACATTTTTTTTGTGGTTCATTTCCTCAGTCATAACCTTATTCCCTAGTAACATAGCGTTGTTATTTATAGCCGAAGTAGACAATGTCAATACAGGCCGTGGCATCTGGAGATTTCTGGATCCCTTTGAATTCGGAATCTATGTTTTTAATCAGAGTTGTGATTGTACGGGGGAATTGTGGTCGTAAGAAAATTAATAGAATAATGCATTGTTGAAGATGTAGCAGAAAAGCTAGTGTAAAAATGAGACAAAAAGAAATCGACAACCATCTGCAAAACCTCCACCAAAAAACATCTGCATCCACTCAGACCATCAGAATGTTTTCGGGACAGGCTCGAAAAACAGTAGCTGAGATTTAAACATTACATAACACACCCCGTGTGCCACCAAGATGAACCATGTCAGATTAGCAACTGCTTTAAGAGGGTCTGTACATTCTTAACAGAGAAACGTCGGCTCCAATGGACTTATGCCCTCTTTTTTCTTCAAACAAACAACAAGAACTCAGCCCCTCATAACCCACGCATAAGTACTCAGGCTAGATGAAAGAAATCCAAGATGACAAAACACAAGAGCTTCTTTCGGATGAGCCTGTTTTATTGCAGAATAACACATCACTATTGATCTTGGCTCGATTGGAATCCTAAATTGTGGGCTCTCGCTTTTTTCCATCCACCGGCGTCAACATGGAGTGTGTCCTACATTGAGTGAGCTCATCACGCTGAAAACCTGGTGAAGCTGTTTATCTGCAAAGGCTTAACTTCAAAAGACAGCCCACACACATGCATGCAAACACTCTCAGGTTGGGGTTCTGTGTTTATATTGTATTTAGTGGAAGGTTCAGATACCTCAGGCACCTGTCACAGCTGAACATCTAGGAAATGCAAATAAACATACTACAGCACATCCAAAGCTGATGACGTTATCATTATTTATTTATTTTTATTTACAGACATTTTGAGTACAGATTTTTATTTATTTATTATTATTATTTTTTTTTATTTTATTTTTTTTTTTATTTTTTTTTGGGGGGGGGGGTGATTCTGTCTTGAATCAAAACTATTTCATTTCATTTTTTATTTGTTTTATCAAGTCAAAGATGAAAACCAAGCCCAAAAAACAACATATTACTACCTAGCAAACATAAACTTACCAACCCATCCACAAACTCATATGTACCAACCTTTTTATCTACCTTACCAACTGACCCACCTAGTGTGCCTACCTTGCATAAACCTAACCTTATCCCCCCACCACCTACCCTACCTGCCAACATACCTACCCTACACATAAGGGGATTTCACACTGGGTAGTTCTAGAAACTTAATTATTGGAACTAGCTACTAGGTTGGTTTCCCACAAGATCTAATGGTTCCCTTAGGAACATTTTCCTGGTTGCATTTGCACCGCCAGTTGGAACTCTGAAGTGATATAAGCCATGCTTGTTGTTACATTTATTTTAACGCCGCGGCAGACCTTTATTATCCTGTTCCCACCAGACTCTTGTACATTTCATTTGTACAGAGAGTCTGGCTTCGCTCCATTGACAAGCACTGACTTTCTTGAGGGCGGGTAACTCTGTTGAAGTTTAAAACTATTGGATCTGCCCAGAGTCTCTCTGGATCTGCCATAACCAATTGCTGACGTTTGGTTGTGACAAATGACGACGCAAACCACTCAAACTAGCGCAAAACATCATTCTCAGCCACTCCCTCTGTTCGCTGATTGGACCGGTAAAAGATTGACTGCAGAAAAGACTGTTATGCATAGAAAGCAGACAGTAATGAAAAGTTATTAGCGTATGCCATGTGGTTGATGTCCAGTGTTGCTAGCTTAGAAGAAATACATAATAATGTTTGTCTTGTATCCCTTCAAAGTCGCTCTGGATTTTCTCCTCAGCATAAAGGTTAAGAGGTCCATCTATCATTGTTTTCCTTGTTCTTACGGTGCGTAGGGCTGTCGCGGTTATGGAATTTCCCTTGCGGTAATGTTGAGTGGCTCAATAGCGCGATATGCGGTATTACCGCCATTTATTTATTTAATTTATATGTATTTGTTGCTGTATAAATAAAGTTTACGATGTGGACAAAAACCAGGACATTTTCAGTAAACAATGTAACCGAAACTAAACAGCGTCTACAGTATGCGCATTGAAAGACTTTCACTCAGTGCGCATATTGTTATGACAACGGACTTTGAGCGAGTCATTGAACCGTTCATTCAACGAACACGTTTAAAAAAGCCGATTCATTAAAAGAGATGTAATGAAACAAGATGTTAATTATTTTTTAACTTTGAGGTTCAACTTTTCAAGGCTCAGCTGAGCAGCAATGCGTCGCATGGGCAACGCTGAAGCTGATGCTTCACTTATTAGAGACCAATATAGCATTGATTCAATGCGTGACTCACTGATTTTATTTCCCCGCGGCTTGTGGGGAAAATACCCGTGAAAAGAACGTTAAAATGATAATGCGACAAATATTTCGCTTCCCTTTGACATGACAAGCTTTTCACGACTTCAAAGACAGACGCAGGTAATTGCGCGCGCTCTGCTGATCTCTCTCATTCACTGTCTGTTTGAAGCCTGTAGGCTACATATCACCATGATAAACAGTCTTGTTATCATTATGAACTTGTTTAACATTCAATACACATGTATTTAGTTCAAAACGAGAAGGGTATAGCCTTATAAAAAAAATAAATAAAAAAAAACATGAATATCGCGGTTGCTGCGGTTACGTGCAATCCTCTGCGGTTGACTTGTCAGAAGCGCGGTACTACAATATTGCGGTTATCGCGACAGCCCTAACGGTGCGGATCCACTTGTCCGTGCGGCACTTTTGTCGCGCCGCGCTCCGCTTTATTCTTATGGGTGACGTCATGCGACTTTAAGGCGCCCGCAAAGCATCCCGGGAAGGCGGCGCTTCATTTGGAAAAATGCTGTGCGTCAAAAAGCTGGCCGATGCCCATCTTTATGCAAATGAGTTCTGTTGAACGCGCCGCGAATATCCAATAGAAGTAGAGCATATGGAGACGGGGGGAAGTCTCTCGCAGGTCCTCTGTTCTTGACTGGCCGCTGGCTCAAAACCACGGCCATAGCGGTTAACTTGAGGAACGCCCATCAAAGTACAAATGTGGGGAGGCGTTGCGACAACACGCGAATGTCATGTCGGACCGGTGGATCTCTACCGTTAGAAGTAAATATATAGGCTATACATTTTTAAAAATTACGGGTGCTGGTGTTTCGTGTGCGTTCGGCCAGCGCAGTCTCATCCCAAGACGTCATATAACTGACGGCTTGGGACGTCTTTTGACCATACATCAACATCCGCCTTTTTAGGGTACCCTTAAACGTCGGTTAGATGACGTTATCGGATCCTAACCCTACCCCAGACCTAAACCTATCCCTAAACCTACCCCGTCACCTAACCGACATTAAAGGTAAAGCGTCAGTTGTTTGACGGCCCGGGATCGTCATTTAACCGACGTTTAAGGGTACCCTAAAAAGGCGGATGTTGACATATGGTCAAAAGACGTCCCAAGACGTCAGTTATATGACTTCTTGGGATGAGACTGTGTTAGTTCGGCCAATCAGCGTACACTAACATCACTGGTAGTTTTTATAGTGCTGGTTTACACCCAACTCTGAACTAGGAGCTAAATTAATTACCCCAAAAGGGGGACTAAAATTGTCCCTAGTTCCTGTGGTGTGAATGCGCCAAAAACCGGGTACTCCTGTCAATAGTTCTAGAAACTATGAAAAGGTTCCTCCTGGGCGAAAGCCCCTGTACACACGGACCTATTCATCTACCCACTGACCTACCTACTTGCTTCACACAAACCCAACCCACTAAATAAACTACCTGCTCTACCACCACTTACTGTCTACTCACTCTATCCACTAAAACCACATACCAACCTTACATAGCCTAACCTAATCCCCCACCCATATACCCACGTACCCTGCCTGCCAATCTACATATGCACACACTGAACCTAATACTTCCACCCATGCACATATTTACCTATCCTACCCACTTTACTTCCTACTCCACATAAACGCACCAACCTACCTCTCTGCCCTATACAACCCATCTACCCTACCCCTCTCCCATATTTCCCTATCCTAACCCAACAATCTTAACCAAAAGTTAACAACCCACCTATCAACTGACCCTATTGTACTGTATGCACCAACCGTCCTACCTAACATTCTATCAACTTAATGCCTCCACCTACCCAACTTCCTTACCAACCCCTCACAAAAATGGAAACATGATTTGTTCTACAATTGAAAAAGGCAGTTGTACAATTGCTGCTTATTCAGCCACAATAAATGGGCACAGGATAACCTTTCTCACACCCAACAGAGCCTTGAGCCAAATGTAACCACTTTGCACACAAAGATGGCTAGCGGCCCCCTGTTTGATAATGCTTACATTGATATCTTGTTTACAATAGTATTTTGTCACGTAATAAGGTCAACCAATGCATCGTTTAAAATATATGAGACTGCAGATTCGTCTTAGTACAAGCAGCATGCAATCAATAATTTTTTGCCTAACCTTTATTCTGTTGTGGGAATGTAAGGTTTGCCAGAATAATGGTGACATGAACCCTTTTTTTTCCATGGGAAAGGTCCAGTAAACATTTTGTGATTCTGTGGTCATTAAAAATCCCAGGATGTCCTTGGGGAAAAAAAAGAGTAAAATGGCTTCTATCCATCTGCATGGCCTTCTAATCATCCCCCCATATATATGTACACTGATTGGCTTCATCACTCTGTCTTCTTTCCACCAGTAAGCTGGTGTGTGTTGGGCGTTCTGGTACAATATGGCTGCCGTCGCATCATCATCCTGATGCATGCTGCACATTGGTGGTGCTTGAGAAGATTCCCTCCTTCCATATGTATAGCACTTTGAGTGCAGAGAAAAGCTCTATATAAAATGGACAAGTTATTTTTATTAATACCAGTATTATTATTATTATTAAATATTTTTCCAAATACAAGCAGACTCTATAAAAAACTCTACAAAACTTCCATTGTTTACATCCTGAAATTGTAACTGAGGACATAAATGAGGGCATAGTCCAGGGCAGTCTCATCCCAAGACGTCATATAACTGACGTCTTGGTACGTCTTTTGACCATACGTCAACATCCGCCATTTTAGGGTACCCTTTAACGCCGGTTAGATGACGTTATCGGATCCTAACCCTACCCCAGACCTAAACCTACCCCTAAACCTACCCCGTTACCTAACTGACTTTAAAGGTAAAGCGTCAGTGGTATGACATCCCAGGATTGTCATGTAACCGACGTTAAAGGGTACCCTATAAAGGCGGATGTTGACGTATGGTCAAAAGACCTCCCAAGACGTCAGTTATATGACGTCTTGGGATGAGATTGTGTTACATAGTCCTGTTTATGTGATAGATTCTACCAAACTATTCAATGAAATCCAACTTATCAATGTATTTAGTTGAGTCTCTGGAATAGAATGAGAACAGCCCAGATTTCTGATGAACACTGGCCACATAATTTTAAGAAAAGAGTGAAAGGGGACAGGCGCTTTTGGTGACGTTTGATTATGCATAGGCACATATCTGATTATGATTATGCAATATCAAATATCTAATGGGAAAGTACTGTGATGTCATATAACGTGTAACCTATGCAATAACATACACCCATGTGCATATTTGCACATCAAGTAATAAATTCCTTACAAGCATAACTTAAACACCCTTTTATTATTCACCCACCTTTACCATGTCTACAAGACTCTCTTGTCAACATGTTTGCTCTGATTAATGAACAATTTCAGAATAATTCTGAACGAAAGCCACCTGCTTGCATCTAAATTGACAACAGAATGTGGCTTCCCAGAGGAAACATCTCTTTCTGAGCAAGATATAAGTGCGAGCGCTCATTTCCGGTTCCCTGCAGTACGGCACATGCCTTGGGTGTGCCCTCGGCTCAAATTGGGGAATTACACAGCAGTAAAGTCTGTGAAGAGTAAGTTTGATTATAAGATTTTGAAGGTCTAACAACTCTCGCTGTGAAACTCTCTTGAAATTCTTTTGAAGTTCAACAAGATAAAAGCAAGCTGTGAGAACTATTTTCTCTGCATAGCACTTTCTGTTTTTAAAAATCTTTAAAGACCCTATGAAATGGTTCAGTTGAACAATGAGAACATAAACACTTTTTTATTGTTATAATTTAAATTATATTGCAACTTTCTGAGGCGGGTCATTTGGTCTTTTAAACACAGTCTATTGGAGCTTTTGTTTACATCATATTCATGAACCATGGTTTGCTGCTAGCTATAGTTAATTGGAGGCAAGCGGCATTAGGAGGAGCAGCAATCTCATTTTTGAAGGAAATTTGTTGGACAGAAACTTGAATATGCCCTTGAGTATTTGTTATCTGTATACTAGCTTATATAGGACTTTAGAGCTAACAGACAGTCCAAAGGTTCTCAGTAAAATAGTTCCAAAATGGATTTCCCTTTCAGTACAGCTGGATTAAATGATAAATAATTCAATTATTCAAGCTGCCCAGCAAAAAAAAAAAAAAAAAAAAAAAAATACAGTACAGGTGTATCGGCTAAGGCTCTTAGTGTTATTGCGTTTCCAATAGGAAAAATTATTTCAGAGCATTTCCACTGGGAAGCTCTCTCGTCTCACCTCACTGCTTCATCAGAGATGAAATAATGGAACGCTGTGTCACACTCTAGCGACTCCCTATACAACACCTCATTCACACACACAAGATTAATCATGGGCTGAATACTAAACCGTTTAACAAATATAGTCTAAGTCCTAAATCTGGATTTAGACCATTTCTAAGGGCCGTCGTCGTAATCATAACCTTGAGGTCATTACACTAGTTTATCTATCAATTTGAATGCCGTTTGAGCCTTGAGATTAGAGGGCGTTATTTTCATTCCAGTAAAAGGGGCCTTCATTTAGAGATGAAAAATAAACAGTGTTCATTATGATTAGGATCTTAGCCAAGTGTATAAATAATGTAGGAATAATGCTGTACGGTCTATCTCCACTCCCCCTAGAGGTGTTTCACCTCATATAATGAGGGCAGTGCTGCGCCCATACTGTGAATTATTAAAACCCAGAGCAATTACAAAAATTACGCTACATGCAGTAGAAATGCTATTAACATGAGCTGTATTGGCACGGGCTTCCTCTGATTGTGTTTGAAATGTGCCAAGGTTGAGCAATTTCTGCACTTTAAGTGGCTCGCCAGTTAACTTTGGATTTCTTAGCATGAATTATTCTTGTTTACTGAATTTTTGGACTTGAACTCATACACTGCATTTTGCACACCCTCAGCTCGTTTATCAGGTGGATCTCTGTCGGAGGTACGTATTTGTCTAGGTGGGTTTGGAACAGTCCAATGGTTTTCTTATGTCAAGACTTCCATGCTTAGCAGCTAGATTTGCGCATTATGTGGTTTGACTGTTAGTGTGTTGGAGTTTCCAATGAAAATCTTGGTATAGGGTTGCAGAACGAGGAAAAAATGTGTCTCTAACCTTATGCCGTTACTGTACACAAATTAGAGTCGTCTCTCTTCTGACAGACAAACATACACAAGCTCACTGTATATGGTTACGGTAAGCTTTAACGCAAGACTGGCAATTTTGATGAGTTGCTTTCGACTTGATGCCCAAAACGAGGGCTCGGATTTGGTCAAGCTCTTAAAACGCAAAGTTCAAAGTACAGACACCCTCTTCAACTTTGTGAAAGAATTACCCCAACATCCCACTCTGTAGTTAAACTCCTTCAGCTTGTTATTTTTCATGCTAAACACCAGTATGCAGCTCCGAACAAGCAGTAATAAGTAGTTAGACGTTTCCTGAGTCTGTCTGGCTCCATGTGATCCAACCTCATAAACCAGCATGGAAGTCAAATCAGGTCCGGATGAAAGATGATAAACGCAGAGCCAACATGTAAGTGATCCATCCCGAATCTTGCCGTATCCACCGTTGCGCGCACAGAAATCCACCACGTTACAAGACTGCTTATTTTCAGAGCAGAGCTGCTGAACTGTTGTTATTTTTAAGGCATTCCATTATGTTAGATCATTTTCACAATCATAATCATTAAAACAAAGGCTGCCAATTGATCCGTTAATCAACTTAACTGCTTATCAATTAGCAGGTGATTAAAAAATCATTATTTGCAGAAGACAAAAATATTGAATAGACATTACAAAACAATCTATATACATCGTTATTTCTTCATTTAACACCAGCCTATCACTGGCCTGTTGTCCACAGCAATCTATTTCGCCAAGAAGCTCAACATTGAAAAACGTGCTTTGAGACGTGCTTTGTCCTTGTTTCGGATTCTACAGACTTGACTAATTATATTAAAGCTTTATCGGTTTTCTAACTAATCACACTTCATTAATTCTACCCTGTTTTACAGCCTTATTTAATCCGTCTATAAGCATCCAGGTTATAAAATGCTCAAACAAACTCTTCATTTAAAACTCACTGGACTACATAAACGGAAGAGAGGGATACCGTCACACAGCTTTGCAGTCATGTGACTTCTACTTGTGTGCTTATCATGTGACTCGTGTATATTTGTTACTTAAAGACGGTGTTTGGATGTCGTTTCATTTTATGTAGTCCATTGATTGGTTTGAATTGCCCTATTTAAGCAATTTATGTTGACTTAATGTGGTTGGAATGTTTAAATGAAGGAATGGTTTGCCAAAAAATGAAAAGAAATAGGTTCCTGATTTAACTAGAAACAAGTTAATACAATTTTACTTCGATTGTCAAGGTGATTTTCAGTGGATAGGAATTCAGCTCACATCGTTCATTTGTCCATCCATCCATTCATCCATCTACCCACCCATCCACCCACCCATCCATCCACCCACCTACCCATCTACCCACCCATCCATCCATCCATCCATCCATCATCCATCCTTGCATCCATCCACCCACCCATCCATCCATTCACCCACCCATCCACTCACCCATCCATCCATTCACCCACCCATCCACCCACCCATCCATCCATCCATCCATCCACCCACCCACCCACCCACCCACCCACCTACACATCCATCCACACATCCACCCACCCACCCATCCATCCATCCATCCATCCATCCATCCATCCATCCATCATCTATCCACCCATCCATCCTTGCATCCATCCATCCATCCATCCACCCACCCATCCATCCATCCACCCACCCACCCACCCACCCATCCATCCATCCATCCATCCATCCATCCATCCATCCATCCATCCACCCACCCACCCACCCACCCATCCATCCATCCATCCATCCATCCATCCATCCATCATCTATCCACCCATCCATCCTTGCATCCTTGCATCCATCCATCCATCCATCCATCCACCCACCCATCCATCCATCCATCCATCCATCCATCCATCCATCCATCCATCCATCCATCCATCCATCCATCCATCCATCCATCCATCCATCCACCCACCCATCCATCCATCCATCCATCCACCCACCCACCCACCCACCCACCCATCCATCCATCCATCCATCCATCCATCCATCCATCCACCCATCATATTTTGTTACAATTATTTTTTTTAAATAATTTAAAAAAGAATGACAATAAAATATTTTTGTGCTTTGAAACAAATCACCCTTTTTTTCTAAATGTGTTGCATAAAAAAGCTTTGGAAAACTGAAAAACAAACAAACAAAAAAACACTTTAAAAAGTTTTATATTCTCTTTCATGTGTCTCGTCCTATTGATTTTACACCCCCAGCACAAGCAGACTCTGCTCTGTGATATTCACAAGTGATTCAGTTGGAGATTTGATTAATTGCCATCAATAAATCCATCAATGCATGTCTGTGCACTAAGGTTCAGTATGCAAGTAAAGCACACACATTGACTGTGGGGGTTTGTGTGTGTGCTTTAATTACTCTAGGTTCTGGCTGTATTTTCATACAGCTAACTGTAAATTAGATCTATGGGGTTACAAGGGATACAAATTGGCTCAGTCTAAACAAACAGAGCTGGCAGGTTTGATTGGCAGCGGAGAACATAATTATGTGAAAGAGAAAAAAAGACGGAAGAGCAATCGGCTGTCCTCTGCACACGAGCAATTCAATTAGTGGCCTTGTAACCAGAAGACAATCCTAGAGTGTGAAGCCGTGAATGAATATTCATTATGTGAAAGTTCATTACGAAGACAATTATGAGGCAAGGACCTTGAAATAGAATATTTTGTTTACCCGAAGTATCAAATATACTGTATTAGGGGGGTGTGATGTCATCTTAGTTTAAGTAAAAGCAAGTTTTGTTGACTTATTATATCACAATTATGCCACGTTTTAATATCGACGGAAAGAGTAATTGGTGAGACTGACCAGTCAATGCCATGCTGTCGCCACTTGGAGACAATTTAGAAAGTCACTCAAATCGAATAGAAGTTCACTGAGATTTTATCGCAAATTGCTTCGATTGCCCCCCGTTTGATCCTAATTTAGTTTTGCAGTTTCAATGAGTTCTGTAACTGAACTCTTAGATGAAGCTTGACATCATTTTACAGTTTTTAAGGGAATATTTGACATGTTAACTAAATGACAAGTTTAGAAATAAAAGATTGAAGGACTGTTACAGACTTTAAAGATGGAATTACAATGAACAAGACAATGAATATGAAAGAGTTTTCATGTTTAACAATATTATATTTGAAGTTTTGTGTTGTAATGAGTATTCTACTGGTAAAGAAAAGGACATACTGTAACTCATACCTGTGTTGGGAAACACTTCATATGAAGGGGTGTGCATAAGACTGACATGACACCTTCATAATCATGATATGACACATGAATATGAAGGACACTTTCTGCATGTTTATGACAGCTGTCATTGAGTGTTATTTGCTCAAATATGACATTGCCTTGGTTATGACAACTTGACATAAACCTATACAGTACATCATAACCTGTCAGTGTCTTGGTAATGACAATTTGGCATTACTAAGACAACACAGCCTGCCATAAATATGTCATAAACATGACATAGCAGATTAATTATCAAACTTAAGAAACCACATTAAATTGTTAGGTGGTTGGTTTTGACATTGGCTGTCATGAGGCCATCATAACATTTTAATGACAAATTCAATTTATACCACTGTAGTTGAGGTCAAGAAAAATATTCATGACACAGTTATAATGGCTTCATGACAGCCAATGTCAAAACCAGCCACATGACAGTTAAATGTAATGTTAACCCATAAAACTAAGTGGTTTCTTATGTTTGATAATTAATCTGCTATGTCATGTTTATGACAATTTATGTTGTCTTGGTAATGTCAAGTTGTCGTTACCAAGACGCCGACGCATGATGCATTGGTTTATGTCAAGTTGTCATAACAAAGACATCTCAAACAATGTCATATTTGCATTGAAAATGTCGTAATTGAGTGAATGACACTTAATGACAGTTGGCATAAACATACATAAACCCTCCTTCATATTCATGACGTGTCATGTCATGACTATGAAAGTCTCATGTTAGTCTTATGCACACCCCTTCAAGTAAAGTGTAATTGCAACCAAAAGGTAGTTGCGACTTTTTATCTCACAAGTCTGACTTCTTTTTCTCACAAGTGCGAGTTTTCATCAGAATTGCGTGATATAAAGTTGCACTTGTGTGTAAGAAAGTCAAGATTGTGACTTTTTTTCCTCAGAATTGCATGTTTATATCTCGTAATTCTATCTTTATAACACAATTGGCGAATATAAAGTCTTTTTTCCTTAGAATTGGACTTAGTAACTCGGAATTGTGACTTTATATCTCACAATTCAGAAAAGATCTCGAATTACGGGATATAAACTTGCAATTGCGTGTTATAAAGTTTCTCGCAAGTATGAGTCTGTATCTCGCAATTTTGACTTTATTACACAAAACTGCAAGATTATATCTTGCCATTCTGACTAACATTCAATTTTGACTTTATCTATCTATCTATCTATCTATCTATCTATCTATCTATCTATCTATCTATCTATCTATCTATCTATCTATCTATCTATCTATCTATCTATCTATCTGTCTGTCTGTCTGTCTGTCTGTCTGTCTGTCTGTCTGTCTGTCTGTCTGTCTGTCTGTCTGTCTGTCTGTCTGTCTGTCTGTCTGTCTGTCTGTCTGTCTGTCTGTCTGTCTGTCTGTCTGTCTGTCTGTCTGTCTATCTAGCTGTCTGTCTGTCTATCTAGATAGATAGATAGATAGATAGATAGATAGATAGATAGATAGATAGATAGATAGATAGATAGATAGATAGATAGATAGATAGATAGATAGATAGATAGATAGATAGATAGATAGATAGATAGATAGATAGATAGATAGATAGATAGATAGATAGATAGATATTATTCGTACAATGTGCATACAGTTCCACAGTAGACAGCCATAAATGTATGCGTCTGCTTAGATGTGATTTACTTTTGAAGCTTCGCATTTTTAAGGTGAATTATCTAGTTGTCCGGCTGCAATTCTCAATCTTCTAAATCAGTTCTCTAGGAAGCACTGACATGTAAATGATATTATATTCAAAAACACATGGCCATTAAATAAGCAAATATTTCTCAGTTTAACCTAATTAAAAGTCCTATTTGTCAGACTAAAGTTTATTCAGATGTAACCCCTCACTATGCTGTATATTCTGTTTCTCATTAGGGTTTGGCAGTGACCTAGCAAGAGAGTGATGATTATGTGGTCAGATTGTTTTCTCAATAGATCCTTGATGGTACTTTAATGGAGAAATTGTTCTGTGTGCTCATAATGTCTGTGATTAGGGAAATGGCAATATACCCTTGACAATGGAGGAAGGAGGAAACCATTCAAGTATTGGTCATGTTGATGACATCATCATGCAATGTACAAAGCACACACACATGCAAACATCGGTCAGTGACCTTGGTACTTGCTATTTAGCAAATGCTGTTTGTCTGCAGTGACAGTAAAATCTATTAGGAAATGTTTCCCGGGGTTAAGTGGCTGCTCAGTGATAATAAAGCAGAACTGCAATCTCAATAATTATTCACTGTGGAATCATGTAATTGTCGATAAACCTGAAACTATTTGTTGTAAGCTAATAGTTTAGTTCGTGCTGCCATCCTCCTCTTGATCATTGGGCAGTAGCAAAAACAGGAATAACTTTGCTTTTAAATCATTTTCTTTATCAGAATTTTTATATATCAAACATCCTATTTTTTTACTTCTTTTTATTATATATATATATATATATATATATATATATATATATATATATATATATATATATATATATATATTAAACACAAATGTAATGAAAATGATTGGATTTCATGGTTAAAATTTAACTTGAATATTATTTTTTATTATGCAGTTACTGCTCTCATAATGTCATCGGGAAAGAATGCGTTTATTTTTATTTTTATTGTAAAACAAGACAAAAATACTGATTAAGAACATGGCTAACTTTATTCCGAGCACAACTTTCTTCCGTTCTGCATGCATGTGTCTTCAAAGGCTTGACTGGGGCATGTTGTAAAATATGAACACATGTGGACAGCATACCGTGTATATGATCAGGCAAACGCATGAATGATGAATATTTCATAAGCGTTTTTTTTTTTCCCCCGTTTTCAAGATCTTATGTTACCGCACTCACAGCAATAACCTAGAATACAGAAACAGAACTTTTTTTTTTTTGATGAGAGATTCTAGTAGATGGAAACTTCTGCATTAAAAATGACTCATAGTCCCAACGGTTTGTGTTTCATCAGTGATAAATTTGAGACCTTCATTTAAGATTTAATTTAAAACTGGGATGACTTCATTAGTATAATAACAAGGGGACTAGATTACCTTAGCAACACCAATTGGCAAACAAAATGTGTTTGCTGTCTTGAATACAGTTGGGTCACATGAGGACACAACCCTGTTTAATTAAACAAGTCTATGTAAAACCAATCCCCTGCTTTTTCTGTGCTTAGCATGCAAAATAAGCCATCGGTGGTGACGATGATCACAGGAAATATGAAAAGTTTGTTTTCTTTTTGTATATTTAAGTTCTAAACCAATGCTATTATTCACTTGCTTGCTTACCATGGTTGGGAACGACATTGAGTTGAGTAAGTAATGCCATAATTACCTTTTTTTTTTCCTTAACCTAAACCATTTCATATTTAAACACAAGCAGATCTCTGAAGTCTGTCGTCTTTCCAAAACGTTTGCGGTCATTGTTGCCAACTATGTGGCAAAACCTGTCCTTTCAGACTCAATGCTCGGACAAATCATGACGATTCCTGGCTGTGGCGAACATTCATGTCCTTTGATTATGCTCCACAAAGGCATGGTGATGTGCACTGAAAGGCTTCAGTCAGTTGTTGTCTTTTGGTGTCAGAAGAAAAGAAGAGCTACCAGAGGAAGCCACAGCATGGCAGAACGGCGAGTGAATAAACCCGACTCTGCAGGACAGCATTCATGACTTCATCCCAACAGAACAGTACGCTCCACGTAGAGCTTCTCTGACATGTTGGTGATCATCTCCTTCGGGTTTCGTACCTCATTTCTTTCTGTTTGTTGCTCTTTGAATGTATGGCGCCATTGATGTGGCTCTTTCTGCCGTCTCACTGTATCGTTCTGTATGTTCCAACTGCGAAGCCTTTAAACAACGTTTGTTTCTTTTAGATGGGTTTATTTCTTTCATTTGCCCTTTCTCTCAATGTTTCATTTCCAATCTAGGTTCATTGGAATAAAACAAAACAAAACAAAAACGTGCCTTTATCTACTTCAAAAACGTACCCATACATACAATTCACTGGAGTTTCCAGCTGAAATGAACACTAGTTACATGAGCAGAGTAAAACACCAACAACTTAACATATTTTATGATTACAGGGCGGAATAATAAAGATTTATTTACTATGTTATGAGCTCAAATCACTCTTGCATTGTTTGTAAATGCCAATATCGTCTTTTGCATCACATAACCAGCTCCATTATGGCTTTTCTACCAAAGGAAACTTGCTTCGTAGTTCAACTGGTAGAGAAACTTGCTTGGATTAGAGTCCCGTGAAACAAAGGTCATGAGAAAAGAGCTCACAGACTTGTAGAAGTAAGTTAAAATTGCATGGTTGCTCCTTCAATTGTGTGTTTATCTGACATTGCCTTTGTCACACCAATTGGTAATAGTGTACAACAGTGATTCCAAGAGTTTTGCCATTCATTTGATTCTAATTTCTACCCCACCTTAATATAATGTTAACATGACATTATTTCTTAAAGGCAAAATGCTGCCTCTAGTGTAAAAACAGGAAAATGATGGTGCCGTAAAATGTCAAATACGTGACATCCAATCAAATGACCTTATCTTTTGTGGTCAAAACTGACTGCATTCACACAAGCGATTGCGCACAGAGTCCACAGCCTTAGCGAATCACGTTACATTACTGTCATTCACATAGAACTTACTAGCATGAAGAATATAGACACAGACTGTGCATAGAGATCTATTTAAGACTCAAACTCTCTTCGATACACAAACAACAAATTTTCTTGTTGATATTTTAATGTTGATCATTTAGCGTATGAGAATGACATTTTTCCCAAATATCGATGCAATCACAAATTTGACATTGATGTTATACAACAGTTTCAAAAAATAAAATCCCAGTATTGTCACTCTAATTATCTCTATTTTGCAACAATATAACAGTTCCGACGAAGGCCTTCTTGTGTATCTCCAAGCAACACACTGCTGTTTAGTTAGTGAACGAATCAGCAGCTTTGAACGAATTGAGAGAGTCAATGATTCAATGACTCATTCATAAATAGAGCGGCTGTGTCCAGAATCACATACTCTCTTGAGTATAGGTACTTATTTTGAAGTAATTATTTCACAACCGCTAAAAAAGTATGTTTTAGGCTAAGTTTACACGAAAACGATTCTGAAGAGAAAACGCAAAAGTGGCGTTGCATTATCACTTTTTATTCTGCGTTTAGACGAGCGTTTTGGGTGTGAAATCCGCGTGCAGATGGTGACGCAAAAGTCTGCGAAATTCAATGTACTATGCACTCCAGGCGGCTAAGAATGCATGCTACCACTACACCAAGCCCGTGCGCCTGCGTACAACCTTCACTGTCAAGCAGACCTTTGTGTTTTTACCATTTACACAGGAACGCGGCGATGGAGCGTTTTAAAGATTTCCACTCTGGAGGGTGGTTTCACTTTTTTGCGTTTTTAAGCCCCAAAAACGCCGTCGCCATGTAAACGAAAGGCACATCCGATAAAATATTTTTACGTTTTCACTCGCGAGCGTTCTCGTGTAAACAGGGCCTTATATTGTATGAATGTAATCTGGACGTACTACATCCGCCATATTGTTATTATCATGTGATCTATCATCGTCAGTTGCAATGCTTCACTGCCATTCACAAATCTCTATCTTATCCACACCTCAGAATCTCACCGGAAGAAGAATGTCATCCAAGTACAGGGCTTAAAGTTCTCCGTCGCTACGACGGATTTCCGTTAATTGCAGCGAGTCTAGGACGGATATCCGTCAATTGCAGGGTTCGCGTCTGTCCTTATGTCTTAAATTAACGTTTCATAATTTTAAGGCCGTAAATAGGCTTTCATTTCGCAAATAGTGTGATAAATGTCTTAATTTTAGTTTGAATAGGTCTTAAATTAAGGAAAGATGATGCGTATTCACCCTGCTGAGGGGGGATGTGATAAAGCCTGGAGTGGAGCGAAAGCACGTTCCTCTCTCCACTCTAAGCATTCTGTAATCATGTTGCTGATGGTCCACTCCGGTTTTTCCAATAACCGCTCACGGAAAAACTGCTCCCTGTTCACTCAATCTTGTCAGGCGAGGCTACAGCTCGTTTGCTGCGGTCCCATGATAGAAAACAGAACGCGGGTCAATATTGGTCGTTTCTCAATACCAAATACGCAAACTTCGGACTTGCGTCCTTGGTAGTTCGGACTTGCCAAGTTCGACTCGGGAGAACAAACTCCCGAGGACGCTGCTAACAGCGCGTTCTTGATCGCGTCACTCAGGCTATGTTTTTCACACGGAAACGATTCTGAAGAGAAAACGCAAAAGTGGCTATACTTTTACGTCATCTTTTTTTTTTTATTTTGCGTTTAGACGAGCGTTTCGTGTGGGAAATCCGCGTGCAAATGGAGACGCAAAAGTGTGTGAAATTCAATGTCGTATACACTTCAGGCGGCTAGGAGTGAATACTACAACAACACCAAGTCCACGCGCCTGGGTACAACCTTCACTGTCAAGCAGACTTGTGCGTTTTTACTGTTTACACGGGAACGCGACGGTGGAGCGTTTTTAAGATTTCCACTCTGGAGGGTGGTTTCACAATTTTTTGCATTTTTGAGCCTCAAAAGCGCCGTCGCCGTGTAAACGAAAGGCACATCCGATAAAATATATTTACGTTTTCACCCGCGAGCGTTCTCGTGTAAACAGGGCCTCATCACGCGGCTACTGTTATCAACTCTGCCTTTTTTCATCAACACCATTCTGCCTCTTTTCATTTATAAATGAACATAATTATTATCATAAACATATAAATGGCCACACAAATGTGGTTCAGGCAACGCACATTGATTATCATATATTTATAACAACACGAAATATAGCTAAAACACAAACCTGCTTCTTTTTGTTTTCATTTTAAAAATATGAAACATTATTTATCATTAAAACTGACATTTAACAAACAGACAGGGTTGTATCGTTTTATTGTATTATGCGTACACATACAGTGAAGAGAATGCATAGTAATATAATATTTTAGAATATATAAAATTACACAACCATGTCTTTTTTGTTAAATGTCAGTTTTAATGATAATATCCCGTTCAAAAGTATAAGTAGCCTAATAGGTAGGCTATAATAAGCTATACAATGAGAAATAAAGCAAACAATTCAGTTAAACATAAGTCAGCTCTCTAATAGGCTACAAAGTTAAAGTTAAATAGCCTACATAATAAAGTTATAAAACTTCACTTTGCCCTCAGCCAAAACGATTTGCCATGGCACAAACTATATATTAATATAGTTTAGCATTGTTTGGTCTCATAAGATAAATAACATGCACTGAAAAGTTATGTATATGGTTGATTATTTGTCAAGATAAGTAATTGTTTTTCATAGATTAAAATAGCTTTTAAATTACGCAAACTGGCAATATTAGATCGGTTTTAAACATCTCCCCTTATAACTCTATTGGTCTCGACTATTTAAATAAAGTTACAGGAATATGACTTGGCCTGAAAAAAATTTCAGTCAGAAGAATTTTTTTCACTTTAAGCCCTGCAAGTACTTTTTGCCTATGAGTACTGTGAATTCTGACATACTTATTTTGTCACATAGTAGGGAATTATGCGATTTTAGTTTAATATCTTAAAGTATAACTTCGTTTTACCATCAATTCATATTTCTCTGATGATAAATAAAATAATATACCATGACATTATTTATGCCATTGTAATTCCATTCATGCCACCTCTGAGCAGCATTAAACAGTGTGTAAATACAATCTATATGCTTGTACCACTGCAATGCAAACATGGTTTTTGTTGTTACTGATTTCATTTTATTGAAATCGTTTTAGTGTAATGCAAATGTTGCCACAGGCACTTTCCAATTGTTTTCTACATTTGTCATATTTGCAGTTATATTTAAATTGACCTGCCGCCATGACAGACATTTTAAAGTTACTCGTATTATTTGTTTGCCATTGATTTAATAGGTTTGCTTTTCAAAAACAAAGAAAAGATTGCTTTAGTATCGAAACGAAAAGAATGTGGGAGTGATTTTCACACTAGTGACTCGAGAAGGCGTTTTTGGATGGAAAAGACTTCCATTATCAGGTGGAATTGTGGTTTGTGTAGCTTTGCACGCAATAATTAGCATTGTCACATTCCATCCCCATCCACAGACCAGAGTGGCGTCTTTTGATTCCCCCTGCACCCTCCCTCCATTCCTTGGCCCAAATTAGAATTGTTACACGCATTGAGAAGTTGCTTTTATGTGTGTGGAAAAGTAACAGAAGAAATGTGGTGAGGTAATCCCCTTTGTGCCTCATTCATTTAAGAGATGTCCGGCTACATTTAGTGCTTTCAGACAGACTTTTTCCTCCCATTCTCTGCCTATTAGTATGCTAGTGCACAACACAATGACAAGCTGGCATTTTCATGGCTGCATTTGTAACATATTCTCTGGAGTTTAAGTTTGAGAGCTTTCTGCATTAAATAAAACTGATCAGTAATATTAGAAGTGTTTAGTTCAATGTGGCAAGCTCATTTAGTAGACCTTTAACCATTGGCCTACCACATGATTATAATCTGTGTGGTTTCATCTGCACAATGTCATTTTTAGTGTTTGGAATGTACACTAACGTACATTAAAATTGAGGCCAGGAAGATTTTTGTTTAAATATTTTTGAAGTCTTTTTTGCTCAACAATACAGGAATATTGAAATATTTCTTCCATTTAAAGGGATACTCCACTTTTTTTGGAAATAGGCTCATTTTCCAACTCCCCCAGAGTTAAACAGTTAGGTTTTACCGTTTTCAAATCCATTCAGCCGATTTTTTGATATTTAGAACTACCAGTAACCAGACAGTTTCTGGTCTCATTGACTTCCATAGTATATTTTGTTTCCTACTATGGAAGTCAATGAGACCAGAAACTGTCTGTTTACTGATATTATTTTAAATATCAGATAATCAGCTGAATGGATTTGAAAATGGTAAAACCCAACTGTTTAACTCTGGGGGAGTTGTAAAATGAGCCTATTTCCAAAAAAAAAGTGGAGTATCCCTTTAAATGAACTGTAGTCTTCAGTGTCACATGATCCTTCAGAAATCAGTCTAGCATGTTAATTTGGTGTTTAAGAAATATTTCTTATTATCAGTGTTGAAAACAGTTTTGTTGCTTAATTCAATATATTTGTGTAAGTTGTGAGACTGTTCAGGATTCTTTGATGAAGAAAGTTCTACAGAAAAGTTCTACTTTGTAAAAGTCTTTACTGTCAGTTTTGATCAATTTAATGCACCCTTGCTGAATAACAGGATTCATTTATACAACAAAAAAACTAAAAACAAACAAATAAAACAATATTTTGTTTTGCACAACAGTATACATTATGTTATTTATTTTTTTTATTTTTTTGCAAAAATGGTCCTAGAACTAATTTTCAATACAAGTTGTCATAATGACATCATATGTTAAACAATGTTGATTACCACAAATAATACTTTAGTCAAATTTAACCATAAAAAAATGCAAGAAACATTAAAATATACTGTCATTTAAACATTATTATGTGTTAAATTGAGACCGGCGTGATAAAAATTTATTCACATACAAATTTTGGCACTAACATACTAACCCTTACCCAAAACTCTAACCCAACTCCATGACCATGTAAAACCAGGAACTTTCCAGCGCAGTCTCATCCCAAGACGTCATATAACTGACGATTTGGGACGTCTTTTGACCATACGTCAACATCCGCCTATTTAGGATACCCTTAAACGTCGGTTAGATGACGTTATCGGATCCTAACCCTACAGACCTAAACCTACCCCGTCACCTAACCGACGTTAAAGGTAAAGCGTCAGTTGTATGACGGCCCGGGATTGTCATGTAACCGACGATTAAGGGTACCCTAAAAAGGCGGATGTTGACGTAAGGTCAAAAGACGTCCCAAGACGTCAGTTATATGACTTCTTGGGATGAAACTGTGTTAAACTTTCACATGATTTGTGGACACCAGTGGGAAATTAAAATATGTCTACGTACATGTCCTTAATGGGTTTTTTGTTGTTGGTGTACAGAAGCTAAATACTAGTTTTGATTATGCTACCTTGTATTATTGTATCGGTCCAATATATTTGAACTTCACACATTTGGCAATTGCTTGTATTGTATTGATAATCATTAACTCCTGATTAGCTGATTAGCAATTGTATTAATGAAACACACTCTGGCCCAACACCAATGATCTGTTACCATCGAATTGCAATTGCTGTTCTTACATTGACAACACGTGTTTTTTTTTGTTTTGTTTTTTTTTTTGCTTGTTTGTTTTTTGTCCCAGGAATATGTCATCTCAACAATGATTTAAGTTATGCAAACTGCAGCAATGATTTCTGCTGAATTTATCTCTTGTTTGCTGTCTGTTTGCATTGATGTTTTTGTATCTGAAGACTGGCGCCTGTTGCCCAGAATAAGACATTGCTAAAACACAGGGGCACACAGTGACTAGATCGTGCCATCAGATAAGTGTAAAGACGTGCAGGCGGTACGGCCCTGGGCGCAGATTGGAAGAGTGCTTTGTAATCTCCAAATCCCATTAATTATTACATACCGTCATTATGGGGATGTAATCCCCCACAAGACTCAATCCTTTCTGAGACACGACAGCGCTGAAATGGAAGCAAGCCCTTCGTTCTTCGTTCGTGATCTAGTTCGATAACTAATATAAATCATTGTGTCTTAAAACAACTATTTTATGAGTTATTCCCATCTCTGAAGCTGTTTCTAGTTGTATCATTAAATAATCAACATTTTAGGGCTGGAAAAACTCTTATTTTTTGCTAGTCTAACCTTTTAAGAACCCCAAGACTAATAAAGATCAATGAAATAATGTACATAGCCTGAGGACAACATAACTAGAAATTGAAACAGTTGTAGTGAGTGTTCTAAAAAATAAACAACAGTTTCAATGGGGCATGTAACTCAATAATTCAAGTCTACTAACATTTATAAGGCATTTCTTTAATTTTTTTGACAGTTACTGCATTTTAAATTTGCCACAAAAACAGTATTGTTGTTGTATCCAAATTAAATTGCATCGCAGATGAGAAACAAAAAATGTAGGCAGAATAAATCATTTATAATAAACACTATAACATTCAATAAAAAAGGGAATTGTGGATTTGGATTTAATTGTAACAGATTCAACAGTGCATTCATCCTCAAACATGCATGTCTTTTTCTTCTGTTGAACGCAAAAGATATCTTGAAAAATTTACTGTTTTTCTTGAATGAATGTGTTTGGATCCAATTGTCCTTCAAAATATCTACTTTTATGTTTTGCAGAAGATCGAGATTCATATAGATTTCTCTCTTTATTACCCGTATAAAGTTCAGAGTAAGAACCCTAACGGTCCAAAAAAGTACATGAATAAAAACCTTATTGGTGAATCTATAAAACTTAAATTATGATGTTACAGATGATTTAGTCTTCTCTCCTGAGACTCGTTAATTGTAAAACTTTATGGCCCAGCTTTATGTGGAAAGCTGTTTTTATTTACTCTAGGATTAAAGGCAACTCTTTGAAAAGAGCTTTGTTACATGGGGAAAGGGTAATTGAAATAGCAATGCAACATTTAATAAAAGAAGCAAACTTTTGCTCAGAATAACAAGCTTGAATTTTATAGATTGTTTCCTACTGTCTCTCTTGCTTACCGGTAAACAATATTAGTTATGGGCCAGACACACAGAAGTGCAGAGGCGAATTTGGTTTGATTCCTGTAGAATCTTCAGTCTGCACAAAATTCTCTCTTGATGTTTTTTTTTTCTTCTTCTTCTTCTTCCTTAAATTGCATTTTCCAATTTGTAAATGGACCAGATGTCTGCAAGTGAATCTGTCCGACTCTTCGGCGATGGAAGCCGACTGTCTGGAGAACCCAGGTGATTTGTTCTCATTGCGGACGTCGTTGCCATTAATTGAGACAGAGGACTCTGGGTCTGGCTAGCCCATAACTCCAGACCCTAATGAGAATTGCATATTTTGCCCAAATCGCATGCTGCCTTGCTGAGCCAAACAGTACTTGGCTTTGTGTAGGATGAGGCAGACTGCAGTGAATTTGTAAGCAGCACATGTTTTAAGACAATGAGTTGTTGGTTTAAACGTTTAAGGCCAGTTGTAGTTCTTGTATAAGTCTCTTTGACTAGTGTCAAGTTACCTTATTGCCAAATGTAACAGATATACAAAACTGTAGTGTTCACGATGAAATATAAAAATGGCACTATGCTACACGAGTAACAGTGTTAAAAAGATGTGCGTTTGTTGTAGATATCGTCGCGTAAAATGACATGCTGTATGCGCTGACCAACCCTTTGGACTGAAAGGGTCTAAGGCAACCTCTTGAACTCATTGGGAATGAATGCCTGTATTTGAGAGGATAACATGCTTTGAATACAGAAACAAGATGCCATAATCCATTCTTAACTTGGATTCTTAACCATTCTTAATAATGTTCCCTATATTTCATGTCCAGCTTATGGACGTCACTGGTGGTTGGCTGACTTGTGTTCAAAAAGAGTTTTAAAGGGTTAGTTCACCCAAAAATGTAAATTCTGTCAAATTTACTCACCCTCATGTTGTTCCAACCCCGTAAGACCTTCGTTCATCTTCGGAACACAAATTAAGATATTTAAGATATTAAGATCACTCCTGCATACTAGTCCTTAGGCTTCTTGAGGGAATGACAATTGCTGGCCTTGAAAAGTCATTAAAGACATCGTTAAAATAGTCCAAGTGACTACAGGGGCTCAATCTTAAGTTTATCAAACGACGAGAACACTTTTTGTGCGCAAAAAACAACAAAAATAACGACTTTATTTCAACTATTTGTTTATTTCTCTCTCTGCCTCGAGTCAGGTTATTAGTTTAATAGCGTAAGCTTCTGTTATTGTATGTCACTCGCATCACACACATGACCAGCATCGGCCAATAGTGAGCCTACGTGTGACGTAGCTCTACGCATTCACACTAAGTTAACTGACTACAGGCCCATAGAGAAGGAAGTGAATAGTTGAAATAAAGTCGTTATTTTTGTTTGTTTTTGCGCACAAAAAGTATTCTCGTCGTTTGATAAAGTTAAAATTGAGCCACTGTAGTCACTTGGACTATTTTAACGATGTCTTTAATGACTTTTCGATGCCAGCAAGTGTCATTCCCTCAAGAAGCCTATGGACTAGTATGCAGGAGCAATCTTAATATCTTAAATATCTTAATTTGTGTTACGAAAATGAACGGTCTTACGGGGTTGGAACAACATGAGGGTGAGTAAATACTGACAGAATTTTCATTTTTGGGTGAACTAACCCTTTAAGCCCTGCTCAGAAATGACTAACATTTTCAATAATTTTAGTGGTTATCACTTGTTTGCTTACTTAGACTCATTTCCATATGCATTAGTCTAAAAAAAACTAATGCATATGGAAAATATCTTGGCAAAATCCCTTCAAAAACATCAACTGTGTTTTGAGTGGACTGTGGGTGTATGGAAGAGAGGATGCTCAACTCAAAAGGAAGTTTGGGTGCAAGGCGGCTGTGGTGGGGGGAACTCTCTGAAGTCCATTCATGGTCCAGTGAATCAATGGAATTCATTCTCTTTTACGCCTGGAGCACCCAAAGCAACCCTGGTACACATTCCCAAATGGCCACTGTCTCCCGGCTAAGTGTGTGATTTGTCATTTGGGACGAACCCCAGAATTCTTTGCAATCGAGAATGTAGACTAAGCACAACGTCCTCCGCTTTTTGCCCTTTGCGGGAGGGGATGTTTGCATTGGGTCTGAAGCTGGCTTGAAAACCTTTACTTAACTTCATATCCTTTTTTACAGAAATTACAGACATCTGCTGAACTGTGACTAATTTTCACTTGGTCCAAGCATGTTCCAAAGTTACAACAGTCCCGATATCTAATTATAAGCAGAGGGATCATTTATGCCGTCGTTGCGGTGCAGAAATTAAGTCCCCGATGTGATTCCTGCAGGGATTCTTGGCTTACCCATCAGAAATGTTAATCTGCCTGATATTTTCACAAGAACACCGCAGAGGAAAATGTCAGTAGAAACGGTAAATATTAAGGGGAACCATTCAACTTAACCTGTCATTTTCCTCTCAAAGAAAATTAGACTGAAATTAGAGAGCACTTTGTGCTCCTGCTGCCCCCATTAGAACTAGATCCACGCATTTTTTTAACCCTTGTATTTTAACTATTCATCTGGCAAGTGTCTTTCTGAGGCGCACCACAACTCTGGGGTTGCCCTTGTTGTAATAGAATCTTTATCCCACAGGTCAGAAGCCCTGGAGCAGTCAGACCTATTAAGATTCCGAGTGAAATCAAGGCATTGAATCTTTGGGGAGAAGTGTCCATCTAACAGACTGATAAATTAAGCTGTCAGGCATTGCTTGTGTCAGGAATCCGCCTGACAAACACAACCGTGAGGTTTGCAATCCATTTGCACGCCAACATTCGTAAGAACCGCCCATCCTTAAATGATTGCCTGTAATGACACCTTTCTGGGTTTCTTTTTTCCACAACGAGATGAACTCTGTCATGCATTTAAAGCCTTGAATCTATTTCCAAACCTAGGCTGGTATTTTGGACTAATCCCCTCACTAGGACTTCTAATCCCTGGTTTAAACTTTAAACTTTTAACAGTTACTAATTAAACACTGAGTGGTAAGTCCCGAGACCAACTTTGTGCCGGGATTAAATTTGCCAGACAGGAACTAAGCCGTCTACAAATACCAATGTGTCGTTGGGCTCTTTTGGCCAAATTACTTTCCTTACGCGCATATTAGAAGCCATTACTTCACCTCACCTCACTGAAGATACATCTTAAACTCTCAGCAACCTTCTCCATTATCTAGCGGACTGATGGGCCAAAACAGGATGAAAACAATCCTGTATACCCATGGATTTCTGAAGCACCCATGTGCTGTTAAATTCCAATTGCTTTTAGGCCTGTCAGAGTAGATTACCTTGGTATTTTAAGCTGATTCACTCTCATCCCTGCTCGACCCACATGGCTTTAGATTGTCTTGGTGTACCAATTTTCAGCTCAATTGCTCAGTCTGCTCGCATAATAAGGAGGCTGCAGCCACACTGTACACATCTGCAGGTGTCTAGGGTAGATCCAGGAGGCGAAAAATCTGCTGGTTTATTGCCCTAAAGCCAGAGTGAGTCTAAGCAAAATCTCTGCTGTCATTTTCAGTGGATCAAACCCAACGGTCCGCGGTTTTCAGTCAAAGAAGGCTTTGCATGAGCAAATTCCTGACTGATCAGAAACAATGGCTAGTGATCAGCAGGGGTAGAGTGAATGTGGGCCAGTGTTTGAGCTTAGTAGTCTCAGGCAGAAACCCAACATCCTCCCCCTCACAACACCCGTTTTCTCAGTCTTTAACCCCCAGACCACTGCCCCTCCTAACCCAAACCCTAATAGCTGGAGAAGGCTGTATGACAAAGGGAACAAACAGGCATGTAATGCCGCCCGTTCCTTGCGGATGACACGGGGGACAGGAATGTGAAGGGGCTGGAGGTAGAGGAGGGACGTCAGGAAAAAGCAAGGAGCAAAGAGCCGACTGCCAGAGCCCACTGTCAGATTAGAGGCATTAGCATGACTGTGAAATGACAGGGAGCTCCATCCACACAATGAACACCATTTATCCCCTGGCTTTCTTTGGAATATTAGACTTGCCGTCCACCATTACCCACCCTACTGTAGACTGGACCAAACTTCCCAGCTGTTCGCACACCTTCATAATAAAGGGAAAATGAAGCGCTGTTCTGAGGGATTTAGAGGGGAATATATATTTTTTTCTTAGCTTGATGTTTCTTTGAGGTCTATCCATCCTCACCGCTAGATAATCCTTGACTAATTGGAGAACTGCGAGACATTGGAGATGATATGGTCTGTGAGCTATAGCCGGATGCTCACCTCTATCCTTATTTTATTATAAATTATCTATATATAGCCAGCAAAACCAGTTGAACACACATTTTACTCCAGGTTGGGAGTTGAGGTAGACTGGCTGACAATCAAATTGGCCAGTCAAGGAGATTAATTTTTTTGACGTTGGTACAGTAAGCTATATTTCTTTAGCTCACTTGTTTAATGCATATGTCATATTTTGGTGATAGCCCCTTTCACTCTAATTTTAAAAAAGCTCTTATTTTCAATTTAAAAATGTTAGAGGTTCTCATTTGTGTTAACTTTCATGCTTCATATGATATGCAGTAGTTTTATTATTATTATTATTATTATTACTAATAGTTTTGAATAAGTGCAAACACATTGCCCAGTGCTCTCGATTAATAACACCCATGTCAAGACCCATCTATTACAAATACAGACACTCTTGTTTCCCAGTAAGGCATGCATGATAATGATTGAACTCTACAAAACACACACACACACACACATACAGTTAGAGATTTTTAACTTCCCTTGCATTTCACAGTATTGTTAAGGTAGAACTAAGAAAAACTCCCAGGAAGAGACACTTTTCTCATGGAAGTCCACCTTGGCTAAAAGACCACCCAAACACTGCTCAGTTCAGGCTTTACTTTGTCCATGCTGTTGTCTAGCAGGGCAGTCCATTTACCTCTCCCACCCCTCCTTCATCCATCAGCCCGTCCCTCTTTGTTTTTCAGCCACATGCTCAGCGATCATCAGTCTTCCTCCCCACATTTCTGTCAAATTAGCCCCTCATGATGACCCACTTCAGAGGCTAATTCCCCCTTGATGACTTACGCCCCCTCCCTGTCCCCATCAGATATTTGTCTGCAGTATTGGGTTCTTTTGACTGGATGGAAGGAAGAGACAAAAAGAATTGCCTGTGGACACAAGCTTCGAGTTTCAGGACACAAAATCACCATAACGATACTTATTATCATGATCATACAATATTATTCTAGAACTTTGTGTGATGAACATGCTAAAATGTAAGTTATTTTTCACTGTTAATCTGTCCATCCAGTGTGCTGTCAGTGAGGTGATCATGAGAACCATATCTGTCTGATTCATGAACAAATCAATGAGACTACTGAAAAGTTTGGATTGATTGATTTACTAAAAAATATTTGACTCAAAATAACAATGCTCACACAAACTCACAAAGTAGAGCTAGAGTGAATGCCAAGGTCCTTAATGCATAACATCTTAAATGTCTGTCAGTTCTTGTCATAAATTATGGTTTCAGAAGACAAATCATTGCACAATGGGGTCATTTTAAACTCGACAGACCCAATAATACCTCAGTGGGATATTCTCAATAAATTCTCCTTTTTTTTGTTCCAAAGAAGAAAGTTATACAACAAACCCTTTAAGCAAAAGTGTCCAATCCTATTCATGGAGGGCCACCTTCCAAGGGAGTTGAGAGCTAATCTTAATTAAACACACCTGAACAACTAATCTAGGTCTCCAAGATCATTAGAAACTTCCAGGTAGGCATGTTAAAGACTTGCCCTCTGATCGCAGGATTGAACAGCACTACCTTTCAAGAAGGACACAGTATGATAAGTTTTCTTAATTCGTTCTGAATAGCAGATACCTAAGAACATGTAAACCATGATTACAAATGTTTACTTTTAGGTCTAAAATGCTGACTGGTAAAATTCAGTGGCAGAAATGTATTTTGTGTGCTAGACTTGAAAATGCAAAGACTGAGTCACATAATGAAGTCCACTTTATCAATTCCAACTTGTCCATTTTAAAATACTGCACTGTGAAGTATTCCTTAAAGGGTTAGTTCACCCCAAAATCTCATTAATGACTCACCCTCATGCCGTTCCAAGTCCGTAAGACCTCCGTTCATCTGCGGAACACAGTTTAAGATATTTTAGATTTAGTCCGAGAGTTTTCTGTCCCCCCATTGAAAATGTGTACGATATGCTGTCCTTGTCCAGAAAGGAAATACAGACATCTTCAAAGTAGTCCATGTGACATAAGTGGGTTAATTAGACTGTTTCGAAGCATCGAAAATACATTTTGGTCCAAAAATAAAAAAAAAATATATGACTTTATTAGTGGATGTAATATTAGACTGGTTGCTTTGGTCACAAAGGGCTAAAAGGGATGGCTGGTGATAATGTAGACTCAGATGTGATTTCTGGGAATGCTTCAATTGGTCTGAGCAATTGGTCCGGAAAGGTTTGTCTGTTGATTTCCTCAGCATCACACAGCTCAGCAGTTAACAAGAGACAATTATAGCAACCAGTTTAAAAAGCTGCGGGGACTGTTACATATTAAATGGGTGGTTTACTGCTTTTTTTTCTTTGCATGATTGTGTTTATGGGGTGCAATATAACATGTCTTTGTGTGTTTTTTTATTTTAAAAAGTCTTATTTTTCATAAAATTCACCTTTATTTGAAGCCACTTTCTCCTCTGTCATTTGAATGACCGGTTGACTATCAAACCACTCCTTCAGAAACAGGCAATGGGTTCAGATTGGTTAGTTGGACCGGTGTGTTGTAATTGGCTAAACTGCGTAGTGCATATTGTCTGGAAACTTCATGCGCGAAAGTTGCATGTGCTCCGGTCAAATGTACATAATGGTGTCGATACTACCGTATCAGTATGAGCCAGAATCAGACCCAGAGAGCGACGATAAAGAACGTAAAGAAGAAACCTCCCCAAACACGGCTCTTACAAAACGTTTCTGAATGGTATTTTTTTTTTATTATCATTATTATTCTATTCTATTCTACTATTATTATATACGAATTTCGATGTGTTGTTGCTTGAAAATGCTACTGCTGCTTGTTAGCTTTTGAGATACTGTTTTCTCCTGATTAAACATTTTATATAACTGAATAAATGACTGAGTAATAGCGTTTTTTAAAGATATTGTTTTATCGATATAATGAACAACCGTTTATCTATTCACAAAGCTTACTCAGTATGTCATTTTCTTTATGTAGAAAATGTACGCATGTGGCAACTGTTAAAACCATACTGTACAAAGGTAACAGCAACTGAAGTTTGCTGCTGTGATTACATATTTTAAAAACTTTATACACTTTTGTGTTATACACATAAAGTAGCATCAAACTTACTGTAAACAAACAGCGTTGGCATTGGTTTACATTCTTGATCAAATCGAAAAAATCGCGTCAGAAATTATACATGGAAAATACGTTTACAAAAGTAGCTCATAATTACGAATCAACACAATCTCATGAAAATGCGTATCTATACCACAAATGTCATTTCTAGTGGCATTTATACGTCAAAAATGCAAATGCTACGCACTAAAAAACCCTGGGGTAGGTTTAGGGGGGAGGGGGGTGGGGAGTTCATGCGTATTATACGCCAAAAAGTGCGTATCATATGCACGCGAAAAACGCATACCATATACACACAAAAACTGTTTTTGGCGTATAAATGCCACGAGAAATGACATTCGTGCAATAGATACGAACTTTCATGAGATTGGGCTCTTACGAATTCAGTAAGTCGTAAATTATTCTTTTCATGGGTAAGAAAATAGTCAAAATCTAGTGACTTGAAGCTGTTGAGAGCTGGTTTACATTACTAGACCACCCTGACCGAACACACGTTGAGTGAAAACAACAGCACCTACCCTGACAAAGCCTTTGAGACCACTTTTTTTTTAAAACAAAGTATACATCATGTTTTTCTACAGCTTTCACTGTTAAATAGATTGTTAATCCCTCAGACTGTTAACACTGCGTAGTATATTACTCTCAAATGTACTGTCACCATATCATGGTGGATTTTGCTTTTGTGATGCTTTGAAATTAATCTGCTAAAGATTGCTGACTGGCTTTTTCCTCCCCCATTTGCTCAGCTCTGTCTGTTTCTACGGTGTGTTGAAACATATGGTCAAGAGGAGAAATGTTTTACAAACAAAATATAGCATGAGCAAAGTGCCGGCTTGATTTGCTCATGAAAGGGGGGAGGGCAAAGACAAACCCTGCCGCTAGCCTTGAGTTGATGCAGTACATACTCATAGGAGATTGATGATTTATTGGCACTTGTGGGAGAACAATTCATTTAGCTGGTCTATAGCAGTGGTCTTCTATAGGCCTCACCCTCACTCCGATTCCTGCACCTCTGTCGAGGATTTATGGGGCTTTTTTTATATTGGACTTTCGATTAGGATCCGAGGCATAAGATGAATTTGCATGCATGCACAGACGGAGCAAAGCTGTTCCCTGAAAAGATGCCAGCCAGGCACTTTCCGCACAGGACGAGCACTGTGACTAATTTATGATGATGGTTTTGCCTGTTTGAAGACCCCACCCCCCAAATCCTGATCTTCTAGACAAGATGCAAAAATAAAAGCACAATTCAGGTTAACCAAAAAATATAGAAAAATAATACGAGATAGAAACAAGCACGTCTTTAAAATCCTACTAAAAGTGAAAAAAGTGAAAATAACAATTGAAAAAAGTTGACTTTATTGAACAGCGTGGTGTAACATGCATTTAGATTTGGTGATGACAGTTTTATAACATATTTGCAATACAGTAGTAGACTATGCAAAGAAGATTCTTGAGAATTTATACAATACGGGTGCACTAATATGCATTAATTCATGCTTGACTAATGCACAGATAATCATGAGTTAATGTATAACTAATGAAGAACTAAACCATTAATTAATGATTACTGCATCAGCAACTAATAAAGCGTCTATATGATTAATAGATTAAGTAAAACATGAATTGCTATTAATTCAATGTGTCATTGTGTATTAATTCCTTAATAACATATTTTATTAACTAATAGTGTAAATTAATGTGTTAATTACCACAATTAGTCAAAGCTATGCACTTCAACTTCCAGTTGTCTGCTTTAATTAATCATTAGCTAATGATTTGCAAAGGTATCATTATGTTATGACTTTACTTGTTGGGGCACATCATTATTAACTAGTCATTTAGTAATTGTAGTAATTTGCACATGAATTTGCACTAACAACGAAGTAATTAATCATGTATTAATGCTTATTAGTGTACCTGTCATATTATCTGGAAGTTGAAATACAAGGCTTTGGCTCATTCTGGTAATTAACATATTAATTCACACTATTCGTTAAATAATTAGTTATTATGGAATTAATCCACAATTACATATTTAATTAATAACAATTCATGTATGAACTAATACATTGACCTTACAGACTCTTAATTAGTTCCTAATGTGGTAATCATTAATGAATAGTTTAGATAATCATTAGTTACACATTAATTCAGTATTATCTTTGCATTAGTTAAGCATGAATTAATGCTTAATAGTGCACCCATGGTCCAATTGTTGCATATGTCGTTGATGCTCCGTGTGCAAAAGCAGCTGATTTAGACCACAGATTTTTTATTAAATAATTTTGATGCAAGCTTTCAAACACCCACAGCATGCTTCCAGATTATGAACTTCTTGTCAGCTGTGTCTGACGGCACATTAGGTGCTGGGCTAGACAACATTAAGTGTTTCCTTTCCACTTTTTTTTTTTATTTTAGTGTTAGAGGCCTTTGCAACTCGAGCCCCTGCCCCCCTCCCCACACTCCTCTCGCCGCTGCTTCCAATTGCCGAGCACATAGCACACATTCCAGACATGTCATGGAGGGGGGCTCAGAGCCAGCTTTGACAGATCAGCAGTTAGTGATGATAGCGGTGGTCGCCTGGGATTCTCTCGCTCGCCTTTCATGTGGCCTGGCGATTTGACGTTTGTCAAGTGACCCCCGCAACCATGTCTTTCATTGTGCTGGCCTTTTAGTGGCCTCAGATTAGGGAGCAGACAGCCGACAATGCAGGGGGCCGATAGCACAGCCTTTCCTTTTGGGGTTTTGTATGACCAGCTGGATTTGTTGAGTGTGTGAAAGAGTTTACCTGATGCGTCTAGGGTCGCAGACTTGGGTCAGAATCGCACATGATGCTTTCAGCACGCTGAGTGACAAGTAGGATTCGGATTTAAAAGTGGGGTTAAGGAATAAGCAGCCGAGGTCACAGGCAAATGTTTTCGTCTGTTTCATTTAAATTGCATCAATATAGAAAAACAGGACTCCGGATTTTTTTTTTCACCAGTAAGTGTATTTCGTCTGACAGCTAAATTGCACCTCTTCATTGACTGCAATTATCAGGTTTTATTCCAAATAGTACTGAAGTTTCTCTTTTTTCGTACCAGGAGTTTGGAAGGTATCATTTGCTAGGCCTGTTTATGATATGACAGCACTCTTAAAGGTTATGGCTGCTTAAAGTGAGGTCTTGCTGACCAAACTGAGATCACAGAGGTTGGGGGAAAAAAAAACTTTCTTATCCCGCCCTAGTATTTCACATTCTTGCATTCAAATGCAATCCAAATACAAAGAGGCCTGGGAAATTCAAGAAAAAGAATTTCTCAGTCATGCAGATTAAATCAATCATACACATTATCAATGTGGAGGTTATAGCGTTTGAGAGGCAAACAGTTCCAACTTTACATAAAGCATTTGTGCTTTTACACTGGAAGAAATCACTTAATATTCATGGGGAATGAGACAAAATGGGTGAATCTCATAAAATCATAGAGATAGATTAGAAATTTTGTTTGGTTGTTTTTGTGGCATTATTTTTTTGATTATTACTATGAAATAAAATTAAGTACAATTTAAAATGAAGTGAAAATAATTTACAACTAAGTAAATATACATTCATTTACTCTGAAATTAAAGTATGCAGATTGAAAGTTAAAAATTAATGCAATACAGTTTTTTTCTGCATTAAAAACAAGGAGAATTTTTTGTAAAAAATGTGTTTAAATGTCATGACAATTGTGTCATGGTGCAAAACAACATAAATAAATGATAAATAAATAAATACTTAATGATCCTAAAAATATAGAAAGTTGTACACTGAAAAAATAATCTGTTTTATCTAGCCTAATCAATAAAATTGTAGCAACATATTACAAGCAATATTATTAATTAAATTGTACAAATTAGAATTAATTAGAATGTTAATTTGATTAACTATTACTCAATTCTAATTTGTTCAGTTTAATAAATAATATTGCTTGTAATCTGTTGCCACAATTTTATTGATCAGATAAAGCATTTTTAAAGTGTATAACTTCATTTTTTTTTCATTTATTTCAATTTTCCTGTGGAAAAAAAAAACACTTTTTTGTGAGATTTTACTCTCCAAAATCTAACATTTGAAATAACTTTCCCATTCGTTTCCTACAACGCAAGTGCAATCAAAGTGGCTTAAGTGACACTTTTGTGTAGTTTCTCTACATCTCTGGCTAATGCTGTTCCTTTGGCACTGGTAGATGAAATCACTTGTAAGGAAGAACGCTGCGATATGTCTTTGTTGTTAATTCAACAACATTCTGTCCTACAAAAAGGGGGGGAACGAAAGAAAAAAAAAGCATAAAGGCAACAATAGAAGTGTTGCTAGGTTGCAAATTCTCTCAGAAAAGCTTCTTTTGTTTTGCCGCTTTCGCCTTTTTGAGATCTTCCACTGTGCGGATGGCCATGCACTTTCTTTTGGGAAGGGTGGGGAAGTGAAAGGGGAGGGTTCCGGTGTTTTTAGTAGCCAGGGATGAGGGTCCGTGAGCTGTCAGTGTGCCCATTTGTCCCGAGGGTGAGGAAGGCCTCCTGCAGGCCGAACTCTATAGAGGAATGCACTTCCTAAGGAGAAACTGTCTTGGCACTGAGCTAGCGGCTCATGGTAGGAATGTCAGGTCAAACACATCATGCTCTGGACCCCTCCTCTCCTCTAACAAGTGTGCTACTATGTTTTCCCACACAGATCATCTCCAGCATCTTATTGTGGATAATTTAGTCTAGCAGTGAACTGCACCAGTCTGTTAATATGTGGGTTATGATATTTTTAATCAATATTCATGTTTACTTAACAGAGTAAAACTCAATCGACAATTGAGTCTTCATTGCGGATGAATGAATTGGACAAGACGTTTCACCCAAGTAACAAAATAAAATGTGTTTTCACAGCTGTCTATTTTCTACAATTCTATCCTGCTGTAATAAGCTCATAAAAATAATATTTGACAAAGGAAAAAAATGTGAAAGGGTCAATTGAGAGGTTATGAAAGGATGGGATATTTTAATACATTATGTACAATTGTTTATATACACTTGTTTACCTTGTTTTATAGGTAGATATCTAAACTTGATGTATTTACCTAAGAAGGAAGACTGATATTAAGGCTTTTTTCTATCTAGAATGCAAGTGTAATTTGTCTTGTAGCACTGGTGGATTTTCTTCATTTGTATTTCACTTGTTTATTCTCAAAAAAAAAAAAAAAGAAAAAATGTGGTGACAATCTATAGGGTGTTCTTGGTGGTTGGTAGACTGTTGCAATGTGGTTGCTGATTGGTACAATTAAAAAGAGCCCACCCTCAAGTCTATCAATATGCAGCGCAGTCTCATCCCAAGATGTCATATAACTGACGTCTTGGGACGTCTTGTGACCATACGTCAACATCCGCCTTTTTTAGGGTACCCTTAAACGTCGGTTAGATGATGTTATCGGATCCTAACCCGACCCCAGACCTAAACCTTCCCCAAAACCTACCCCGTCACCTAACCGACGTTAAAGGTAAAGCGTCAGTTGTATCACGGCCCGGGATCGTCATGTAACCGATGTTTAAGGGTACCCTAAAAAGGCGGATGTTGACGTATGGTCAAAAGACGTCCCAAGACGTCAGTTACATGACTTCTTGGGATGAGACTGTGTTACAATGTGTTCTAGTGTCTTTATCTGGGTTCCTCCTTCAATGTACAGGTGAGTTCACTGGACATGTTTGACCATTTTAGCATCCGCCAAGTTGGTCATCTAAAGAAGGGTTCCCCAAACTCGGTCCTGGAGGGCCACTGTCCCTGCAGAGTTTAGCTCCAACCCTGATAAAACTAACACAGTCTCATCCCAAGACGTCATATAACTGACGTCTTGGGACATCTTTTGACCATACGTCAACATCCGCCGTTTTAGGGTACCCTTTAACGTCAGTTACATGACGATCCTGGAACGTCATACAACTGACGCTTTACCTTTAACATCAGTTAGGTGACGGGGTAGGTTTAGGTCTGGGTTAGGGTTAGGATCCTATAACGTCATCTAACCGACGTTAAAGGATAGCCTAAAACGGCGGATGTTGACGTATGGTCAAAAGACGTCAGTTATATGACGTTTTGGGATGAGACTGCGCTGATCAAACACACCTGAGCAAGCTAATCAAGGTCTTCAGAATCACTAGAATCTCACAAGTAGTTGTGTTTGATCAGGGTTGGAGCTAAACTCTGCAAGGACAGTGGCCCTCCGGGACCGAGTTTGGGGAACCCTGATCTAAAGTAACAGTACATTCATGTCTGTTACACAAAAAAAGCACATAGTTCCAAATGTAAGTTTGAGTACTTAAACGAGCTCCACTAATAAGATTGTACAGAAAAAGTCTTAAAGTCCCTTCCAAATGTTTTTCAGTCAGTGCCTTTTATATTAGGCCTTGAGAGCTCTGCAAGTTCCCATAAGGGCAAAGATATAAAGATCTGCAGCAGAAATCTCAAAGCCAGCCTCGTCGCAATCACGTAAGGAACGAACCTGTGTGAGTGTACAGCTTAGCGCGATGTTTAGGGCAATGAAAACTCAAAGGGGAGCCCAGGGGTGAGCCTTCGAAGCGGTTTTGTTTCTTCTTGGCTCTAGTTTGTCAGGCCCCCAGGGGCCGATGGAGATGAGGAAGGAGAAGGCGGCGCTCGGCAGCCAGCGGAGCTTAAATCACTCTCCATTTCACATACAGGACCACATGGGAAGGGGTAATAGTATGCGTAACCCTGGCAACCGGTCCAAGTCATCAGTTTCAATTCTTGCAGTGGTAGGTACGGTCCAGTGGCGCTGTAAGAAAGGACCCTAATCTGGAAGGAGGGCATGGGCGGTTATTACATTTCCTTTCCCACTTGATGCTTGGAATGGGGGAGGTTCAAGGGGTTACACAGCCAAAAGAGCAGGGGATGTCGTAAAAGCCTCCTGGGACTTGTATTTTAGGCCACTGATGGATTTCTGAAGGTGTTGTTGCTGACAAAGTACTTACATTTCCCTCCCCTTCTGCTTTTTTTTCACAGTTCTTCCGAAGGAACCGCAGGTGACGTGTCGATCAAACACCTACCCCAAAGGCTTCTACTGCAGTTGGCACCTTCAGCATCCGACGTTCATCCCTACGGACTTCGAAGTCAACGTCCAGTAAGATGTTTTCTTGTCTGCCTTTCCTTTTTGTGTGCAACTCCATCCGTCAAACTCTCGCTTCCCGATCAGCCCCAACTTCCTTCCGTTTGCCTCTCGCTCCGCCTGTCATGTCATGCCCTCTCGTGTTCGGCAGAGGCTTTGAGACGCATTGAGCTCATCTGAATCAGTGATCTATGCGGTCAGACACTGTCTGCTGAGAGCTGATTAGGCCTGTCTGAGTCTGAATGCTGGAACTCAAGGCAGTATAAGTGGACTCTCAACTGAAAGCCCCTGCGGATAACGCTGCACAGATTCAGTTCTCTTTCTCTCAACCCCCCTCTCTCTCTCTCCTTCTGTCCACATCTGGACAACCATAAGGCAGATTTATGGGAAGCGTCTGACTCTACACTATACACTACTTACTATTTCTAATGAGATTACTAATCTTAGTTTTAAATGGCTAAATAAAATAATTCAATTATTTAATGGTGTATAATCAGTGTACTGTATATGGGACTTTTGAAACACATAAACAATTAAATTGTTCTAATATTAGAACACATATCTCATCGGAATCATATTAACATGTTTCCAAACGCCCGTTCAACCATGTACACGTCTGAGCTTGGAAGCTAAGCGAGGTTTGACTTGGTTAATACTTGGATAGGAGACCAACTGGCAATTTTTGAACCTGATTTCAGTAAGTACAACAGGTTCATCAATCAACATATTTGTTGATCAGCAACATTCCATTCAACCAATCAGATTTGAGGGACAAGTTTACAGTTTATGTCAAGTTTAGGCTTACAACCAGGCCAAGACGTCATCTAACTGACGCTTTTGACCATACGTCAGCATCCGACATTTTAGGGCACCCTTTAACAGCGCAGTCTCATTATCGGTCTTGACGTCTTGGGACGTCTTGTGACCATACGTCAACATCCGCCTTTTTAGGGTACCGTTAAACATCGGTTAGATGACGTTATCGGATCCTAACCCTACCCCAGACCTAAACCTAACCCTGAACCTACCCCATCCCCTAACCGACGTTAAAGGTAAAGCGTCAGTTGTATTACGGCCCGGGATCGTCATGTAACCGACGTTTAAGGGTACCCTAAAAAGGCGGATGTTGACGTATGGTCAAAAGACGTCCCAAGACGTCAGTTATATGACTTCTTGGGATGAGACTGTGTTACCTTTAACGTCAGTTAGATGACAATATCTAACCCTAACCCTACCCCAGACCTAAACCTACCCGTGTCATCTTACTGGCGCTAAAGGTAAATTGTGAGTTAGATGACGCCCTAGGATAGCGTCAAGTAACTGACGTTAAAGGGTGCCCTAAAACGTCGGATGTTGGGTCGTAGGGTCAAAAGCGTCAGTTAGATGACGTCTTTGGATGAGAATGTGTTGACCAGGCTTAGGTGTGTCTACATAATTGTTATTCACAGATAATTTCCCTCTGATTTTAGGGATAAGTTATGGGTTAGGAATACATTTTCGGACAGGAATGTTATTCCAGAATCAAAAAAAATATGGCAAAATCACGGTGATCATGGGAATAACAGGTAATGTAAGCTTAGTCCTGCAATGGATAAAATATTCATAAAAGCATAATTCAAAATGGAAGTTAATACCCTAATTACATACTATATAATAACATTTTATTATAGTGTTGTAACATTTTTGTTAAGATAGTTTAACCAATAGTTTACATTTGTACCTGCCCTGCCAACATTTCCAATGGTCTCACCACAAGAGAATTATTTCAGTTTTAATGGAATATATTTACATTTGTCAGCATGGAAAAAAAATATGATACAGTTCAAAATTTTGGAGTCAGTAAGATTTTTTTTTTGTGATACTTCAGCAAGGAATAAATTACCTTTTGAAATAAACTGCATATTCACTCAACATACTTTGGTAAAAAATGTATTTTACAGTCTCCTACACGTATAGTTACTAGTAATAACTGTTAATTAATCATAATTACATCCAACTGACCTTAAACCAAACCCTATTCCTAAACCTAACCCTACTGTAAGTATGTTGTAAATTAATATTATTCAAAACTTTCATTTATAACACATGTACAAATAAATATCTTGTTGAGCTGAGAAATGAATAAAAAAAAAGTTTTCAGTGGCTAATGTGTCGGATTTTAATATAAAAATTATAAATACCCACTAATCCAAAGGAACTAAGTGGTTGACTGAAGTGGACATTAATAAAAAGGCATTGCCCTTTTTTCACCTCTATTAATAACTACTTAATAATCCATTAAGTATCATAAAGTGTGCAGTTTAGGTCATTATACAAGAACATAATGTCAGGACTAGACATTATCTACATGACAAGTGATTTATGAATGAAAATTGGCTGCAATGTTTGCGAAGTATAACCTCAATAAAGCTTCATCAAAACCCAGTAAATGATTTCTGCGATGCACATGCAGAGCTAATATCAGGAGGTTTAAAGGTCAGCCACAAGGCCTCTGCCCAGACGGTACCCTGGGGGCAAGCAAATGGCAGCCCCTAATTTAACATATCTGCTGTTCTCTTGCCATGCGGTACCACTGCAAAACATCAAAATGGAATAATAATGTTTGTTTCATCCGGAAATTATGGACATTTATTCCATACAACAATAACATAGTGTTGCTGTTAAAGGGATAGCTCACCCAAAACTGAAAATTCTGTCATCATTTACTCACCCTCATGTTGTTCTAAACCAATGATGTTTTCATCAGTGATGACGATAATAAATGATTTAATTGACGCACCTTTTTTTTGTGACGATAACGTTTAATGACTAGCTAAAAATAGCTCTAAGGTAACTAAAATATGATGAGACGTTTTCGAGTTTTCGTTGAGGAGACGAGACGGAACGAAAATTATTATAAGTCTGCCTGTTTTGCGTGAAATCTGTCTGTATTGAGCTTAAAAAAAAGTATCAGCAATGCTGCCGTTTCCTGTACAGGTACGCCCAGCACCGGCTGCCGCGCGCACACCAGATTCCACACAACAACAACACAGGTTTTTTTGTATTTTTTTACCAAGTCAAGTCAATGGAGTCAGACAAAAACTAGGATAAAACCTGTTGGAAAGCATAGTTTGCAGCGATGTTTGTGTGAGCATATCAGTGAACATCCCTCACCACTCGGTGAGTTTTACGTCTTTGTAAACTAAAGTTTAATGCGTTTCATGAATGATTGTGTGGGTGCTAACACACAAACCTAAAATTCTCGGGACAACAGCATTTGTCCAAAATTCAATCTTAAAGCTACACTGTGTAACTCTTTTAGTTTATTCTTAGCTAAAACACTTAGTTCTTTCAAAAATATATGTGCTCATTAATGTATATTTACTTCGTTCAAGTAATAAAGTATACTTGTGAGAGTATAAAATGCCATTGAAAATACATACGGGTAAGGGGTTCTAATGTCGGTCGCCATGTTGCCCCTCCATCTTGAAAGTACATTAGCCAAAGAGGGACATAACCGTTAATTAAAGCTTCGCCTTTCGCGTTTACGTTTGAGTTAACACTCATGGACGAGGTCGAACTGGAAGCCATTTTAATCTTGGACTGCATTGGCCACCGTAGGAGTTAAAATGAAATCGGAATTGAGAGGAACAGAAACTAATATTCACTGGATGGTCATATACCTTTTCACTGCTAGATGGGGGTAAAAATCACACAGTGTAGCTTTAACCATTCTAAAACGATCTTAAAACGGGTCTTTAAGTGTAAAATACCAAACTAACCAAGACCAAATACAGTGTTTACAGTATTCAGGGATTGTCTTATTCATTTTTATGTTCAACACACTCCAAGTGTCATGTTTGTTTCATACTTTATAAGTATGCATTCCTAACAACCTATCTTCAATGCACCTTAGTATTAGATATTTATTTTATTGTTTTGTTTCAGAATGTTTGCAACTTTGCAGTTTGCACAAGTTAAAGATAGACAGGGTTGTATAATGTTTTTGTTTACAAATAATATGCATCTTATTGTTGCATACTACGGTGTTCATTGCACTTAAGCAATTTCTCAAATAAAGCCACAATTGCCAAAGTAAGAACGTTTTTATTCCTGGCTTTTTTTGAGTAAAACATTCCACTGTTACCACTTTATCTGTGTGTAAAGTTCTAGTAGCTCAAAGTTTTTTTCTGTTTAAACTTTAAAACATTCCTTTATTAAGGAACTAATATTCAGGAGTAAAACTATAACTTGAAATATGGGGATAAAAGGTTTCTGCCCAATGTGACAATGAAGTACAGCTTGGCAATAGCAGAACTTCATCTCCATCAACGAGAAAGTCTAGTTTATTATGCAAAGGTTTTAAGGTTAGCTTGTTTTATGAATTGCAACACTTGCTAAACCTGTCAAACATAAGCCCATTTCCAGTACTTTTTAACCAAAATTAATTTTGTTAAAGACTACTTTTTTTGTTCTTTTACTAAAATTGACTAAAATTTTTAGTAAAATTTTACTAAAAAAAAAAAAAAAAAAAGAAAAAAACCTTTTGTGTTTTCCTCGACTAAAACTATTAAGTTTATAATGTGACTAAAACTTAAAAGCATTTTCGTCCAAAAGACTAAGACTAAAACTAAAAGGGCTGCCAAAAACAACACTGTTCTAAACTTATATTACTTATTGTGCAAAACACAGAAAATATATGTTTGAAAAATGTAGGAAACCAAAACATTTCTAGTCCCCACTGACTTATAATAGTATATTATACTGACCATTATAATAATATTTTCACTTTCCCCTTTTAAAGACTAGTTTATGTAAAAATTCTTGTCTTTTACACCTACATGAGGTGGTCAGGATGCAAGACTTCAACAGAAGATGACATTTTCTTTACTTTTTCAGACACAACCAGAGGCCCTTGGAGGTGACGAGGGATGAAGTTCATAAGAACAGGTGTCACGTGAAGTTTCCAGAGCTTTTCTCCAGCTATCCTTACCGGGTCAACGTCACAGCAGTGAACTCGCTGGGTCGAGCTTCCACCGCCATCAGCTTTGAAGAGTCTTCAATAGGTACACTTTATATTTATATACACTTTAACCAACAGACGGCATCTTGAAGTCATTTACAAGTCGTTTAGATGGGAACACATTAAAATGCTTGAAAAAAATCACACCCAGATGATTTACTGGTGATGAGCAAACAGATCTGGACAAAACATCGAGCTCACATTTCCCAGACACTCTGGTAACCTGCAATCACCTCTTTTACTGAAATAATAAGACCAATGCAGACCAACAGAGGTGAAGAAAATATATCTGATGTATTGGTTGTTTGTTGCTGGTGTTTGTTGAAGTGGCTTCTGGCAACTAAATAGAATACTTACATGCATGACTACATGTGTGCTTGATAGTAATAAAAATGCTAATGCGTCTGGATCACTGGATTGACTCCGGAAATATTTTCCCTCTGGTTCTAGAGTATATTTTATGGAAAACAGAATGCATTTCATATGCAACAGCGATTTGATTTCATTTGAAAAAGCAACTTATGATTAGCATACATTTCAGTGACAAGTAGGGAACATATTGATGGAAGTTTCAAAGAAATAAATGGCCTTACAATGGAGCAACTACAAAGTAAATGAGAACTAAATGGAATGGTTTTTTTTTCAGCTACACTGGTTAAAAATTATTCTTAATCAGTATTTTTTGATTAAAAATATTAAAATGCATGATATATATGACTTTTCCTAATTGCTACATTTTCTCCCACTTGTTTTAAGCAAAAATGTAACCAGATTTTAGCGAGGTTTACACTTAAAACAAGGTATAAAAAAAGAATATTTGCTTCTAAAGTGAGCAATTTATCTTGTCTACAGGAGATATTTCACAGGGGGAAAAGATTACTGATTAAGAAAATGAATTTTTGCAGTCCAGCCCTCCCTCTTAGCATGCCAAGACGTAAAAAAAAAAAATAATTAGCATCCGAATAGCTGACATCTAAACAACATCAACAGTGTTTGAAAGTCGTAAAGAGTGTTTCGCTCAAGCCAGGTCAAGGCCTGAGCTATAAATCCTGAACCCACTATGTGCCTGCTATGAATAGTAAAGGGAACGGGGCTCAGAAACATCTCTTTGTCCTTGTGTGTATGTGTTTGTGTGTGAGTGAAGCTAAAACCGCAGTGCAAACAGAATGATCCTTGGACGCCGCAGCTTGAGAAGAAGAGAAAGGCCACTCTGTTGCTCTCCGCTTATTTCCCATAAACCTCAGGATCTCCCTCATATTCAGGGGACGCCTTCGCTCAAAAGACATCTCGAGAAATGTCACAGTGTGGCTTCTTTAAAAGACGTGTGTGTTATGTCAAACTGATTTTCTGCTCAGAGGGATGAGCTGGGGATCATAAAGAGGAAATCTCAACACTATTCATCATTCATCTCTTTTTCCATTGTAGTGTTTTGCTAGTGGCATTCGTCATGAGTGCTTCTTTCGGTTTAGCCTTTAAAAATGTGTTCTTGTTGTACTGATCCTTGTCAAAGCTCATTTATCATTAGCATCTCAACAGTTGAGGCAGTTTCACACTTCCAAACTATGTTAAATGAGTAGTTCACAACTTTTCTTAATCTCGTCATATTGCTAAACTTATATGACTTATTCGACTTGAATAACTTCTAGGAAAAACGCTAATTGAGAAATTTAGCACAATGTTCAAGCTGCTCTTTTCCATAATGAAGGCATAGGGGCTGTCAAGCTTAAAAAAAGACAAAGTTCCCTTTCGAAGGGAACTCAACAATACTTCGAATGACGCTATGGGGGTAGCGCCTCAGAGCATCATTCGTCGTATTGTCTCAATCCCTGTTCTCAGGGAACATAGGTTACAGTCATAACCTGAGATGTTCCCTTTCGGAGGGAACTCAACAATACGTCGAATGACGCTATGGGGGGAACGCCTCAGAGTGTCATTTGACGTATTGTCTTGATCCCTGTTCTCAGGGAACATAGGTTACACTCATAACCTGAGACGTTCCCTTTCGAAGGGAACTCAACAATACGTCAAAAGACGCTCTGAGGCGTTCCCCCCATTGTGTGATTTGACGTATTGTCTCGTTCCCTGTTCTCAGGGAACATAGGTTACACTCGTAACCTGAGACGTTCCCTTTCGAAGGGAACTCAACAATACGTCGAATGACGCTCTGAGGCGTTCCCCCCATTGTGTGATTCGACTTATTGTCTCGTTCCCTGTTCTCAGGGAACATAGGTTACAGTCGTAACCTGAGACGTTCCCTTTCGAAGGGAACTCAACAATATGTCGAATGACGCTCTGAGGCGTTTCCCCCATAGCGTCATTCAACGTATTGTCTCGTTCCCTGTTCTCAGGGAACATAGGTTACAGTCGTAACCAGAGACGTTTTCCAGATACTCATAAGCAAGACATTTTATAGGCACAATCTATATTCTGGAGGTTTTCCGACAGGGTTTTATTAATATCCTTCACCTGGTTTTTATGTTAGTCCTAAGAACATTGTGATTTTGTTTCTTCTTTTTTCTCTGGATTTTGACAAGTTTTCCTGATAAAAAACTAAAATCCCTTCTATAAAATAAATAAACACATTAAAAATGAACTAAGATGAGAAGCACTTATTTTGAACCTGGCTTTTCATATTCTTGTTCTGGAGATGTATGAAAGTTAATGCATATTTTATTAGATCATTTGCTTACTTTAACAATATTTTGAAAAAGTACTGTTTTAAAGTACTGTGATTCAACTAGGGTGAAATCTATTTGTTAAAATGCGTGTCCTGTTCAACTGTAGTTCTTGCAGTAAACCATAGCATTCTGTGAGAAAAAGGATAAAATACATTTTTGCATTTTCAAACAAATTCTGTTACAAGATGCCCAAAAAAACATTTGGTGCCAATTGGTGTCAAAATACGATGGTGGTGTGTGAATACGATTTCCACAGAAGAAAGAAATGAAATTCTGATGACAGAATTGATTTGATGGGATTTATTCCTTCAAAATGTGATACCTTTGATAGGCCATAAGCTTACATCGACCTCTCTTTGGTCCAACAGTGAAACCTGACCCCCCTGAGAAGGTGGTGGCCAAACCCATAGCCAACAATGCACGAAGACTAGAGGTGACCTGGAATAGTCCCACTACGTGGCCCGATGTGGAGACCTTCCCGCTGAAGTACTTTCTGCGCTACCGACCGCTCATCCGAGACCAGTGGCAGCACGTAAGTGTGGACCAACACTGTTGTAGCTTCTTGTCCATCTTCGTTGCATCTTTAACATTTATGCTGTGCACATATACTGTGTGAACTCTAGCTTTATAATGATAGCATTTTCATGCTATTTTGGGCAAGTCGCTCAAACAATAGTCTTGCTGGATAACTAACAAGCTCCAGCTAGTTGAATTATTTCAACAAGCCAGTTGTCTGTGACTCAGAATCCCACAAGCCAAGCTCACCGGCTATGTTAACCTTTTCCGCGAGGTTTTGTAGACATGTTTCATTTTATTTTTTTGCAAGAATACAGCATCCTTTGGGGTCAAAGTGGGCTGGTGTGATTTGGTTCCATTGTCAGATCTCTGCATGAGTCCAACTGTGTCCCTTGTGCTCTACAGAATGAGACCAGACATGTTCTTTAGAAAATGATTTGCTCACGAAGACGTCAATCAGAGTTTTAAAGGCAGCTGAAAGTAGGTGATTTATAACCCATAGTTTCATTTGTTGCCATACTGCTGAATGAGAGCATGTTACACCAGCCAGTCAAATACTATTTCTTAAGATGCCCCTTGAGATTCATGCATTTATTCCTCTTACATATCAAGGCTGAAAGTAGATGTTGCGTCATGCTTATTTCCATTAAGCTCTTTAAGTAGATGAGCACATCTTACTCTATAATCTAGTTACTGCCTCGCACAAGAAAATTGAGTGTTTCAGAGCTACTTCAAAATGTTTTTTTTTGTGTGTGTGTGTGTGTGAAAAATATAATAAGTTAAACTACCTGCTCTGGATGAATGGGATGTGCAGTTCAGATGCATGTTGTCACGATACTGGAATTTCTGACTTCAGCTTGTAAAATGTCAATATTCAGTACAATTTTTGATAGCATGGGGACACAACATTAACATTAAAGGCATAAAATCTGAACAGTATCTAAGTTATAATTGTGGGCCCGGGGCTTGACATTAAGACCTGCCAAATGTGGGTGGGTCCCACTTTGGCGGGTTGAATTGGACATAATATATCTATTTTTCAATTGTAGTCTTTTAAAATGACTTCTGAAAATAATAAGCTGAGTGCTATGTAGTTGTGAAAAATATTGATTTCTCGCTCTCTCATCTCTCCGACAGCGAGTAACACACAAACCCTCCTGTCCTCACTCACTCGCGTAAAAGCACACTATGTAGAAATTCTGTTTTTGTCAAACAGCGACCCCTATAGTCGTTGTGGAATACTTGCACTGTCGTAAATAGCTAGCAAAATATATGTGGAAATTATTGGACTGGTCTAATTCTCAACAATGGATGAATGAACAGCATCGTAAAAAAATGGCATACTACAAGCAAGCGGAACAAAATACAACATAGAATGCAAACAAGTTTAGAAATAAGAGATTTACTTACAAGTCCATCAATAAAAATAAAAATAAAAGAAAGCCTGACCGAGTGGATCTCGGTGGACCTAGACCCCCCAAGCTTTACTATCAGGATGATTTGACCTATTATAAGTTTGTTTACCACCGAAATGACTGTGAAACAGTTATATTAATGTACAATTCTTGCCTAGTGTGCCTTAAATCTGCTCCTGATGAATATTGTTGGTTACAGGTTTGAATTTCGGCTTGGGATTGCGTGTATTGCGCGTCATTTTCCTCATTCCCACTTAAGTTATGCTCACACCCAATGTGGATGCACATAAAGCCGCCTCTCGGTTCTAAATTAAGTTATTGTCCACTGCTTATTGCACTTAAACAGCAAATACACACAAAATAATGTCAAAATGCCCGGTTGGCCTGTATCCACATGAACACAGTCAGTTATGTTTTAAGTGAACGTAAACAGTTGAGAAAGAAAACGCTCTTGTAACAGTATAAGGGATCCATGTATCAGGTCTCAAAGGGATACTCCACTTTTTTTTTTGGAAATAGGCTCATTTTACCACTCCCCCAGAGTTAAACAGTTGGGTTTTATGGTTTTTGAATATATATAGCCGATTTTTTGATACTTAGAAGAATATCAGTAACCAGATAGTTTCTGGTCTCATTGACTTATTTTTTTTCCTACTATGGAAGTCAATGAGACCAGAAACTGTCTGGTTACTGATATTCTTCTAAATATCAAAAAATCGGCTATATATATTCAAAAACCGTAAAACCCAACTGTTTAAAGGACAAGTTCGGTATTTTACAATTAAAGCCCTGTTTTAAGATCGTCCCTGATGAAATAGAATAGTTAAGATTGTTTTTGAGACAAATGCTCATGTCACGAGAATTTTTGGATTGTGTGATAGTACCCCCCCACCTTTATAATGAAAGCATAGGTGCACTCGAACAATCATTCATCAAAACGCATAAAACTTTAGTTTACAAAGACGTGAAACTCACCGAGTGGTCTAGGGTGTTCACTGATATGCTCACACAAAAATCGCTGCAAAAGATGCTTTCCAACAGGTTTTATCATAGTTTTTGTCCAAGTCCGTGTTTCTTCCTGCTTTCGGTTGAAGTCCACAGTAGTCAATTGTCGAGTTTGCGTGCGCGATCCTTAGTTATCTAGTTACCAATGATCGCGCAAGTGAACTCGACAATTGACTACTGTGGACTTCAAACGAAAACAGGAAGAAACACGGACTTGGACAAAAACTATGATAAAACCTGTTGGAAAGCATCTTTTGCAGCGATTTTTGTGTGAGCATATCAGTGAACACCCTAGACCACTCGGTGAGTTTCACGTCTTTGTAAACTAAAGTTTTATGCGTTTTGATGAATGATTGTTCGAGTGCACCTATGCTTTCATTATAAAGGTGGGGGGGTACTATCACACAATCCAAAAATTCTCGTGACATGAGCATTTGTCTCAAAAACAATCTTAACTATTCTATTTCATCAGGGACGATCTTAAAACAGGGCTTTAATTGTAAAATACCGAACTTGTCCTTTAACTCTGGGGGAGTGGTAAAATGAGCCTATTTCCAAAAAAAAAAAGTGGAGTATCCCTTTAAAGTGACAGTAGCCTAATATACCTGATGCCAAATTCTAATATTAAAAAACCTCTATATGGGAGTTTTTCCCAGTGGTATCGATGTCAAAATACCTGATCGTGGCCATTTTCAAAATATTTTCTTATCAGCTGAAAATCTGCTGTCTGAATTATTGAAATGTATTGATTTAAATAGAAATTCACACGGGAATTTTTGCTCTCGTCTTCTATCTACCTGTGCTTGCAAACACCAGCTAGTGTTACCGTAGTCATGGATGATGTCATACTTCACTACAGAACACATCTACACAGAACCCAACTACTAAATTTCCAAAACAACTATTACTCAGTGCCATATGAATCCTATTTGAGTTCCCTGAGACCACTACTCATCTGAAACAAACCATATCAGCCCGCACACAAGCTCATATCAGCTTGCAGCAAAGACCATATTGAGCTCCATCACGACAAGGTGGAAACCTCATCAGTCTTCTGCAGGGCCGCGTTTCAGCTGTGCCTCATATGTGTACTCACGTAGTGCATCACGACGAGAGGGCTTCAGAGAGATGAAAGAGCCAGCTCGGCACGGGGAGCGAGGTGTAGGGAAGCCATTCATTCTGCTGAGGAATGAGAGGATGGCAGCTGGAACAGTCCTCGCTGAGCGATGGGTGCCTCAAAGCTGCCTGGGATCTGACGGCAAAATATGGCATGGAAACAATCAAACGCTCGCGGCTAGCGGGCGATGTTAATAAATTAACTTCCTGTTGTATTAGGTGCAGGTATACAAACATAACATTTTAATATCTCCAATTTGTGTGTTCTCAGAGTTGTCTAGAAACACCTCTAAAAAAAAAAACCAATATCCTCACGGCAAAGTCCTTTCATGTTATTCTTTAGGGGTAAAAAGAAGTTTGAAATACCATTGTGGTGCTATACTGTTAGCAAACATCCCCACACCGCCCAGCCTGTTGAGAGTGACGTTTAGGTGAATACGTAAATATGTGATAAAAACTGACAGCAGTGAGAAAACAGCAGTTAAGAAAGCATCTTATCATAGCGATGTGGATGTTAGCACCAGCTCTGTTATTCAGTGCTCCAGTCACATCACATTTATTAATATAGCAGTTTATACAATATTTCTTCATATCAATAACATTTAAACAGGAAAAAAGTGTCTCTTTCAGTTAAAACTTAATTTTCGACAATAAAGCGGCGCTCCAGTGTGTTCATGACCTCGACGGACACAACGGAGGAAATGAAACGGAGAAGATTTACACATCAAAGAAGGTGGAGCCTCATAGCCACTCCCACTTATTACGTAATCATAATGGACCAATAGCAGTTTGAAAGTGTTTAACTGGAGTGAACTTTTATGACAAGTTAGCTTCTCCAGAACTCCAGAAACAAACTCCTGATGAACTTTATTTTGTTTTTATTTTGTTTTTTCTTCGGTTTTACTTCAAGTATAGTGGGGCGTTCAGGCACACTTTTTTTTCTATTCTGTGTAGTGCAAGTTTTTTTCTTAACAATCTAGATTGTTAAAAGCGCTATATAAATGCAGGCGACTTGACTTGACTTTGAATTTGTGGCTACGTACCTGTCTTCTTAAAACTGTAGATCTCAAAGAACTTTTATAGACCAAACACAGAATTTTTTGTCGCATTGATGAGCATGAGTTAATTTTAGATTCATGATATAAATAGTCTGGTAATTAGGACTAAGCATTGTCTTTTTTCTTTTTCTTTTTTCAGAGGAAAGGACAAAAAAATAGTCAGCCATCTGTTCTGAAATCACACATTATAGGAACACAGTGAAACCTCTAAATTAAGACTCATTTGGATTCACTCACAACTGCTTTGGCACAGAAGAGTTTTAATTAATTTAAAGGAACAGTTCACCCTAAAATGATTCACCCTCATGTCATTTCAAACCCGTTTGACTTTCTTTAGTGGAACACAAAAGAAGATATTTTGAAGAATGTCTCTAAAGTATCCAAAAAAAGTAATTGGGGTCAGTGTCATTGGGGTTCAAAACAACATTTGACCCCACTGAATCTTATTGTATGAATCAAACTAAATTTTGTGTTCAACAGAAGTAAGAACGATGTAAATGTGAGTAAACGATTTAAACAATGACCCGTTAAACATATCACAGCTATAATAAAAGGTCAGAAAAACTCTACTTACAAAACATCTAATCTGTACCACGAGTAATAGTTTGGTCTTGATGTAGTCGTTGAAACCTAACATTAGAAGCAATTTTCAAACCAAAAAGTGTAGCCTCATATGTAATTATATAGCAGAAATGTCATTTTTGTTGAACGGCTCAAATAAATGACTGGACTGAGAAATTCACTGGATCAATGTTTCTGCTTAGTTTTAATTGATGGAGCTGAGCTGAAGAGGCATATGGCGCAGCCGAGCTTTAAAAAGCACTGACATTTAACGGATGACTCTAAGAGCAACGGAAGTGTGGAATAATTATAAGAGAGATATATGCATACACTCACACCCACTGAGGGATGATCTTTAAAAGTTTTCATTCCCTCGAAGGTGTTTGGGAAGAGATTATAAGAGATTTACTGAAAGTGGGAATATATCGGTGACTTTCTCTTTTGAAATGATCTGGATTTTGAGAGGTGAATTTAACAATAAACAGGGCCGCTGATTTTTTTGGGATGTTCTCTGCCTTTTATTTTATACAATAATTGTATTTGTGAAAATTGACAAATTCCTAATGAGGTTCATTGATAAGTTGCTTTGTTTAAATAATGATGTGTAATTGATTATCCCAATGGTGTAAATGCATCAGTTTGTGTGTGGATTGCATTGATGGATCCCACTTTTTTACATTTATCCCCTATGATGCTGAATCTGGTTCTCAGACATGCTCCAAATTTCCAGGACTCACATTGATGTTTTCTTGGCAAACTCACACTATTTGAATAAAACAGTGGTTTATTAATGGCAGAAGTTACAGTTATTATTTATTGGTAAATTATAGGTCCGGGCAATGATTAATCACGATTAATCGCATCCAAAATAAATGTTTGTGTTTACATAATATATGTGTGTAATTATATTGTATATAAATACACAAACATTCGTGTATATATTTAAGAAATATTTGCATGTATATACTGTATATATATTTATACATCATTTATATTAAATATAAATATTAATATTTGATATATTAATGACAATTTTTTTCTTAAATATATACTTGCATGAGTATGATTTTTTTTATGTACAAAATAATTATACACACACATATATTATGTAAACACAAACTTTTATTAGGATGCAATTAATCACAATTAATCGTTGCCTAGCCCTAGTAAATTATACAAAGGGTTAATGGACTAATTGGAAATTAATCTATAAATCTAAAATGTTATAGTTTAATCAAGTAATCAAAAATATCAATTATTTGATTGAAAAATAATCATTAGTTGTGGCCTTATATAAAAGCGTAAATTAGATTTTTTTTTTTTTTTATTAGAACCAGATGGTGTAGTTACAACGTCTACCAGCAGGGGCTAAAAGGCTATGCTAACCTGCAAAAATGTGACTAAGTTTAACCCAAGACTTTAAATATACAAAGACGCTGCACTCATATTACTATGAATGGGAGAATTCGCTATATAAATTAAAAATAAAATCCAAATTAAAGAGCCAACCACTTATTCATCCTTCGCCTATCCACCATTTTGTCTACCGACTATCCAATTGAGTGCATATGTTTTTTTTTTTCCTGGTTCGGTTATGACACGCCTCATAATCAAAGCCCAATGGAGGAGTTTCAGACTCATTTTCTCTCTTGAAAATGAGTATGACGAAGTCAGGCTAGTGCTTTCACAGACTCCAGAATGAACGCATTCACAGTAACGTTCATCAGGCAGTAATACAGTATGTTCAGTTCACGTTCGCCCAAAATACAGTATGAACGTGTTCAGGACTTTCAGGACAACACTGGACTTTATTTATAGCCAGGGATATTATAATTAACTAAAACTAAAACTGAAACCAAGGGGGAGTTTACACGATACAGTTTTCAACCAAATACAGAAAACATTTTACGCGCTTTGGCCGTTCATTTACACACAAAAAATCGGTTTTAGGGGCCTGAAAACGCAAACTTTTCAAAAACGGGTTTCAAAGTGCAAAATGATACCACTATCATCTCAGTGTAAACTACAAAAACGAGAATTTGGGTAAACTATGACATCATATGCAGTCTTTAGGCACGTAGTGTTTCTTTAAAGAGACATCGCCACATACTGGCCTGGCATGAATAAGCGTTTTTAATTGTTACTGTACACAAACACAAGTGGAAAACTCAACATTTTTTGTAAATCATTGTCACGTGAACACCCTAAAATAAAATAAACGTTAACTGAAATAAAGTAAAATATTTTCACAAAAACTAAATGTGTTTTATTGCAACTAGTTTCTCATGGCAACATTTCCTATTATAATTTAGTTCAACTTGATGTACTTAAATACAACCAAAATAGAATGAATATATATATATATATTTGAATTACAATAAATAAATTAAAACAATTTTAAAATAAAATCATTAATTCAAAACATTAATAAAATCTATAGTAGGGGTTACTGGTTACAACTGTGCATTTAGTGCCCAGTTTTCTGGTGGTGAATGTAAAAAAAAATGCAGCTTTTGGCATGTTAATACCTACTGTTAAGTTAATTTTCCCTTGGGTTAAAGAAAAAAAAAGATAAGATGCAATGTTAAGCGTGCGCATTCATTTCATTAGCACACACATTTCAGAACAGGTGAAATCCTGTTAATTGCAAGTTATTCCTGAGAGAGTTGTGAATGATAGATTGAAATAGATGCAGACGGCGAAAAGACACAAGACAGCTGTGAAATGACTGCATATGTTTCACGCTCTGTCTTTTGTCCAGGAAAGCAGCAGCATGAAGCATGAAAAAAAAAGAAAGGGGGCAGGGGGTGTGGAGGGGAAAAAAATGGTGTGGTGGGCCATTTTTCTTCTTTCCCCCTTTCATTCCCAGAAATGATGTATTTAAACTGGAGCTTTAACAAGCCGCTGTGGTGCCACTCAGCCAAATGAGAAACAATCTGCTCTTGACCAGTGGGGGCTTCTGGGACTCGCACAGAATGAATGTCCTGTTTTAGAGGCCAAGCCTCATAGAGCACCATCCAGTTTCAGGTGACTGATATGTGACTGTAGATCTAATGGGGTTTGGCCTACTGTTGCTTCGGGAAATCACAATGATGGACAAGACTAAAGCTAGAGAACGAGTGCGGAGTGCCGAAATGGAGTAGGTTTAAAATAATAAATGGTATTTGCATGAGATTTAGATCATTATTTAACTGAAATTGGATTGTAGAGTAGCTAGCCTTTTGGCTGTTGACATAAAGGTGGTCCACATTGTAGTTTATTCTAGCCGAATGTCGCACACCAATATTTTGCTGGTTAGCATAGCTTAAATGCTAGTATATGCCGTAACTACAATATTGGTTTTAAAAACAATGTTTTCCGTGGCGGCCATTTGCATTTTTCCTGTGTAGTCTGGAGGAATGTTAAAAAAGCTGAGTGTTTATTCAGAGGGGCTTTATACTGACTCCTGCTGGCATGGATGTAGAATTACACAAACGTATTTTAAGGGGTCGCGTTAAGAGGTCATGCTCGTGGAAACCCCTTTTCCACCAGCATGAACCAGTTGCTATTTCAGAGCCAGTTCGGATTTGGTTCGACTGACAAACTTTCTAAGAACTGGTTTGCCTTTCCACAGGCTAGAGACCTGCCACAGAGCCAGATTTGATGTCACTGTTTACATCTCATGCTGCCCAGCAACGCTAGCGTGGCAGCGCCCATAGATATATACACTAGATGTCGCCTTGGCTTCGGCAGTTCATTGGAACGAATGCGTCAATAGAGCCGCCATCATGGAACACGGGAGCCCCTCCTCTTTAATGCATAAGCGTCAATGTAGGCAAAGGTCTAACGGAAATAAAATCACCGTAAATCCTCATGAATGCAAATTTCTAGTTTTTTTGGTTCATTCCAATGGTCAGACATGTATTTATCTATCATTGAGTCCAGAGAAAATTTAGGTTTTAAAAAAAATATATTTTAAACATTCTTCCTTGTTCAGATTTCGTTCGTGTGAATATCCATACACAACTCAAGTCCGAAAATCTTTGAATTCGAAGTACAGGCGGAGATAGTAGCATTACCTAGCTACTTTCTATGATAAGACCCCTGTTCCAAGATGGCGGCAGTTTTGACGCATGCTTAGAACCCCAAAGCAACATCTAGTGTATATATCTATGGGCAGTGCCTAACACAAACACACCAGGGGTGCGTTTCCCGAAAGCATCGTTAGCCTACTATGGTCGTTACAAATAGAGTTCAATGGAAATTGCGACCAACTTGCGACCATAGTTGGCTAACGATGCTTTCGGGAAACGCACCCCAGGCTTGTTTGAGATGGTTCTGCTTCTCGCAAACCGATCGGCGCGTGACATCGAAGCCCTGTATAAGCGATCCAAAAGCACAAGGAGTCGTATGCTTTCAAAACACTTCTGCAGCTCCGATCGGTAATGGAGCAACTACCGGCGGTGGTGCGAGATGGTTCTCACTACAGAACATGATATCCATGGGGAGGAGCCAGATCCAGATCCAACTCCTCCCATCTTACATATACCTAAACCTACCCTGCTCCACCCCCTGATCCCTAAACCCACCCCTAAACATACCCAACTCCACCCCTCAGATTTGGATCTGACTCCTCCCCCTTGATCTCGTGTACTGCAATAAGGTGCTACTGGGTGGTGTGGAGGTGGTGAAAAAAACCCGAAACTGGTGTAAATAAACTTGACGCGCCTTACCATGTCTAATTACAAGCACAAACTGTGTTAAAAAGAATTTGACATGCAAGTAAAAATGTAGGCTATCTGTCCTACAGCTTTTTTTCTACTTCAACAAATAAAATAGGCCTAATTAAAATCGAACCAAACGTTTATAATCCCCTTGGAAAATGGGTGAGACATGAGTGAAGATTTGGGAAAAGAAACAAGAGATTCCATGCAGGGATGAGTCACGATTTTTGAATATTCGATTAGTTGATTTAATCATAGAATATCGAATAGGTTATGCGAATTTTCTCCATGCATGTACAAAGTTTGGTTTCTTGTAAACAAAACATTACAAGCTTTCACACGTCAATATAACATGTCCTTGAATGGAGTAACAGCAATCTCATCTTTACATCTTCCTGTTTACGTGCAAAAGAATAGTTTCAGCTTACATTTACGAATAAATTGCAAAACGATTTTCTTTAATATCTTATTTCATGAAGAAAACTGCAAGCATAAACAACAGCGCGGCCCGATAATTGCCTCGTTCTTATTTTTCCTTTGTTGCTCTCTTTTTGTAATGGAGAGACAGGTTCAAATAACAGTGCACTTATGCTGATTTATTGACTACTAGGCTGTGTTTCATAGGACCCATTAGCCATTAGCGTGTGATGTCAGTTTGCAGTCGCAGTTATGATATCAGTCCACGCCTAGAAATGCAAACGCCAGTGAGTCACGGCTTTACTCCGGGGCAAATGAGGAGCCTGCTCGGTCGTCTCGGGTGTGCGAATGTATGTGCGCGAGCCATTATGAACTTCGAAAACACCTAGCCGAGACCTCAGGACTTGGTTAATAGCACTAAGCAGCGGTGTGATCTTATAAAAATGTGTGTGTGTGTTTGGGGACTCTGAGATGTACAAGTCTGGTAAAAGTATGCCCAGTCACGTTGTGGTGCAGCCCAGGGGCCGGCGTTTTGTTTGTCGAGGCGACAGAAGGTGGAACACTATCATGACCTGTCCCTTCTCACCGTCCCGTCGGCCACAGCGTCCACACCCCTTCTTATTTATAGATCTCTACAGAAGCCAGGGTTTATCATGCTGGAGGACGTCCCCTGTGACCTAGAAGACACACACTGAGGTTTACTTCATGCCAACACAAACCTTTCCTTGTATTAGCATTTTCTGTCGTCTGATTTCTTGCTATTTGATTAAAACTGCCATTTTGCACTTCTTTCTTGAAACGGATTTTGGTATGTGGTTTGAATTAGAGTTGAATGTGTTCTTCAGTGAACCATTCCAACACCTTTCATGTTTGAGTTCATTGGGAATATTGCACCACTAAATTAGCTGATAACATAAACGAAATAGGAATTTCGTGAAACCAGTCCGGGCCAGTTTTCACAGTAGAATCAAAAGAAGACAGTAACAATTGTGAGTGTGTGTGCATGTGTAAATGTGCAGGTCACAGGCTTTTCATGCTATTTCAGGCTTTTAAGCTTTAAAAAGTATCATAAAATGCTACAACATGTGCACTATAATCTGTTGTCATTTTAAAGGGTTAGTTCCCCCAAAAATGAAAATTCTGTCAGTATTTACTCACCCTCATGTTGTTCCAACCCCGTAAGACCTTCGTTCATCTTCGGAACACAAATTAAGATATTAAGATCACTCCTGCATACTAGTCCATAGGCTTCTTGAGGGAATGACTTGCTGTCCTCGAAAAGTCATTAAAGACATCGTTAAAAATAGTCCAAGTGACTACAGGGGCTCAAGTTTATCAAACGACGAGAATACTTTTGTGCGCAAAACAACAAAAATAACGACTTTATTTCAACTATTCGTTTATTTCTCCCTCTGCGCGAGTCAGGTTACTAGTTTAATAGCGTAAGCTTCTGTTATTGTACGTCACACGCATCACACACATGACCAGCGTCGGCCAATAGTGAGCCTACGTGTGACGTAGCTTTACGCAATCACACTACGTTTACTGACTACAGGCCCATGGAGAAGGAAGTGAATAGTTGAAATAAAGTTGTTATTTTTGTTTGTTTTTGCTCACAAAATGTATTCTCGTCATTTGATAAAGTTAAAATTGAGCCACTGTAGTCACTTGGACTATTTTAACGATGTCTTTAATGACTTTTCGATGCCAGCAAGAGTCATTCCCTCAAGAAGCCTATGGACTAGTATGCAGGAGCGATCTTAATATCTTAAATATCTTAAATTGTGTTCCGAAGATGAACGAAGGTCTTACAGGGTTGGAACAACATGAGGGTGAGTAAATACAGACAGAATTTTCATTTTGGGGTGAACTAATCCTTTAAATCACGTGATCTGATCGCAGCAAATAAAATCCCACTGGAGAGCGAGATCAACGAATAACAACTTCTGGATTTTTTCGACTAAAAAGTCTTTTTGCGTGACTTGAAACTTGGAATGTAGCGCGCAAGTCGGATGGACTACATTTATGACACTTTTATGTCCTTTTTGAAGCTTTGTTCCCCATTCCACAGCACAGTCAGAAAGAAAGAAAGTCATAGGGGTATTGAAACAACATAAGGGTGAATAAATGATGACAGAGTCTATCCCTTCAAATCAGCTCTGTGTTTTTTTTTTTCCCCACATCAGTTTCAATTCTCTTGCGGATTGTCAAATGCAATCTTACGCAGAAAGAACAGCCGTTATCGTTGTCTCGCTTACCATGTGCTTATTTCCCCACAATCCCCTTCTTTCTTTCATTCATTCACCCCTTGATTTCTCTCCCCCCCTTCCCTGACACGCTGCATTCCCCGTCTCCCCTCCGGCCGGCCCGCGTTTAATGGCCTTTTGTGCATCTGCCAAGAGTCTCTCATCCTCCAGCCCGCACTTAGATTAATCAATAGCACCGGCATTGCAGTACATTAGCATGGTAAAGGATATTAGTGGGAGAAAAAGGGGGTATTCAACCATCTTTCATGAAAGTCCCGTGCTCCACCCCGGCCAGCCCCCGTCTGCAACACTCGCCCTGCTGGCAGATACACACCAATCAAACATTTATGCATCTCTTGGATGCCGTTGCTCTTTTTGTGAGACAAAACTCGAGCTCTTTTTGTTATGATATTCAAGGCTACATTGCAAGTGTAGTGAGAGGAATTCATATATAGTCATTTTAGATCGCTGGAGTGTTAGTGTTACTTCTGCGAGATTCAGTAAAAGCGTCTGAACATGCATAGAAACTAAATAAGTCACAGGCTGACCACAGATGGGCAATTGAATAGAAATGAGAAAGCATATTATACACATTTACAAATATATACTGGATATCATTTATATGTCAGTGCGAAATGCATAAATAGCATCAAAAGTATTAATTTTAAGTACTATTATTAAAAATCGTACCGACCCTAAATACTTTTTTATTGATGCTTTATATATACAGTTGTAATCGAAATTATTCAACCCCTATTTTAAATCAGGGTTTTTTTGGGGGCAAAATGTACAGACTTACAACTGTTTGCAATGAACAAATCAAAGAAAATTTAAAGAGCTCAACACAACAATTATTGAAATAGTTTGAGTGAAGTCATTAAAATTGCATTTTCAGTTGAATTTGCGGAAACCACTTGAAAGTTTTGTTGTGTTGAGTTGTGTTAATACTTTTGTTTGGTTAGTTCATTTCAAACAGCTGAAAGTCTGGAAATTTTGCCAGTAAACCTGATTTTTAATGTGGGTTGTATGTATTGTACACATACATACGGAGGCGTATTGCATTCACTTGAAGAAAAAAAAATCTACTCTGTTTTTCTGAATTAACAAGTTAATTATCTCAGAATTACGAGATAATTTTTCATGGAAAAAAGTTTTTGCTCTGTTTTTTTTTTTTTTTTTTGAATTAATGAGTTAATTTTTCATGAGAAAAAAAGTTTTTGCTCTGTTTTTTTCTGAATTAACTCGTTAATTCAGAAAAACAGAAAAATTAACTCGTTAATTCAGAAAAACAGAGCAAAAACTTTTTTCTCATGAAAATTTAACTCATTAATTCAGAAAAACAGAGCAAAACAATTTTTCTCATCAAAAATTAACTAGTTAATTCAGAAAAACAGAGCAATTTGTTTTTCTCATGAAAAATCTTGTTAATTCACAAAAACAGAGCAAAAAAAAAATTCCATGAAAAATTAACTCGTTAATTCAGAAAAACAGAGCAAAAAAAATTCCATGAAAAATTAACTCGTTAATTCAGAAAAACAGAGCAAAAACGTTTTTTCTCATGAAAAATTAACTCATTAATTCAGAAAAACAGAGTAGATTTTTTTTTCTTCAAGTGAATGCAATACGCCTCCGTACATACATACACTTATAAACATTATTTTTTTACAAATAGTAATATATTAATTATTAGATGTGCATTTTAAAGCAATCACAAGTAATTTACTCATCACAAATCCAGTCCTGTGGGTGAAGAAGAGCAACTTTGACTAAAATAACCACTCGTTACAACCGAGGTATGCCGCAAAGCATTTGTGAAGCCACAACATACACAATCTTGAGGCGGATGGACTACAACAGCAGAAGACCCCACTGGGTACCACTCATCTCCACTACAAATAGGAAAAAGAGGCCAAATAGGAAATTGAGGCTACAATTAGCAGGACCAAAATTGGACAGTTAAAGACTGGAAAAATGTTGCCTGGTCTGTTGAGTCTTGATTTCTGTTCTGAGACATTCAGATGGTAGAGTCAGAATTTGGCGTAAACAGAATGAGAACATGGATCCATCATGCCTGTTACCACTGTGCAGGCTGCTGGTGGTGGTGTAATGGTGTGAGGGATGTTTTCTTAGCACACTTTAGGCCCCTTAGTGCCTATTGGGCATTATTTAAATGCCACGGCTTACCTGAGAATTGTTACCCAAGATATTGATATACCTATTGATAACCCTATAGTAAGTACATTGAGTAAATTAATATGACTATGTACCTTGTGTAATTACACTGTAACAACCTCACCTTAAAATAAAGTGTAATCGAGTTTTTCACTAATGTATTTAAAGCACGTGTAGACATCTTTGTTGATCATCCCATGTATGTTTTAGTTCCATCATGTCACTCACTCTCAGTATAGATGGACTGTGTGTCTCTTTCTCTCTCACACACACACACACACACACACACTTCCATGCATGTGTCGCTCCAGGCTCTGCCCAGAACAGGCTCATATCACTGCTGTAATTGCCCCTTCACAGCCCTGACATCAGAGATGCTGGACTTCTGATTATTTCAGAGACAAGTGATATTACGCATCATTATCTATCATCAGGATGGTGATGGCACTAGTGTGTGAATGGACACACATTCATACACACACGGGTAAGAGCTGATGGGTCTAGCTCTCGAGCCGTTCCTCCTCAGTGCTAGGTTTAATACATTTGCTCCCAAAACCATTAGTCTCTCTCCGCAAACATTCTCTCCTTGTACCTTTACTCCTCTATTAAAGAGGCAACCAGGTCATTATGAAACTACTTAGACCATCTAATATATTATATATATCTTTGTCGTCATATTCTTCTTCTTATTATTGTTGTTATGTATGATGCATGTCACGTTTTATATACAGTTTCCCCCAACTTTGTTTTCTTCAAGGAAAGGTTCGATTTTTGCAGAGTTTTTGAATGAATGATCAAAACGATAAACAATTCAGATTTGTTGTTACAGCCATCTTTGATCATATTTACCAGGCATGCCAATAATTCTTACCACAACTATACATACATACATACATACATACAGTATATACATATACAAACATGCGTGCATAATACAGTACATATATACACACACGTGCATGCATAATACAGTACATATATACATATACACATGCATGCCTACATACAGTGCATAGATACATACACGCATGCATAGTACAGTACATATATACATATACACACATGCACGCATTGCATAATACAGTACATATATACATATACACATGCATGCCTACATACAGTGCATAGATACATACACACATGCATGCATAGTACAGTACATATATACATACACACACATGCATGCCTACGTACAGTGCATAGATACATACACACATGCATGCATAATACAGTACATATATACATACACACACACATGCATGCATACATACACACATACATACACACAAATGCATGCATACATACAGTACATACTGTACATACATCATACATATCTACATACGTATACACACACACATGCATGCATAAATGCACGCATGCATAAATACACAGTAAATACATATGCATACACACACACACACGCATACAGGGCCTAAAATGAACACTCGCCAAGTGGCAAATGCGGATAAAAATCACCATTGGCGAGTGTGTGAAACGGTGTCAGTCGCCAGTTACAATTTTTTAATTCTAACAATGCAATGTTGTGACAACATGAACGTGAACAACGCTCTGTAAAGTTGATTGTTCGGTGCTTCAACATCACAAAAGTTTCATCCTTTCCAATGTAAATATTCAAACTGGAACACGCGAAAGGGAATTTGTTACTCGAGCATTGTGTGGGAAGTTTAACATCCAGAGCGCGCGACCTGAAAGCCACGAAATTGAGCTAATAAAAACACGGCTAGTATCCTAGTGAACAGTCGAAAAGTGAACGCAAAGACAAAACGCATGATCCGTAAACACATGCATACATACATTCATAAATACATTCATAAATAAATAAAATGACATGCAGGAGAGAATCAGGACACTTCATTAATCTCAGGAGAAAAAAATATATATTTTAAAGAGACTTAAGATTTTTCTTAGCCATTTTATTCAATGTAAGCCTTGGGTTAAGAAATCGATTTGATCATTAATAATAAAAGAAATCCCTAAATAACTCATAACTGAGATTTTACACTGTTACCTATAGTACAGATTCATCCACCACTTGCACGTCAACGCTTCAAACTGAAGCGTGAGCCAAAGGTATAATTCTACCTCTTCAGTCATCCTTGCATGTCTCTCCTATTGCATTGTAGTCCATTAGACATTAAAAGTCACCTCTGACAGCTCGAACACTATGATTAAGTAGTTTGTTCAGCTCTAAGGCTATTTTTCCTCCGGCTCTGTAAGCTGTTTCTTGATACTCGGAGCGTGGAGATCGAAAAATGCACCTTGGCTCCATCTCTGCCGCCCATATTGATTCTCAGATGAGCCGGGGCATCCTTGAGATGTCGATGGATAAAGGTTTGTGTATTCACATGTCTTATTCAGTGTCACAGCCCCCTAAGGACTATTATCTTATGATCTGAGACTGCACATCAGTCTGGGGCACTGTGCGCTGTATAGTATGTGTGTGTGTGTGATAAGAAAGAGATGCTCTCAAAATACATAAATAGACTATGCATGTGGCATCACCGCCGGCCAACAAAGACATCTCAAATAATTTCATGTTTGCATTAAAAATGTCATAATTGAGCGAATGACATTTAACGACAGTTGTCATAAAACCTCTTGTGTGTCATGTCAGTCTTACGCACACCCCTTCATGTAAAGTGTTTTATTTGAAACTTAATTTATTAAAACTACGGCTAGAAATTTAACTAATTCATTCGGAATGATTAATTCACCATAGAATATTATACAATACAAGTTAGTTACTAATCTATTTATACTAAATGAGCGATTTACACAGTACTTGAGCTCATATTTGTTTTCTTCTCCCAATGTGTTTGCGTTCAGGTTGTGTGTTTGCGCGCGTGTATTTTTCGAAGGTGGTTTATCTTCTTTGTTGACATCCAACCCATTAAAGAAACACATCTCATTAGAGACGGCTTTGCACGGGTCCCACTTAAATAGCATAAAACGGTTCACGCACTCAACACAGGCACGCTGTACTTTCTCACAGCCAGTTCTTTGCGATAAGCGCTAAGGTGATTCCACTACCTTTGATATTAATTGCAGCGCTGTTGGCTGGCCATCAAAAGGGGTCTAATTATCTATGAAACCTGTTGGTCAGCAGTGGTGATCCCGCAGAAGGGGGACTGAGGGAATAGCTCTCATTAGCTTGAGTGACAGAACCTGCGCTGCTCAGCCACTTTCATCCCGTCAGTAGAAAGTCAAACGTGAATTTTGGAAGTGGCACGTAATTGCTTTTTCTCTCCACAACAGTAGACACGCTCCCCAACTGGGGCTGCCTGGCGTATTTATATCCCCTGATGGGAGGGCGAGGAGGAGTATACGGCGCTATACACTCAAAGGAGAGTTTCCTTATCTACTGTAGCCTTTAGTATGCTAATGGTCCTTTGCATGTGTATATGACTTGTGTTTGGGTAAAGAAGTGGCTCTCAAGTGGTTTCGTTTCAGGTTTTTTTTCATGGAATTCAAGTGGCAACCCATAATTGTGCACAATTATTAACATGACATTCACTGCGTATTGACCATTTTGCTTTCTAAGACCAACAAAAGTCATGGGAAGCATATTCAATGAAAACCCATAACTGACGTCTTGGGACGTCTTTTGACCATACGTCAACATCCGCCTTTTTAGGGTACCCTTAAACGTCGGTTAGATGACGTTATCGGATCCTAACCCAACCCCAGACCTAAACCTACCCCTTAACCTACCCCGTCACCTAACCGACGTTAGAGGTAAAGTGTCAGTTGTATGACGGCCCGGGATCGTCATGTAACCGACGTTTAAGGGTACCCTAAAAAGGCGGATGTTGACGTATGGTCAAAAGACGTCCCAAGACGTCAGTTATGTGACTTCTTGGGATGAGACTGTGTTACATTTACACAAAATAAAAAATATTTCAATGGCATTTGCAACTTTATATCCAGTCTGATCTCATTCTTTATAGAAGGTATTAGTACACAACATTTACCGTACCTTACAAAACGTAAGCTATATTTTTAAAACGTGACCATTACAGCTAAGGAAACGTGAAATAATTCTGAATCTTTTATATCATGTAAATGTTTGTAAAGAACATTTTCGATCCCTGCCGTAAAACGTGTCGTGACGCATTTTTTTTTATGCATATCGAGAGTGGAGTTTTACAGTTTACGTTTTTGGTCTTTGTTGAGGATGGAGATGAAGATCGCTGAATAAAGGCTGGAATTTTGGTTTTCGTATTGATCCTAAAAGATTAGCAGCAGAAGATTAAAATGTATTTCTTTTTGTCAATTTATGTGTTTTATGGTTCTATTATCATCCACAGCATGTCAACCGCATTTAATAAATGCAATTGAAAACACATGAACACACAAAATACATGATTTCAATACTTAGTATTTGTTTGATTTGTATGTCTGTAAAGTTATGTAAACTTAAAAAAAGTTATGCAAGCATATGTAAATTTGAGCCCGATCTCATGAAAGTTCGTGTCTATAGCACGAATGTCATTTCTCGTGGCATTTATACGCCAAAAACAGTTTTTGCATGTATATGGTACGTGTTTTTCGTGTGCATATGATACGCACTTTTTGGCGTATAGTACGCACGAACTCCCCACCCCCCTCCCCCCTAAACCTACCCCAGGGTTTTTTAGTGCGTAGCATATGCATGCAAAAACCATTTTTGGCGTATAAATGCCACGAGAAATGACATTGGTATAGATACACATTTTCATGAGACTTTGTTTTTAAATTTATGTTTTAGATGCTGTCAATACGTCAGTATTGTAAATTTCAGTGTCTATGCAAGCACAAGTAAATGTTCATGTGGTGGAAGCACTTTATGTTAATACATATTGTCATATCTTGTATACAATATTATAAAAAGTTATAAATTATAGTTAATATTATAAAAGTTATAAAGTTTACTTTTTTCTCACAATTGTGACTATATCTAATAGTTTGACTTTAAACCTTGCTGTATGACTTTATATCTCTTTTACAACTTTGTATTTTGCAATGTGACTTTATATCTTGTAATGTGAATATATGTCTCACAATGGGATTTTATCTGTTGCAGTTAATCATGACTATATTTCACAATGTTAAATCTCATAGTGTGACTTTATAATCTAATGTGATTTTACATCTCAAAATGTGACGTATTCTCACCCTGACTTAAAGGGATACTCCACTTTTTTTTGGAAATAGGCTCATTTTACCACTCCCCCATGAGTTAAACAGTTGAGTTTTACCATTTTCAAATCCATTGAGCCGATTTTCTGATATTTAGAAGAATATCAGTAACCAGACAGTTTCTGGTCTTATTGACTTCCATAGTATATATATTTTTTTCCTACTATGGAAGTCAATGAGACCAGAAACTCTCTGGTTACTGATATTCTTCTAAATATCAGAAAATCGGCTGAATGGATTCGAAAACGGTAAAACCCAACTGTTTAACTCTGGGGGAGTGGTAACATGAGCCTATTTCCAAAAAAAGTGGAGTATCCCTTTAATATCTGCGACTTTGTATTTCATAATGTTACTATTTCTCACAAGTGTGATTTTCTCACAATATTCCATTGCATGGCAGTATATATTTAGCCATTTTTGCAACTTCACATCTCATAACAATAATATTTCTCACAATTGCAATTTGGCACATCACAAGTGACTTTAAATCTCACTGTTTGACTATATCTCACAGTATGATATGTTGCAGTTAATTTAAATCTCGCTATGGGACTTATGGTTGGATTTGTCACATTATCTCTCATTATGACTCTTTCATTTAAAACTTTACACACAATTTACCTTTTCATGTTCTACTCTGAGGTAAAAACAGGCTTCCATCATTTCCCCTCTTCCTTTTTGCCTTTGATTTGTCATTAGCCGCCTTTTATTTGTATTTTTAGCATTTGTTTTCCCGCCTGACCTTTCAGAACAGATCTGTGGCACATTTTTTCGGTTTGCGTCCCACCAGTTTAAAACTATTGATCTCAAAGATTAAAAAAAAAAAAAAAAAAAAAAAAAAACATTTGTAAAAGGTGCCTTTTTTCCCCACTAGGATACTCATATTGAATTGTCCTTGGATACACAACGGCAAGTAGAAAGCCCAAGAATTTCAGGCCTCAATAAAAGAATCCACATCCCTTAAAGCCATGATTTCCATACCAAAAGCCTTAAGTCAGGACAGGGTGACAGGATTTTGAAGGGAGAAAGGGGTCACCATGCCCTCCCTTATGTAATCTCTCAAGAATGTTCAAATCTCCCATTCCTCCGGTCCTCCCCTCTGCTCACTGTATTGGCGAAGCTGTTTTCGACAGCCATCTTTGATGCTGAGATGAAAATACTGTAGATAATACACAATGAGCGGAAGATCTGAGCGCTGATCCTTTGAGCACCTTTTTAGAAATGGGATGAATTTATAATGTCCCCACTGATATAGCCCAACAGATGAGGAAGGTGCTATTGTGTATTTCAATGCCAGAGAAGGCTTGAAAGCTGGAGCAATCACAGGCAATTGATAGATCAAGAGATGACGTTATACTTGGAGAGTTATCAAGCATGTTACATCGAGGCTTGAGGAGTAACAAAATATTGGGAACTGTTACAACACTGTTGGGATTAAGAGGGATAGTTTCTGTCATCATTTGCTTCCAAACCTGAGAAATGTTTCAAAATATCTTATTTATGTTCCACAGATAAGTCAATATTAAAAATGAAGACGTTAAAATATCAATATTAACTGTTAATTTGATTTTTGTCATCATTTGCTTCCAAACATGGGAAATATTTCAAAATATCTTATTTTATGTTCCACAGATAAGTCAATATTAAAAATAAAGAAGTTAAAATATCAATATTAACTGTTAATTTGATTTTTGTCATCATTTGAATCCAAACCTGAGATTTTTTTCAAAATATCCTATTTTATGTTCCACAGATAAGCCAATATTAACTACGTTCATTTGAATTTTGCGCAAATAATAATTCATGTAAATTCTTCTGCAGTTAGTGATTAATACTGGCATGCGATTTTCAATAAACCCTTCAATCTTTAGAAAAAATAGCAGTGGATAATGAAACCATAAAACCAGACTTAAAATAGAAATTAGAATCTAATAACAAAGTCATTTTTTGTAACACTTTACAATACGGGTGCACTAATGTGCATTAATTAATGCTTAACTAATGCACAGATAATCATGAGTTAATGTAAAACTCATGAAGAACTAAACCAATGATAAATGATAATTAATGATTACTGCATCAGCAACTAATAAAGAGGTCTATATGATTAATAGATTAAGTAATACATGAATTGCTATTAATTCAATGTGTCATTGTGTATTAATTCCTTAATAACATATTTTATGAACTAATAGTGTAAATGAATGTGTTAATTGCCACCATTAGTCAAAGCTATGCACTTCAACCTCCAGTTGTCTGCTTTAATTAATCATTAGCTAATGATTTGCAAAGGTATCATTATGTGATGACTTTACTTGATGGGGCACATCATTATTAACTAGTCATTTAGTAATTATAGTAATTTGCACATGAATTTGCACTAAAAAGTAAGTAATTAATCATGTATTAATGCTTATTAGTGTACCTGTCATATTATCTGGAAGTTGAAATACAAGGCGTTGGCTCATTCCGGTAATTAACATATTAATTAATACTATTGGTAACACTTTACAATAAGGTTCATTAGTTAACTACATTAGTTAACATTAACTAAGAATGAACAATACTACTTCAGCATTTGTTAATGTTAACTTCAACATTTACTAATACTTTATTAAAATCTTGTTAACATTACTTAATGCACTGTGAACTAACATGAACAAACAATGAACAGCTGGATTTGTATTAACTAACGTTAACAAAGATGAACAAAAAACGTAACAAATGTTTTGCTCATGGTTAGTTCATGTTAGTTAATACATTAACTAATGTTTAATAAAAGAACCTTATTGTAAAGTGTTACCCTTAATTAGTTCCTAATGTGGAAATGATTAATGAATAGCTTAAATAATCATTAGTTACACATTAATTCAGTATTATCTGTGCATTAGTTAAGCATGAATTAATGCTTACTAGTGCATCCGTATTGTAAAGTGTTACCTTTTTTTCATGTTCTGTCCATTCAGGGTATAATATCAATTATTTATTTATTGAGATGCTGTTCAGATCTCATGCATATTTCATAAGTGCTCATGTTGCGTGACTAGCAAAAGACACTAGGACACTGCATTGGTACTTTGCCTGAATTTGGCGACTTGGAACTGTGCACTTCGACCCCTGAGGGAAGCTTGTGTTTACTCACGGATTAAACTGAATTGGACCACATTAGCACTCCTTTTATTTAGATAGTCTTTAACTTTTTTTTGGCAATTCACTTGCCGTTTCTAATTCTTTGTTTACGGATTACATCCTATATAGAACACGGTGGTATTTGCATTCGGTTAAACAAAAAAACTGAATGGAATGACTTTAATCGGCTGGCAAGTTTATTCCCATCTGTTCCTCCGAAATCTGCGTGTATTCTTGGAACGGCACAAACACTTCCCACAGTGTGTGTTCCAAACCATCATTAAAAGCAATTCAGGTTAATGCACGTACTTAGCAAACCACAATTTCTAAATCAGTTACTTTGAGAATTAAAACTGTTTGTTTGCACTCTCAGTGAGCCGCCGTTTGGAGAAGATGGGCATCGTTAGCTGGAATTAGTCGTCAATGATCTGTGATGCTAAGTTTGAACGCTTCCTCTTCCTCTAGACTTCCTGTAGTGATGTCGATGGACACATCAAGAAAAAGAGAGGGTTGTAGCTGACAAAATGAGGGAAGTTTAAGTGCTAATGAAATTAGTCCTCCAAATGTAATGCTCAAGTGTCCAGATACAGACACACATTTCCTTTTCAAGACTGGAGCCTTTGAAGATAAAAAGCTGAATTAAAGTGCCGTAATGAGTCGCTCCACACTCGGTTTTGGCTCAGGAAATAGAAGTGAAATGTTTCTTTTTTTTTCTTTTTTTTTATCTGTTGCTATGGAGCGATAGCATATTTGAGAGCATATTTTTTGAGTGAGAACTTGTTAACACTCAAATCACGTCAAAAAGGCGTGACTTTAAGACTTTAAAGTGTTAAACCTGGGCCACAGACATCCAATATTTATTGTTAAAATCATTGGTAGCTCCAAAGTTCTGTTTTTAACATTGGTTAAATGAGTAGTTCACTTTAAAAAAAAAAAAAAAAAAACTTTTGCGGATCAACTGTTCAAAGGGCTTTAAACGATTCCAGATGATGAATAAGGGTCCCTCATTAAAAATAAATAAATAAATAAATAAATAAATAAATAAAGTTTTATAAGCTCAAATGCTCGCCTTGCTCTGTACTGTGATGCACATTCGTGACTCTCCTGTTTGAACTCGTTCATCAAAATGAACTAATCTCTCTCCGAGTCAATTCGTTCGTTTCGTTCATTGAATGAACCAAATGACACGGAAAAAGATTTGTTTATTTTGATGAACGAGTTCGAACAGGAGAGTCACAAACGTGCGTCACAGAACAGAGCAAGGCGAGCATTTGAGCTTATAAAACTTAAACTTTGTTATTTATTTAATAAATGAGTGATCGTTTCGCTTGATAAGACCCTTATTCATCGTCTGGAATCGTTTAAAGCCCTTTGAACAGTTTGCAGTTTGAACTGAACCGCTTGGTTCCCACTGAAGTGCATTATATGTAGAAAAATGCTGGAATGTTTTCATCAAAAAACGTTAATTTCTTTTCGACTGAAGAAAGAATGACATGGACATCTTGGATGACATGGGGTTAAGTAAATTATCAGCAAAAGTATTTTTTTTTTTCGAAAGTGAACTACTCCTTTAAAGGTTCAAAATGAAAATGCTGTCATTATTTACTCATCCTCAAGTTGTTTCAAACCTGTATAAGTTTCTTTCTTCTGCTGAACACACACAAAAAATATATATTTTGAAGAATAATGGGTAACCAAACAGTTGATTTACCCCATTAACTTCCGTAGTATTTGTTTCTCTTCTATGGAAGTCAATGCGGTCCATCAACTGTCTGGTTACCGACATTCTTCAAAATATCTTCTTTTGTGTTCAGCAGAAGAAAGAAACTCATACAGGTTTGAAACAACATGAGGTTCAGTAAATGATGACAGCATTTTCATTTTAAAATGAACTATTCCAACCCAATCTCACTAGAATTCGTACGAATTTTACGAGGTGGCTAATTCGTAACAATTCGCACGACCTCACTTGTATGAATTAGTACGTTTTTGTTAAATCGTACATATTTTCCGAATTGACCAATTCGTATGAATTCGTACGAATGACCTACCCCTGACCCCGCCCCTAAACCTACCCATCACTTGGGTTGGGACAAATTGTATGAATTCGTACGAGTGAGGTCGTATGAATTAGTATGAGTTAGCCACTTTTTAATCACTCGCACGAATTCGTACGAATTGGTCGTGAGATAGCGTGGACTATTCCTTTAACTGCAAATGACATACACTTCCAAAGCATCATTATGTTAATTCCAATATTTACAAATATATTAACAATATCAAAAGTTGAATTTGTTATAATTGGATCTTATTGTAAAGCTTTAGCAAATTATTAAAATAACTTCCCGTATGCATTTTTTAAGGTCAGACCATTTCCATGTCATTAAAAAGACAATCAGTTGCAGTGTACATACCAGAGCATACTAAGTACTTGTGAATGCAGCTTCCAGTTTCAGTCTCAAAGGTTCTGCAAGGTCAGGGTTTCAAATTTCAACAACGGAAGAGTCTGAAATATATATCTGACGGAATCACGGCAAACAAGGGATTTTAAAAGAATGAGAGATACACAAGAAGGGCCAAGTTTCCATCCTGAACTGTAGTGTCTACGATGTACTGGAAGTCACTCTTGAAAGAAAACTGTCTAAAATCCTACTTGCACCTGTTTGGCCTTGTACGCTTCCACTGATATATGATCAACAGAAGCTGTTTACAGCCTTTGGTGTTTGGTCAAGCAGGCATCAGGTGCGAGCTCCGCACTCCACTACCGTCAGCTTTGAGCACAGCTGGGCTGGAGGCACGAATGAAGGGAAGTGGGCAGAATTTAGAAAATATCACAGCATGGTGGCAGTAATCAGCCAACAGTGACTGCTGGGAGTCTGGCAGATTCATTTGCTGCTCAGTTTGCCTACATGCAAGTCAGAAATCGTAGAAACCAGTTATTTGCTATATCTTAGTTGAAATTGCTTATGAGTGCTTTATACCAAAGGATGTCAGCGTAGTTGCAGTGGGGTTCAAATATGCTGAATAGTACTCATGTAGTGAATTTTCATGCTTATTGGACTGTAGCTCTAATATTTATATAATAAGTATCTATAATAGCTTTTGAATGTAAGTAATGATGATTATTCTAAACAGTAACACTATGAAGCCTTTAAATCTAATTTTTATAAATGCATTATTAAGCATTTATAAAGCCTTATATTCAGTTCTGAGTTATAATATATAATTGTATCCACATTTGTAGTCCATAATAATTACATGCAGTAAAACACATGACCACACCACATTTTCTGTGTTATACAATACAGAATATCTCTAATATGTCTAGTATTATTTATATTATACTGTAGTATTTATTCATATTTGGAATTAGCTTTTCATTTTTCAGTATTCATTTTGATTATTTTTTTTCTTTTACATTTAAGGTGTTCATCTACTATTCATATTTTATCTTATTTCGATTATCAGAAACTATGTTTCATTGTTTATAGTTTCAGTTACCAATAACAGTCACTGTGAATGTGTTGAAGTCAACAACCAATGTTTACATTTTTTACTTCATCGGAAATAAATGTACCGGTGTTTATCTTTGGAATAACGTATTACGTAATTTAAGACCTGTAACGTGTAATGAAAGTAAATAGCATCAATTTTGATGTCAGCATTTGACTTTAATGTGGATTTTTGACCATAGAAATGTCATTTTAGGTGGGACTACTCAGTGTCACACAAATAGAAGCCAATAGGCTGCTTGGGACAAAAGCTCAGATTCACAGTGAAATATAGATTGTATCTTGTCTCATAAGAACCCATTATGCTGCTGTTTCACTGATTGCAATAAACGATGTAAGAGAGAAATCCTCTTCTCATTGTTCCGATGACACAACTTGCACCTAATCTCATTTATGAGCTTTAGCCGCACTGAACGAGGCCCAGAACACAGTGAAGCGTCTGGGATTGTCGAGGCGTGTCCATGTATGAGGGTCAGAGCATACTTGGTACACAATGATACGACTATAAATAGCTCTCTCTAATATTATCTCAGACTTTTCTTTATATTTGTCTTCCTCTCTCTTTCTCTCTCTGTCTCTCTCTCTCCCTCTCTCAATGTTACCTGATCCAAAAAAAGACAGGAATCTGTTGATCAATTTTTTTAGGCATTTAAAGTTTGATTTTAGGCAGGATTTTCTATGAACGTGTTATTTTTAGCCGATGGTAGTGTTTTATTTGTGGATTTATAGTCTAGTGTCTTAAAAGTACAGGGGACATTTTGGCTTTTGACCATTTCGGGAGTTGAAAGCTTTGACAAAATAGCAGCAATTGTGAAATGGTTTGTGTAACAGAATTACAGGTGGAATCAAACATTAAATGGATACTCCATTTTTTTGGAAATAGGCTCATTTTACCACTCCCCCAGAGTTAAACAGTTGAGTTTTACCATTTTCAAATCCATTCAGCCAAATCATTTAGAAGAATATCAGTAACCAGACAGTTTCTGGTCTCATTGACTTCCATAGTAGGAAAAAAATATACTATGGAAGTCAATGAGACCAATAACTGTCTGGTTACTGATATTCTTCTAAATATCAAAAAATCAGCTGAATACATTTGTAAACGGTAAAACCCAACTGTTTAACTCTGGGGAGTGGTAAAATGAGCAAAAAAGTGGAGTATACCTTTAAAGATTCATTGATCCGAACGGCTAAAACTGTTGTTTTAAAGCAGCCTTGCAAATAAAATCTGCTGATGTATGTAATCGACCAAACTAAATTGTTTCCTGACAAGTTTCTCAGACACTCTCCATCTGCCATTGTTGCAACACACACCATTGGTTGAGGGTTTAGTTGGTAGATGCCGTAACTACACCATTATTTCTCCAATAGCGCCCATTTAAAGGTAGCCATGACAGCTGAGAAATTGTCATCAGCCACTTTTCCACCATCGGACCAAACAGTTCTAAGAACGTTAAAGGTTCCCATTATTATACACTAGAGTTTGGTTCATGCTGGGTTGTTTTAACCCAATTTTGGGTCAAATATGGACAAACCAAGCCATTGGGTTACTTTTTTAAATTACATTTTTAACCCAATGTTTGTGTTTGTCCATATTTGACCCAAAATTGGGTTAAAACAACCCAGCATTTTTTAGAGTGAAGGCACAAACCCTTCTTGGCCTAGAATTCTCAGCACGGCTGTCTAACTGCACTGAACCATGCTGGTCGAATGTGAAGCGCCGTCGTCAATCACCTGATCATCCTCCATAATGCCATCACTATTTACATCTCATGCAAAATGTAAATTCTTGTGTTAACAAGGCAACGAGTGCCGCATTTGTATTACACTCCAAAGAGCTCCGTTATCAGCCTCACAATGGAAAACGAAACCGGATCATCTCGGAATGGAACGGTTTAAGCAGCAAGAACTGTTTGGCCCGATGGTGGAAAAGCGATTGTTGAGGTGAATGGGAATTTGGTAATGAAAAGCACATATTTGCAATTCAAGACTCTAAATATAGGACAATAGATGGACGAAACGCTGCAGTTTGATAATAATCGAATCAAACGCTTGACAGCCCAGGTGCTCAGTGGCCACTTTGTGGGAAAGCGCAGAGAACGTGGTTTAGTCTGAAATTAAAAGGATGCAGCTTTTGTTTTGTGGGTTTTGAGGAGCACTGGGGAAATGAGCAATGCTCTCTTTTCCAATTATGAAAGATAAAGTTCAATTAAAATGTAAATGCAGAGACTAACAGCCACAGAGGCTGTGTTTGTCAGCGCACACTAGATGGAAAGACTTGCAGACGGTGCTAGTGGAAATTCAGTGACGAAAAAAAAAGCTCTTTTGGTCTTTGTTCTTAGCAGCTCAGGTGCGCATGAGATATTCTCTGAGTCTCGACGCAAACACACTCCAATTTCCCCGCTCACTCTTTCTCTGTGTTGTACAGCGACACTTAGGAGACCTGGGAGGCAATGAAGTAATAGTTCAGAAAATATGCGTCGCACTTTGCTGCAGTTGGATCTTGCTTTGTGGGCCAAGTAATTCTTCCATTCCACTGTTTCATTTCTACTAAGCATGAGTGCGAGAGGTCTGTGCACCCGTCAGAATTGAATTGAGAACGACTGTTACATTTTAATTGAGTTCCTGAATTTGATTTGATTTTAAATGGAGGTAGCAAAATAATTATATATGTAAGCAATAAGGTACAAGAGGCTGTGCTTTATAGTGAACAAGTCATGGCTGAAGGGCACTGTTAGGCACAACGCAATTATTAAATTTTTTTACATTGCGAATTGCATTGCAGTTTTATATTCTTATCAGTTCATGCTTTGCCTAGGAATCGAACCCATGACCTTGGCATTGCAAGCCATTGCTCTACTGAGCTGCAAGGAAACCTGTATTGGACTATAGTAAATATTGGACTTTTTATATTGAAAGGACTGAACTTGTGAACACAGAGAAGCCAGATGCAACTGATAAATGATTAGCGTGTAATATAGGACTGACCCAACGTGATCTCATGAGAATACGTATGTATTTGTACAACACATTCTCATCCCAATTCGTCATATAACTGACGTTTTGGGACGTCTTTTGACCATTCGTCAATATACGACTTTTTAGGGCCCCCTTAAACGTCGGTAGATGACGATCCCGGGTCGTCATACAACTGACGCTTTACATTTAACGTCAGTTAGGTGACGAGTTGGGTTTAGGGTTAGGTTTAGGTCTGGGGTAGAGTTAGGATCCCATAACGTCATCTACCCACGTTTAAGGGGGCCCTAAAAAGTCGTATATTGACGAATGGTCAAAAGACGTCCCAAAACGTCAGTTATATGACGAATTGGGATGAGAATGCGCTGATTTGTACGTAAAGTGACGTATACATAATACTGACGTATTTACAGTACTAAAACGTAAAATATTTACGTATTGACAGCACAAAAACGTAATATATTTACGTATGAACAAATCCACCGACGTGTACGTATCACAATTTATGCATATTATTAATATTCTAAAATTCTAAAATTGCGCCCTTGAGAAGCGATACGTCATCTTTTACGGCAGTGATATCAAACGTTCATTGGCTCTTCCCTGCTTCATCACAGTTTGCGACATGAAGGACTGTGACGGTTGGTTAGTTTAGTTCATTTGAAATGGAGAAGCGCGAACCGAAGCCGGATTAACATTTTCATTAGTAATTTCTGCTCTGTACTTCATACAAAACTATTACATAACTGCCAGAGAGAAGACTGTGACTGCAACGCTTCATCATGTGAACGGCTTTTGGTATTGGTTTTGACATTTTCGCAATAAATAAATTATTGTGATTATACTTGTCTGTTAGTTATGTTTTTCTTAATAAATGTAGTTTGTTACGTAGTTTTAAAAAATTGTTATGGGTAGGTTTAGGAGTAGGAGTAGGATTGGTGGCTCAAAATATATTTTAATGCTATATTGTTAATAAAACTGCCCTTTCCCAACACCTGTCCGTTACGTTTTATCCTTTTTTATATTAAGTATAAAATGGGTATGTTTAGGTTTGGGATTAGGGTTACGGGATCTTACATTTATCTATAAAATGGTAAAAAGGGAAATTATACAGATATCTTTATGATATAGAATATACGTAAATAGTTTACGTTTTATAGCTGTAAAAACATAATAACGTTACGTAAATGTTGCAGATACGTCTATTATTATACGTTTCAGCATCTATCCACATGTACTAAAAAGTACGTTTTCTATCTTTGCAAAAACGTAAAATACCTACGTATTAACAATGAGACCAGGCTGACTGACCTGAAGGAAAATGCTAAATCTACTGCAAATGCTTACTCAATCTCTCACAATACTCTACTTTGAGCTTCAATGAACAATATCTATGAGAACATATGCTTACATTGCTTAGAGTGGTTGCTATGGGTGGGGGGGGGGGGGGTTGTGTAGTGATACATAAAACCATTTTCGTGAATAAAACACTGCAACTGACTAATCAGAATCAAGGATTGGAACCAACCATTTTGTGTTCAAACATTGTGTTATTAGTTGAGAAAATGTTCATCAGTGTACATCATCCTTTCTGTTATGTGACTATATTAAATATTCCTGTTATTCCAATTGAACATTCTTGTGGGTCAAGGTCAATTTAATTCAAATTCCAACTCGTGAATTGATGGTGAATTACCCCCCACGTCCTGCTGTATGACGGATAAAGAGCGAGAAAAGCACAGATTGAGCAACTGCACATGATTCCGAGTTCCAGACTGGAGCGTCGGCAGTGCAGGACAGGCCAGTGATGGATGCGCGGGATGAGTCACAGACGCTGGGCCGTCTCTGCCATCACTCATCTCCCTCCACAGGCCTCAGCTGCAGTGCATTAGTCAAATTCCCCCGCTCCTCAAAGACATGCACGGGACTTCCCAGTCTCTTTGCGCCCCCCTCCTCTGTTGTGGTCAAGTGACCCTCTCAACCTCATTACCCTCAGACACAAAGAGTCCACAGGTGGTCCTCAGGTGTGTGGAAGACCCCTCACCCACCCAATCTCTTTCACCGCAAACACCTCAACATTGCATGCATCTCGTATGTAATCATCTCAACAGCATGCATCATTCCCATAAGTTCCATATCCCTTATTGGCTCTCTTGTTATTGATTGACAGGTGGAGCTCTCCGACAGCACCTCCCACACCATTACCGACGCTTACGCGGGGAAAGAGTACATCATCCAACTGGCAGCCAAGGACATGGAGATCGGCACTTGGAGTGACTGGAGCGTGGCGGTTCACGCCACCCCCTGGATGGAGGAACCCAAACCCATAACCTCCACCACTGAGAGCGACGTCATCCCAGGTATGCATGAACTGTCAACCCAATGCCTACTCTCCTATTAACTGTGATGACAGTTCTGTCTGCCTCTTTGATCTCTGTTCACTCATAAAACAATAATAGCGACTGATAATGAGGAGACAGTGCATCTCACAGTCACGCTGCCCTCTGCTGTCAGAGAGGTTTAACAACAAATGAACAGTTGATGCACTCTGAGGTTAATGATGTATTAACATCAGGTTATGTTAAGTTTATGAATGAAAATAATAAAGTAGGTGCCATATTTAATCAGTTGCCAGCAAAACCCGTTGAGGGACACATACTGTTCAGTATGAACTCAAAATCAACCCTACCTCAAAGTCCAAGTTATCCAAAAGAAAACAAAATGGGATACATCGATATTCTCTTTGTAACTTGGCCTTCGGCCTCCTTATCTCAGTTAAAAAGCTTTTAAAAACTCCTCTATAATCCACTTTAAAGGTTTGCTAGGTCTGGAGTCTGCTAAGACCTGATGGATTTAATCATAACTTACTGAAAATTATGTTTTACCGTGAAATGATTATATTAGTAAATGGATTTGAAATTCCACCTCATCGTAATATCCACTTTTTCCGAGTTTTTTTTGTCAGTCATGTCTCCCCAGGGTTTTTTTTTTTTAAATGTACAATGTATTTCATGAATTCTACGGCTATCCCATTGTTTACATTACAGGTGTTGCAATATACCGTATTGACAATGACTGTGGTATTTAAGGAATGAAATATTGATGATATGTTAATACTACAGAGTGGTGAGAAGTTTTACTCCATTATATTTCATAAAAGAATATTGTTCCCCATTATTTCAAACTGAAAAAATTAACACAGACACCGATAGTTTCAGCCCATTCTCACCCCCAAGGCGTCACCTAACTAACTGGGAGCATTTTGACCATGCTTCAATATTTGACGCTTTCGGCATCCTTTAGCGTCAGTTAGATGACGCCCTAGGATCGCGTGTACCCTACCCCCACCCCACACCTAAACCTAACCGCGTCCTCTGACTGACGCTTTCCTTTAGCGTCAGTTAGATGACGCCGTAGGATCGCGTCATGTAAGAGACGCTAAAGGGCGCCTAAAACGTCAAATATTGAAGCATGGTCAGACGTGACGCCTTGGGGTGAGAATGTGTTGATAGTTTTGGTAATAAAATAAACTTTTCACTTTTTTGTAGGTTAATACATCAGTGCATCGGCATCCACTAATCCTCCTTATTGTAGGATGAAGTATATACAATAGCTAAACAAATAAACGGTCCATTGATCAGTACACAATTACATTCAAAATCAAGTAGTTTTGTTTCCTTACCTAATTAAAATTGAAAGGGCATATTTTACTATTACTATTACTTTACGATATACAATTAGTGGAGTAATATTTGATCAGGCTATCTGTACCTTTCCTCAAGTACTTGATTTGTGCACTTCGCCTACCACTAATACGACATAAACGATTTCAAAAATAATTCTGCGCCAATTTGTTGACTCTCCAAAACAGTAGGTGGCGGTATTGCACGTTAGCACTGGTTACCATCTGTCATAAAATGAACAACCTGGGGTGCGTTTCCCGAAAGCATCGTTAGCCAACTATGGTCGCAAGTTGGTCGCAATTTCCATTGAACTCTATTGGTAACGACGGAACTTGCGACCATAGTTGGCTAACGATGGTTTCGGGCAACGCACCCCTGATCTTACAGGAAAATGTAACTATGTAACGAGGTGAAAATGTTGTATATGATCTGTATGATGTGAATCGTAAAACAAAAAAAAATTACAATCATTAGAAAAACTTTACGAATTAGCAATCAATTTTCCAAAATGTAAAAAAGTCACAAATTGCCATGAGAGACTGTTGAAATAGACAAAAGACAGTATGTATGCAATTATGCAGTGTGTACTGTAGCTACTACTGCCGCACATGTCAAAGGAGATGACAAATGAAGGAAACACACTCTACCCACACCCCCAAAATAAGTTAGTTTGACATTTTACATTAAAAAGGCCGAGTGTTAAACATCCTAGTCAGCAGGGAATCCTGATCAGCATAAAATCTCTTCAAACTCTCTCTCTACCTCCCTACATTTGTATCATTGGCCAAAAAAGATATCATGACAGCCCTAAGTAAACAAGGAGTCTAATCGTATGGCCTGGTCATAAGTAGTGTCAATAACTAAGCCCCGGTTTTAGTTTTTCCACGTTTATAGGATTTACGAATACTTGTGCAACAGCCATTTTGGGACGGACAAAGAGAATTTTGTCTTGAAGACCCTTGTGATGGTCTATGTGCATTTAGTTTTAAAATGTAGATAGTCTATGTACATTTTGTTTTATAAATAGCACTGACAACTTTATGACTGTTATTAGAAGTAATATCTAGTGACGGCTGCCCTGCTCGGTTTGATCCAGCAGACGGCATTGGGTTTCTATAAACTATACTTGGAACGGAGGAAGGAATCAAAAAGTCAGCAGAAACGCATGCTGGTTGTGTGAGCCGTGTGTCAAAACACTCTCTCTAAAAGCTTTCTTTCTTTTCTCCTGGGTAAAAGAGGAGAATGTCCTTGTAATAATTCATCCATTGCCTCATGTTAGTTCTGCATTTTATTTGCTTAATTTGAGATGAGAGTCATTGTGCGAGACAGGTCTTTCCACTTTATCTGAGATGTTTTCTAGGGAGTCATTTCACACATCATCACACTGCACAAATAATACAAATAAACACGCGATATTGAAACAATAACTAATATCTACTTACACTTGTGACATTCACAATTGCACAACATGAATACGTTCAAGCCGTAGTGGAGCAGTTGTTTAGTTAACTGAATATATTGTTCTAACACTATTGTTTTGTTAGTTACAATTAAAACGTTTATTTTATTAAGTTGACTCTCTTACGTAACCAGGCTTTTGACTCTTAGTGTAAAATCTGGTCCAGTTATTGGGCCCAATTCAACAGCAAGAGACCGCCTAACTGAAATAGTAGAGCATTGGCACTTGTAACGCCAAGGTCATGGGTTCGATTCCCTGAACTGATAAGAATGTAAATGTGTTCCTTGAAATGCAATGTAAGCCACTTTGGATAAAGGCGTCTGCCAAAATGCATAAATGTAAATGAAATGTAAAGTGACCAGTCACAGTTCATTTTGTTTTTATGTGTTTTCTCCAGTATGAGGGTCTGCAGGGTGTTGTTGTTGTTCACACCACATGACATTTTTTTTTTTTTTCAAAATGGAATGCATAGAATTAGCATGTTTTAAATGTTTTTCTATGTGTCAACTTCATTTTTATTGTATTTTTGAAGAAATGATTTGCTAGTCATTCACCCATGTAATATATAGTACTTGAACTAAGGACATACCAACCCTTTCCTATTTAAAAAGTGACCATTTTCTTTTTCCCTGGCAGAAACCACCCCTGGTCCGCCTTCGGCCGCACCGCGAGTGGGTAAACCCACAGCGGCCTGCTCCACCCTTCTCTGGTCAACCCACCTGCTCCTGGCCTGCGTCCTGCTGTCCATCATGTGGTATGTGACATCATTGCAGTGCTATTTCCAGAATGAACAACTCATTCCCCATTCATATGTGAGAAAGGATCACAAGCTTTTAATGAAACAACTGAACAATGCCCAAGGTATTAACAATGAGCAATGTGTGAACATAATGTGCAAGCATTTATAAATCATTAGAGGCTTACAGTACCACTTTATTCATGCAGATGGACTACACTTTTCCTAATTATGTACCATACATAATGACAATATACTTAACACTAATGACTAACTAATAGTTGAAGCCAATGCACAGTTTATCAAAGAGATATTGCAACTCAATGAGTAGCTAAAGTTGTTTTGTTCACCTCATTGTCAAAGTTGGAGTCTTGATTTTGTTCGTTAAGGTCTTGAGACCTATATAGACCACATAAAATAAAATAAACAACCTTGCTCCAGGTCTGATCATTCAATGTCCAAAACGAAATATATAAACTTAGTCTTAAGGTGCGCTCACAAAATGTTGGCGAAATGTTGCAGGCAAAAAGGTCCATTGTCAATAGTGAAGTTACATATGAAGTACTGCTCATTGAGAAGTCACTTTTAAACCAAGCAGCTTTCTCTTGGTCAACATGGTGAATCCACGTGACCAACTTGAACTGCTAGCGAATTCTGTGTAGGGGAATCGTTTGCGTTGTGAAATTCCCCATCGCATGGATTCCATTTGAAATGACAAGATTTCACCCGTGAAAAATGGCTGAACAATGCTTGATCTCAAACAGTACCAGTCTATTTCCAAGGTACAAATGGTTTTACTAACTTCACCACTAGTTGGTGCTGTATCTTCACCATTATAGAGAATTCAGAAGAATGCCTATTCAACCACTTTACTATAGGCCGCATTTTAGCGATCTAATGGCGCTTTTCCACTGCATGGTACGGTACGGCATGGTTCGATACAGTACGCATTGGCGCTTTTCCACTGCATGGTACGGTACGGCTTGGTACGGCTCACTTGTGCCGCTTTTCCAATGCATGGTACGGAAGGGCTCGCTTCAGCTCCCTTTAAATGGTACCACTTCTGTTGAGGTTCCAAGTGTACCGTTTCGATACTAAAATGTGATGTGAACACTTCAGATCACTGATTGGTCAGACAGAATTGTCATTACCAGCGTCATTGTATTTGTGAGAAATTAAACCCACTACATTTAAATAGTCACTTCAGCCAGTAACAGCCACCAATGTAGCACCAGTTTTAAAACTACTTGCTTGACTTGCTTGAAGAAAAAAGAATGAAAACTTCCAAAAAAGAAAGAACGAAAAATTCCAAAAAAGAAATGGCTGAATCGTGGTCAGTGGACGAAGTGCAGATGTTCCTCTCATTGGTTGCGGAGGAGTCAACTTAGTCTCATCCCAAGACGTCATATAACTGACGTCTTGGGACGTCTTGTGACCATACGTCAACATCCGCCTTTTTAGGGTACCCTTAAACGTCGGTTAGATGACGTTATCGGATCCTAACCCTACCCCAGACCTAAACCTACCCCTAAACCTACCCTTTCACCTAACCGACGTTAAAGGTAAAGCGTCAGTTGTATGACGGCACGGGATCGTCATGTAACCGACGTTTAAGGGTACCCTAAAAAGGCGGATGTTGACATATGGTCAAAAGAAGTCCCAAGACGTCAGTTAGACTTCTTGGGATGAGACTGTTAGAGGAGTGGATAAACTATAACGGTCAGACTACAATCCCACCCACTTTGAAGCGGTACTAAATGCAGTGGAAAAGCAAACTGAGCTAATGCAAACCAAGCCGTGCCGTGCTGAACCGAGTCATACCACGCATTGGAAAAGCGAAGCGAGCCGAACCGTACTGAGCCGTACCAGCAGTGGAAAAGTGCCATAAGCGCATGGTCTAAAGCACACGGTGTAAGCGCACTTAGGTCGTGTCCGAATCCACTTTTGCTAGTCTAACGAGGGGATTTGGCACATATAGCATTTGCTATTTAAACAATGTGGTCCTTGAAAGGTCTGGTCTTGACCTAGGTCTGGATCAGAGTGGATCTGAAATAAATCTGGGTCTTGGTACAGTACGGTATTTGTCTGGGTCACAGTATTGGTTTAGGGGGTGTCTGGTATTGGCCTTAAGTTGGTATACTTTGTTTTCTGCATTATGTCCTGTCTTGTACAAAGTCTCATACGTGTCTCGTACATAGCGCACAAGCCTTTTAAAGAAGACTCCTTTGACCATGAGCACTTGCACATGCGCTGTTGTACAAGGAATGTACTGATGATTAAAATGACGCCAATCAGCCGGAACGCGAAGTATACCTCCGACTTTAGTGGTTCTTGTATTGATCTGGGTCTTAGGAGGTCTGGTCTGGGCATTGGTAGTGTGGTAGTGATGTAGGTAATTAAGGGGTCTGGTTTTGTTCTAGGTCTTAAAGGGTCTGGTATTGATCTTGGTCTCATGGGTCTGGTATTGATTTAGGTCTTAGTCTAGTTTTTAGTCTTGGAGGTGGTCTTAAGTCCACTCAGGCTTTAACATCGTTCACATGGACACAGTCCATTTTGTATCACTATCGATAGTCATATGTTCTACATTTAATGAACAGACTATTGAGTTCCACTCTCAAAACTAACACTGTTGGGCCTTTTTTAATTATGTGAAATAGGACATTCTTAGACACAATTGCAGTGCGGTCAGCCCTCTTTCATCTGGGAAAAACTAGAGATTGTTGACAGCGGGTTAGAATACAAAACGGCGACTAGAGACGATTGGCTCATTAGACCAGCACAATCAACCCAGAACCCCCTGAGAAACTGAGGGACGGACCGTTTACTGATGCTTACAGCCATATAAACCTCATCGATCCCCGGCAGGAGTCAGAAAGCAGGGGGAGATAGCTGAGTAACAAGCCGGAGATTCATTAGCGCTCGGGCCATATGTTTACAGCATGCCTGTTATCTCAAACTCAGCAACACAGTATAACAAGCCTATCTCTAATTAAAGCAAGCTCATGCATGGAGCTGGAAGGCAGGAGGAAGTGTACGATAGTGCCTCGGGGGGTAGGATGTGTTCGCCCTCCCGAGACGGCCACGTACGTGCAAATACCTTCGCCTTATACCTGCACACTGAGCCATTCTGAGCAAGATTTAATTGGTCAGTCTGTAATAAGCCAAGACAAAATTAAAGGCAACATCATGGGTGGCTGCTCACCAATTACAACTTCCCACTGGCATGAAGTGGGAGCCATTTGGATATTGCTCTCATTGGCCCCTGTTTGTTCTCATTTGCAAGACTGTGTCAGTAATTTATGCTGTAGTAGGCCGACTGCTGTATAGAATTGCTCAGTTGGGGAATGTTTTCAAATTCGGTTAAGGAGTTCACTATATTGATTTTGGGTTATACATACAAACAGTCAGTATCCCAGTTTATTCGCTATAGTTTAGAAAAGTGTAATGAAATATCCCAAGAGCTCAGAGTTATCAAATCAGTTGATATTTCATTGGTTTTGGCCATCCTTCTGTTTGGCTGTCTCACAAATGAATTAGGTTGAATAGCTGTAAGCTGTTAAATTTAAGGTTAACCAATTACAGGTCAAAAAGTCTGAATCATTTTTGGTCCCAAATTTTTCTAAATTTTACTGGTAGTTCACTGTGTGAATAATTTCTGGGTATAATATGTCACAGTTTTCTTTAGTTTGCTATCCTCACTTACTTTTAATCTGTTAACTACCCAATTTTTTTGAATTCGTACGAATTCAACGAATGATTAAAAAGTGTCTAATTCGTACGACCTCACTCGTACGAATTCGTACGATTTGTCTAAACCCATGTGATGGGTAGGTTTAGGGGCGGGGTAAGGGGTAGGTCATTCATACGAATTCATACGAATTGGCCGATTCATAAAATATGTGCGATTTAGCAAAATCATACTAATTCGTACGAGTGAGGTTATGAATTCGTACGAATTAGCCCCTTTTTAATCATTCGTTGAATTCTTACGACTTGGTCGTGAGATCGGGTTGGAAATGCGCATTTAAAACTTTTAGTATAGTAAAGTTATAGTAGTTTGAGTTTATGGAAATGTACAATGTAAAAAAAAATATATTCATATTTTATATAAAATATATATTTTCAAAACATGGACTACTCCAAAACTGCAGAAAAAATTGCATTTGAACAAGCTATTTAAAATTTTAGGTTGATATCTCAAAAAAAATGAGCTTTCAGTAAGATTTTGTTTGGGCGCAGTGCCACACTTTTTCACTAGGGCATAACCAGACTCCATTTCTGCCCATATCCATTTTCATATGTGTTTTGAGTGATCTGAACCATTATTTCCACAATTTTCACACAATTTATGAAGTAGAGATCCTATTCAGAAGTACTATGGGAAGTTTGGCAGATTTTGATATGAATTCAACCTCTAAGAAACATAATAATGCATAATAGCTTGCTGCCACATCACAAATGGTGAATTTATTATTTTTTCTTTATATTTAAAACATTTTCAGACCTTTTTTTCTAACTTAATTGAATGGATGTAATCTTTTGAACTCTTGGCATGAAAACAAACAGAGGTTTCTAACATGATTTTTCATGTTTATCACTATTTCTACATAAACACGCCTTAGGTGTATGAAAATATTATTGTTGCAAATTGATAAATTATGGCTCCTCTGTAATTTATTTTGAATATCAGTCACCAAATATGGAAACTAAAGATTGTAAACTTTCAAATGAGATATAGTTTGTCAATACTACTTAAGATCTTTTCTTAGGTATTATTGTTTTAAAAATATAATGGCATGCGTCCTGTGGGACGGTGACAGTAAAGGGGTTAATGAACTATAGTGTCCTGCATAATTTTATGCAACTATAGTATCTGAATAATTTTTGGTTTGACACACACACACACACACACACACACGCATACACACACACGTATCTTGGCCCTTAAGTGAATGAAATGACAAACAAATGCATTAAACAATGTATTAAATTCCATAAATACTTCAGCACATATCTAACACACATTTTCTTTTCTTTGTTTTTAGATGTGTAAGCTTCATTCCTGTGGAAAAAAAGAGGAGTCTTCTATTTCTATTTTGCACATGTTAATAGATATCGTGCATTGATAATTTAATTCAAGTTCTTTTTCTCACGAAAGAAAAAAGACCTAGAAAGATTAATAAATGCTGACCATTACAAAAGGAAGACAAAAAGAACAATAAAGCATTTCAACATCTCTGGCGATGACAGCTGACGGCAGACCAGACGCAGACACAGGACCCGAACCCCAGGGGAGCAAAAGATTTGGGGACATGAGACTCACCTGCCTGGCAGCACAAGAACAACACAAACAAAATTAATTCACATCATCTTTGTTTGTCATACAAGATTTTTTTCCACCCATTTCGATCTTTCAAACTGTTCCGAGGACTGAAAAAGCTCATTTTGTGTAACATTGATTTCCACGACATACAGCTAACTCATCATGCCAAAGACTTGGACTGTTTTTCTTTTTTTTTCCCCCATTATCCCTAGTTTCCCCAAACCTGTGTCTGTAAGGAATTGGAACTGGCAGTACAAAATCTTCCCAAGCTTCAAAGACTGAGGAGTAACACATTTATTTTGAAGGCCATAATTTGATATCAGTTGTATTCCTTTTGTTTTCCTCTTTTAGCATTTTTTTTTTTTTTTTTTTTTTTTGGCCCGTGAACACAGAGAAGTTGAAACTGTAAATAACAAATTGGTTTGGACTGTTCTGGACCACCTTTTTGTAACAGGAAGAACAATGTGTCGTGTCAGACCATCTGCAGATTAAGCACCATTCGGAACCATATTTTCATTCTTTGACTCTTTGCCTTTCACCATCTGTTTTTAGCAGACTTTTCTAGTCAGTATCACAGTTTAATACTGCCTTCTTCAAGGACAATTGGTTCACTTTGTTTTTGGTTATCATTGAACAAAATATAATTTTAGAACCTTAGATTTTTTTTGTTGTTGTTTATTTGTTTGTGGTTTGTTTTTTTGTTTTTTTCAAACCATAATTGCTTAATTCTCCTTGATCATATTTTGTAAACTATGATATGTATCTTTAACATGAGAAAAAGTTTATTATTTAATAATGTATGTATTAGCTTTAGATTCTTGTAACCTGTATCTGGGTTCTTTTTATAGATGTATATAAAATGAGAAGTTGTTCATTAAATGTGACCATTTCACAATGAGCAGAACTTGTCAATCTTTTTGTTCATGTCCGTCATTGAATGTGGTGCATTTCTCAAATGGTTTTACATTGGACATCAATAAGAGACGTTTACAAAATAGTCCTTAAAGCTACACTGTGTAACTCTTTTAGTTTATTCTTAGCTAAAACACTTAGTTCTTTCAAAAATATATGTGCTCATTAATGTATATTTACTTCGTTCAAGTACTAAAGTATTCTCGTGAGTGTATAATATGCCATTGAAAATACATACGGGTAAGGGGTTCTAATGTCGGTCGCCATGTTGCCCCTCCATCTTGAAAGTACATTAGCCAAAGAGGGACATACCCGTTAATTCAAGCTTCACCTTTCGTGTTTACGTTTGAGTTAACACTCATGGACGAGGTCAAACTGGAAGCCATGTTAATCTTGGACTACATTGGCCACCGTAGGAGTTAAAACGAAATCGGAATTGAGAGGAACAGAAACTAATATTCACTGGATGGTCATATACCTTTTCACCGCTAGATGGGGGTAAAAATCACACACCTGTACTTATTTTACTTTGCATAGTTTTATTCAGGATTTCACGATGTTGGCCATTACCTCACTTTTATCAAGTGACAAATGAATTTGAAGAAAAGCAGCATAGCATTTAACATCATTTCACCTTGCCGTCTACAAATCCTGTTGGAACCAATTCAATTTCATGAGAGAACATAACTATTTAACAAGGTCTTGATTTTGATACTTGTGTGCTCTGTACGATTTTAAAACAAGGTCCACCCCTAACCTTGTCAGTGGGGTTTAAGCTAACTGAATGAAATGGTATGAGTGAGAGTGTGCAAGTGAGAGTGTGCAAGTTAGTTACCAGTTGACCAAAACGTAAAATATTTATGAACTGTTTCAAGAGTTTGTTGAACAGAACTGACCTGTGACCCAATTTTGGGACCGCTGATCTAATATAAGCCAGCCTTCGGATTATTACAGAGAGTGGGTAAATGTTTTCCTTTGACTGAAATGCACATGTGGAAGATGATTACAGATGATGGCATTTGAAACATTCAATTAAACCATGCTGGATCTCTGCAAAACACGTTCTCCATCTATAAAATCATAAAACACACTCCAGTAATTTATGTAAGTGTTACTTCTTTCTTCATATCTTTTCCGTTCTGTTCAAGTAATAGTTAATTTACCAATGACCTATGGCTAAGCCACGCCCTCAAACGCAATGAGCTAATCACAGTGCACAGCTAACCCAATACACTCTGCATTCTCTGCTTCCACGTTCATAGAAATGCATTGCAGTTAGTCCGTTTTTATTTGTTTTTTCTTTTCATTTTAAGTTTAAAATTTTCAAACGGTGAGCACGGGGTACATGCAACTCCGACACTAGGTTTCCAAGAGGCTGGGCGACGGTGTGTATTTTTTTAGCCTTTCCCAAGCCACATCTCAACCGAGATAAGTGTCTGCTCTGGATTAAGTTATGCGATAGACCACGACACCAACTAAACGTGGGTAAATTAAACAAGGATGTCTACATCTGTTCTAAGTTAAGGCAAAAACGTAATTGAACGTTATCTTGAAAATCTCTAATGTATAACGTTAGACTAACTTTAAACTAACATTAGAACAGATGTAACCCTCGTTCCCTGAGTAGGGAACTGAGACGTTCCGTCGGATGACGACGAATAGGGTTTCGCTTAGAAAGCCCACCAGCTTCGATCAATGTAAAACGAGCCGATGGCAAAGAAATGCCATCCCAGACAGCAAACTGACATTGAATCAACGTGGAAACGACATTGGCGTAGGCCCCATCCATAGCTCACAATCTGAGGCATTTGCATTTTCATTTGCAAATGCATTTCCTGCCTGAAGACAGGGGCGCAGCCGACCCCCTGGGAGGTATAGGAAGGTACCATCCTGGTGGTGATGGGGAGGATGGAAGGGAAGGGACCATCCTGATGGTGGTGGGGAGGATGAAAGGAAAGGAACCATCTTGGAGGTGGTGGGGAGGATGGAGGTCAATGAAAGCGTCAGTTTTATACCACAAGTACTAGACACGATTGGATAGATGAGAAGGTAATTAGTGACACAATGATTGAGTCTTCCAGGCGGAACGTAACGCTAAAGCTTCCATTTCTAACTTCCCTCTTCATGCTCCTCTCTCCTTAACGCATTCTCACCCCAAAGCGTCACCTTTGACCATGCTTCAATATTTGACGCTTTAGGCGCCCTTTAGCGTCAGTTACATGACGCAATCCCACGGTTTAAGGTACAGTAGCAACACAGCAGTGTATATAAAGTGGAAAAAGTAAGCATTTTCTTATTTTCTTTCATCTTTCTTCTAAGTTCGATTATGAACCACTGACATGCGAGTTACTATGTCTAGGAGAACCATAACTCTCCTTCAAGCATCAATCTCTCTCAGTCTGTAGACCCAAAGGCATGCTGTTGACTTACCCTTCACTTAAAGTCTTCAAAGTCTAGACCCAAGAACCCTTATTAGCTGGCAGGAGAGACGAGAAACTTACAGGAAAATCAATGGCTCACAGGCTTTCGGTCTCCAACGGCCGTCTAGCCTGGCATTACAATGACTGATCGGTCATGCCAGGCCTGTGGCGTTCAGAGGCTTGGTTAGTTTTGGAGGATAGATTTGAGTTCAGTTTTCTGACGGACAGCTACCAGGCCGAGATATTAAGGAGCTTTTTGGGCTTTTTAAAGTGTATCGGTTGTTTCGCACAGAAGCACGTCTTTGACACAGCTGGTGCTCACTGTTGCCATCTTGATTGACAGATGAAATAGCACTGAATTGTTGTAAACGATTTGAATCATGATTCCTGTGAGGGGATGTGAGAAATGATTTATATTTTTCGAGAGAGGTTACACAGAGGCTGTGCTCAAACTTTGCAATTTTAACAATGTTTTCACTCTCCACAAAGGCCTAAATGCATTTTTATCGTCATAGACCTTGTCTGTTTCATTTTTAATGTAAAATTGAGACTGAGTTTTTAGGTTTTCATAAATTTTGCAGCTACTGAAGCAAATGAATTCCAATGCTTACAAGTTATTCTTACAATTTAACACACATTGTAATTCGTTGTTTCATAAATCAATTTAAAACTTAATTCTTATTCATTTATGTTACCTCATAACATGCAGCTGATGTTATATTGCATTATACTCCTTTAACGCGATACTAAATTCTCAATCAATTTGTGAGTCTGGAGTGTAAAAAGCTTGAAGTTTAAGAGTTTAAATTTAAAGGAGTTTTAATTTTGAATCTGTTTTTAAATTATATACGTTTTTAAGTCTCACAGACAAAGCATTTGCTATGCAGTTGCTAGGGTATTCTGGATGGTTGCTAGGTTGTTGCGATGGGTGTTACTATGGAATTCGGGGTGGTTTTAAATAAGTAATGCCGAATCCTGTTCCTAGAGATTTACCTACCTGCAGAGTTCAGATCCAACCCTGATCCAACACATACTGTATGTGTGTAATAATTAAGTGCTCCTGAAGATCTTAATTAACTAGTTCAGTTGTGTTTGATCAGGGTTGGAATCACAATCACAATGTATAAAATTCTACATGACCTTGTATCTTGCGTTATGGCCCCGTAGAAGCAGTTTTTGTAAAAATAGGCTAACAATGGCATCATTACGAATCGACTCTCAATTGCACAGTAGAGAAATTACCGTATAGACAGGAGTAGAAGCTCACAGGCAATTGGGGGGACTTGGAGGCATAAAGTTGAGGGGTAGAGTCATAAAGTTGATTCTGCTGCTAGCTCATGGACAGCTAATACTCACTCTCTGAGATTCGGAAGGGAATTATTCAGATTTCACTCGGCACAGCTACTAAAACACATACAGGTTGGTTATGTGACAGGCTCAGTGAGCTTGCGCAGTACGCCTGGCTATCAGCTTCAAGGCTTCAATAGGGGATTATCATGCTTCCGGGTTTCATGGGCGGGATTTGTCAACTTTGTGCATGTCCACTTCCGACGCAGTTCAACCAACGCATTCTCATCCTTTAGCGTCATATGTGAAAACGGCGCTATACTACGCACATGGCACCCGTTATCGTTAATATAACACGCGCGTGATGGTTAGGTTTAGGTGTGGGGTAGGGTAGCGTAGTCTCATATTACGCTTAAGGATTTATGACGCCTTGGGTTCGCGTGTTATATTAACGATAAAGGGTGCCATGTGCGTAGTATAGCGCCGTTTTTGCATATAGCGTCACATATGACGCTAAAGGATGAGAACGGGCTGGTTCAACAATGCCTGAGACGAATGCTATTTAAGTCACTGCTCTGTTCCACTTTGTAAATCTAACCAACAACACCAACCCTTCTTAAGTTTAATAAAACAAGGTAGCACGTTTGTTTGCAGCCGGAATTTTAGTGAATCAGACTAATTTACCAGGGATGCCGTATAAATAAACTTAGTGTAGTCCTTCATCAGTTCGCCAGCGAGATCGGTGATTCAACGGAAGTGGCAGTGCACAAAGATCACAGAATCCGGAAATACTACGTATCAGCGTGATAATTCCCTAGTTTCTCAGTTGAAATCAAGCAGCAACGTTCTAATCTGAAAGATGAAGCCTACCCGGAAGTGCGATAAACTGCAATACATCTCGAATCCGCTAGAGGCCGGTCCCAAAAGGGAGCAAATATCCATAGACTTCATGTTATAATGTCCGTTTTCACAGCATAAATTCATATGTTTACAGTTTGGTCCCATGGACTTTTATTGTAATCTTCAATATGTTCCGTGTGCCTGACAACTGTGAGGGGGGTGAATTTTTTTCTAACTCGTTAGTTTAGATCATATTTAGATATAAAACGTATGACAATTAAGGGCGGTTAACTTTGGTTGACAGCTGATAACGGGCTGCGCCGAGTGAATTTGACGTCTCGGCCATGATCTGACACAACACATCATACCACCTCTGTATCCTTTCTGAAACTTTTGTATTTTGTGTTTTCCAAGATTTTCCAGTATGGCGCCGCCCATCCCCCTCATAAACAGCCTCAAATCCGTTCTTCAGAGAGTCTATGGGTGACGTCACAGACGCTTCGTCCATATTTTTTACAGTCTGGTTGAAATCAATGAAATCAATATTTTTATCACAAGAGGTTGCTTTAACGTCTGTTTGGGGCGGAAAGTTCAGCTCTCCTAGTCCTAATTCAAGTGAGCATCCCCTAATGATGCTGTCCCCTGACTCTCTGTTAAATTCATGGTGTTCATGAATGGTCAGGAGACTTATTGCCAACTAATTTCTACTTATTAAGATTTCTAAGCATTTTAATTGTCTATTTCATCTCTTGTCTTATTCACAAGAGGTTGCCATGTGTGGTTTGTTTGGGGGGAATAGTTCTGCTCTCCCAGTACTAAACTGGGAGCGTTCCCCAATGCTGCTCCTATCCTCTGACTCTCCGCTATTTCATGGTGCTCATGAAAGGTCAGAGGACTCCCTGAGCAGACCCATACCGCCAAATTCTAATTATCAACTTTACTTGCAATTTATTCAATACAATTTCCTAATCATTTTTATTGCCGTATGTGTTCTTGACTTAATGGACCTGACAGATCTATCTTTAATTTCTCCAAGCTGATTGCTCACTATTTCAAGTTTGATTTTGACATGATATAAAGTGGTGATATCAAAGGGGCTGAGCAGTTTACTTAATTTTTAATTAGCCTTCCAATTCCCAAAGGTGAAACACATATGAAAACAAGAATAGGGATTTATCGCGTGAACCCATCACATCATTCATAACCTCTCTCAGCATGACAGCCATTGCGGCCGTCCGAAAGAAAAGAGAAATCGCTCCACCCAGAAGGACCCGGGCAGAAAGGCATCTTTAGAAATGCGTCTGCTGTGTAGCTCTTTCAGAGGAATTTGCTCTTTTTTCAATGAAATTACCTCTTTTAGACCACCACTGAAGCACCCAGGGGAACTCCTTGCACTTATCTGTGTACACTGAGAGAGACCGCTGAAATGTGCTGGTGGATCCAGCAGCGTAGGGAGGTGAATGGAATATCACTTCTCTTTTACCATAAGAGACATGGTGCTTCGGCTCAGGAAAACAAAGATGAATGAATGAGTGGAGCATGCCAGCCTTGGTTTTCTGGGCTCCAAGAGTGACCCCTAGTGTCCGTCTCAACACAACGTCGAAGTGACTGACAGATAGGAAACGTAATTTTCCTTTAAATGCAATATAACTTAGAAATTATGAAACTCCTCTTCTTTTTCTACCTGTTCTTCCTCTGTCAAATGCTGAAAGTACTCAGGCTAAACCAGTCTGCTATTTTGACATCCTTTGTCAGGCCTAAAGTTTAAACCTCCGACAGCACGTTGGGAAAAATCAATAGACCATTGCATGCCTGTCTGCACCCCGGCCTGTCTAATGACAACCTCGACCTTTCAGAGGCGCTAACTATATGAATGACACCTAATAACTGCAGGGCAAATTCAGTTTTGCCCCTCCCTTCCTTTTCAGTAGGTTTGGGAATCCAGACGCAGATGCAATATCAATCTCCAGGAATAATCTCCTGATCTTTAATATTTACTGCTTAGCGCTGCGTGGCGTATAGGCCCTACTCGTGGAATAGATACGATATTTACTTAGAGAAATGTTAAATAAATCTCCATTTTAATATATTTTGGATAAGTTCGGTAAGTGTGTAGCAAAAGTGGACATTTAGATGTATGAATTAGTAATAACAACCCAATAAAATTTAAGTGATCGCCAAATTCAAAGTGGTGCCTGCCAGTGTTGTTAATTGCACTTTGAAATCTTTGAATTTATTTTTTTTCTCCCTAAAACAATGAAGTAGAACTGTCAAATTAAACTGTAAATCCCATTACAAAAAAAAGGATTTTTTTTGACTGCTCTGAAATATTCAGTATAATAAATATTATATTTCCCAAACATATCAAACAATGTGCAAATTAAGAAATCGGATTATGCATTATTAATTAATTTGGTCTTACTGAAATAGAAATTCGAAACATAAGTTTTAATCAATCAATCAGTCAATCAATCAATCAATCAATCAATCAGTCAATTTAGACAAACTTACCCTACTCAGTTCACAATATTCACTTTACCCTACACAGTTTATTACTGTCATTGTTGTAACAGTGTATAAATCATTATAAATATAACTCATACATAACTCATTAAGTGTACAAGTACCAACATGTGGCAAATGTGGTAAACAGTATTACAAAGCAATTACTGCCATGCCGGGAAAACCACATCATACCAGTCTAGGGGCGCTTACACATTAGTGGGAAAATACATTTTAACTTTGTGGAAAGAGCAGTACGGTTTGAAATCACGTAGAAATACAAAATATTGGATCTCCAACAGCACAACATAAGTGTTCGTTTTGTAAATGTTATAATCCTCTTCAATAACCTGAGAGTAACTTGCATTACTTATTTGAAAAGGACTTTTACATTTTATAGAATGAACTATAATACACATGGCATCACTGTTTACATATTCAAGTGTTTGTAACTGACACGAAGACAATAACGGTATCATTTTCCAAAAACTTCCACTCTGAAACCGGTTTTCAAAAATTAGCATTTTCAGGCCCCCAAAATGCCATTGTTTTGTAAATGAACGGCCACAATGGATACAAAGTTTTGCTAAGTTATAATGGTGTCGAGTAAACCGCCCCATACGTAGTTTGTAGATCCTTGAATGCGGTAAACTTTCATCTGGCAGATGCAGGGCCAGCGGGTACACCCTATAAACTCTGCGCCCATCTGAAAGCTCATGCAGAGACGACTGTTGGATATATCTCTGTCTCTATGCTGGGTGTTTAGTGGGGGTGTAATTCTTCAATTGTAGATCTTCATATTTTGTGCTTGTTTTAAATCTTTTGAAAGTTGGTAATGTATATCCAGCTGTTATAATCCAGAAGACATTAAGTGGCTCTCAAGCCCTTTAATAAAATGGATTTCAACACTCTTTCAAATAACTCTATGGCATTTCATAATAAAATATCAAACAAATGAAAGGCTATTGAGGTTTTTGATATATTGTTTTTATTTTATGAGATACTGTATTTTCTCAGTACTAACTGTACTTTTGGAGCTTTTTTTAATTTTATTTTATTTATTTATTTTTGCAGTGACAAATACCCAACTGGTATTATAGTGCTTTTTTGTGGATGTTTAAAGCCAGTTCTCCTCAAGTTCACATACTGTATGTGTCCACACTCTATATGAAGTTCAAATCTGCTTACTTATGAGCCATTAAGCCAAGTTTCATATATACAGTAATATATATTCTTTATATGAACTATTCAATTGTAAAGCACTAAACAATGTTTGTAATGTAATGTTATTAAAATGACAATTATTTTCTATTTTCAAATAATGCCCCTTTCTCACTATAAACATCGTACACACTAATACATACTATTTTGATAATACTATATACTCATTTGTAATTAAGTGATTTTTAGCTAACTGACCAAAAAACAGGAAGCCTTTTCAGCACTTTTTAGCTCAAAACAAATAGTAAAGAACACAGAATACATGTGTATTTACTGCTTTATTTGTATTTTAGCATTTAGCCACAGGCTAGAACATGAACTGATTATAATTTCATGTATTCAAAGAGTTCAGAAAAATTATGAATGGGTCTGAACGCGAGACTAACTATCAGGACATACCGACACTACACTAAGGTTAGGGTTACGTTTAGGGGTTGATATTTGTTTCAGCTCTGTGATTGACATGCACTGATTGCATGCTTACGGTTGCTAAATGCTATGGTAAAAATTGGTTAATGTTAAGTTTCCTTACTAAATATGATTAAAAAAAAAACGAAATAAATCGGTAATACTTTACAATAAGGTTCATTAGTTAACTACATGTTATCTAACATGAACTAAGAATGAACGATACTTCTACTACAGCATTTATTGATCTTAATTCATATTCATTTCTGTAAATGTTGAAATTAATATGAATTAATATCAATAAATGCAGTAAAACTATCATTCATTCTTTGTTATACATTATTAAAATCAAAGGTTGTTAACATAAGTCAACTAACATTAACAAACAACGAATAGCTGTATTTTAATTAACTAACATTAACAAAATTAATACATACTCTAACAAAATGTATGGCACATTGTTAGTTAATACATTAACTAATGTTAACTTATGAACTGTATTGCAAAGTGTTACCAAAAAATCTAAAGGGATATTTCATGTAATGAAATACTGATAAAATTACAGTTTTGGAAGTGAAAAAGAACAATCATCTTATAATTTACAGTACATAATAATAATAATAATAATAATAAACATAAAAATATAATTCCGAGAATTGATGTTTATTTTGTTGAAATAACTGTTTCTTGTTCTTCTTCTTTGTTCATTAGGGTTTTATATCTTATGTTGATAAATGAATGTGCATTTCACATAACTAAATGAGGAATTTTTGTTTTGTGAAACAATGCCAATTCTATATCTATATCCACCATGATTCATTGATTGACAAATCCCAAACTTAATCCTGGATTAAAGCAAATCCAAATTGTCCCACTTGTAAACGCTTCATTTTCATGTGCGCTCGTCTTGTAAACGCGATAATTCCGACGTGACTTAAAAGCAGTGTGTTCTGCTTCGGTTGAGCTTTCTTAAGCATCACATCTGATTCACATCAAGTGTGAATCACACTGTGTAATCAGCAGCAGAGTGAGGAGAACCCCACGACCGCCCTGCTGCCCGCCTGACAGATGATCCTGGCCCCCGTAGACGTCCCGGGACAGCTGAGAAGTGTGCTGTTCATCTTCCTCTGACTCTTGCACCTTCCAGCAGCAGAAGCGGAGCTTGATGAATTGGTTCTTTCCCAATGCGGATGAAGGCGGCCTCCTTTTATGGCCGGTACTGAGCGCCAAGTCTGGTCCGAGGAAGGAGGGGGGCGGGTTGAGGTGGGAAGGTGCTAATTAATTTCAGTCTTGGTTAGGTGACCGGCTGGATTCCTGCTTAGCCAGACGCAAGCAGTGGCAAGCACTCCGGGGTCACGAGGTCAGCAGGGGAGGGGGACGGGCCAGACGATGGACAAGAAAAGGAGAGTTTCCTCCCTTTCTTCTTACTGAGACTGATTTACAGTCCACTCCATCAGCATGAACTGCATTTGGCATTTCCAGTCCTGCCAGAACGGCCCGGTGCACGGCTGTGATGTCTGTATCTGGTACCGGAGCGGAGACAGGGCTCAAGGGGCCGCGGTGAAGCCCGACACCTCACAGGCTGGGAGGGCCGTGGGGTGTCCCGTGACAGTCTTCAAAGGCTCGCCCCTGCCAGGCGCGCTATGACTGGCACTTTTATGACTTGGCAAAAAAAAGAGCCGCTGTCAAGAGAGGATATAGCACTCTTCTGTAAGGTTTAAGGTGTGCCTGATTCACAGTCACTGTCAGGGCCAAGACGCAAATACTAGCTGCCACACTCCGACCCCAAAGCCGCATGTGTTGGCATATCCAACCCAGTCAACACACCGTACCCTGTTAAAGCGACGGGTGTGCAAGCGCTATTCTGTTCTTTGGAAATACTCAGGCCTCGGGAAACCTGAAGGAACTTTCTGGGATTTTAAACGAACAGTTTAAATCTCGTTCCAAACCCATATGCCGTTAAAGGGATAGCCCATGATTTAAAAATGTCCTGGCTCTTCCAAACTTTATAATGGCTGTTTCTGTTTTGAAGTCCATAAAAGTGCATCTATCCATGATTAAAGTGCATCTATCCATTTTTAAAGTGCATCTATCCATGATTAAAGTGCATTGATCCTTGAGAAAAGTGCATTGATCCATGATTAAAGTTTATCTCTCCATGATAAAAGAGTATCTATCTATGATTAAAGTGCATATATCCATGATAAAAGTGCACCGATCCATGATTAAAGTGCATCGTTCCATGATTAAAGCGCATACTAAAAGTGCATCTATCCATGATAAAAGTGCATCTATCCATGATTAAAGTGCATCTATCCATCATTAATGTGCATCTATCCATGATAAAAGTGCAATTATCCATGATTAAAGCGCATCTATCCATAATAAAAGTGCATCTATCCATGATAAAAGTGCATCTATCCATGATTAAAGTGCATCGATCCATGATAAAAGTGCATCTATCCATGATTAAAGTGCATCGATCCATGATAAAAGTGCATCTATCCATGATTAAAGTGCATCCATCCATGATAAAAGTGGATCTGTCCATGATTAAAGTGCATCCATCCATAATAAAAGTGCATCTATCCATGATAAAAGTGCATCTATCCGTGATAAAAGTGCATTGATCCATGATTACAGTTAATCTATCCATGATTAAAGCGCATCTATCCATGATTAAAGTGCATCGATCCATGATTAAAGCGCATCGATCCATGATTGAAGTCCATCGATCCATGATAAAAGTGCATCTATCCATGATTAAAGCCCATCTATCCATGATAAAAGTTCATCTATCCATGATTAAATTTTCCACACGGCTCGGGGGGTTAATAAATCAGAAACTGACCATTCACTGCCATTATAAACGTTATACGAGCCAGGACATTTGTACTATCATCTCTGATATTTGTCTAAAAGAAGAATATCTACACCTAGGATGACTTGAGGGTGAGTAAATCTTGGGGTATTGTTTTATTTTTGGGTGAACTAACCCTTTAAGGCTAAACATCTCATTTGAGGGACAGTACTGTTTTGAGTAATTATACATACAGTAGTTTTGACCTCCCAATGATGCCAGTTTATGTCTAGTGCCAGAGTAGCCTGCAGAAAGGGCAGTGAAAGCTCTGTATGCCATAATTAAACAAAATGCATCAGTTTGGAAAATAAATGGCTTGTAGAATTTTCATTTTGGGGTGAATGATCCCCTCGGAAAGTTCAATAAGCAGAGGGAGTCAAATGTTCCAACTGTCAGCAATATCAGACAATGCCTTAAAATGGATAATATGCTCTGCAATTATATGACAGACGAGGTACTATGCTTGATTAACTTTGATTGCTGGCCCATTATCCAGCAAATAACAGCTGATGTGGCCATTAGAGAACTTAGTGAAACACATCTTTTCACCTTTTATTTTTAGACATTTGAATCACATCTCTTAGACACCCTATAATCATTGCTTGACGCATCATAACTTAAAATATAGTGGCTTATTTCTCTTTATATGTTATATTCATGTTTTATTATTATTTTTAATTTGTTGGCCAATCACATTCACATTCTCAGATAGAAGTTCCAAAGAGTATTGTTAGATGTGGACCCCAGTGTTACTAAAGTCAATATAATTTCATGGTTGGCATGATATAACTAAATAAATTCCTAATAAATTATTAATCTTTATTCATGAGGCCCTTGGTTAGATTGTTTTTTGTCTATGAAGTTGCTCTTCAGATGCGGCTTGTTGCTCTTTATTAGTTGTGTTTTACTCGTCTGTGCCCATATAAAAGTGTGCCACTCACTTGAAGCAGTCACCATTAAATTTTACTGTCACTGTTACACTGTCTCCTCTATCCAAACATGTCTAAGTTAGTACCCAATAAAATCTGCTTCATAACATTCTATAGGCGGACACTGACACCTGTTGGTCATATACTGAAAATGCGTCCTTATCAAAAATGTAACTGACTAACACAGTCTCATCTCATCCCGTCTTTTGACCATACGTCAACATCTGCCGTTTTAGGGTACCCTTTAATTACACAGTCTCATCCCAAGAAGTCATATAACTGACGTCTTGGGACGTCTTTTGACCATACGTCAACATCTGTCTTTTTAGGGTACACGTCGGTTGCATGACGATCCCAGGCCGTCATACAACTGACGCTTTACTTTTAACGTCAGTTAGGTGACGAGGTAGGTTTAGGGGTAGGTTTAGGTCTGGGGTAGAGTTAGGATCCGATAACGTCATCTGACCGACGTTAAAGGGTACCCTAAAACAGCGAGCGTTGACGTATGGTCAAAAATGACGTATGGTCAGTTACATGAGTCTTGGGATGAGACTGCGCTGAACTGACATATTATCTCTTATAAAGTGATGGCATCAATGTCCACAGCAGATGGTTCAAAATTACGGGGTAGCTTGAATTATAATTTATGTTCATGCAATTTGTATGTTTATAATTGTGTTCATATTGTTTCTTAGTTATGTTTAGTATTAAAATCACATGTCCCAAATTTGAGTAAAAATTGCCTAATAAAAATGGCAATATACCTCATATAAAATGGAAACAAGAGAAAAATATAATGAACTAAAAAAAATCTATCTTAAAGGGGACATATCTGACATATATTAAAGGGGACACGACTGTCGTGTGGTGTTGTGACGCCGCCCCACATTTGTACGTTGATGGGCGTTCCTCAAGTTTGCCACATGGGCATGTATTGACCCAGCAGGGGAATGTTGTGTATTTAAAACATCTGTTCGAAGAAGTGATGTGTATGGATTTCGTTGAGCAGTCATGAATCAAAAACAGAGAACGATCATTGTTGCTGCTCTGCTCTACGTCCAGAGGAAGGACCCACATCGTCGCCATTGGGTTCACCTGATCTGCAGGGAAGTTGCCCGGCAGAAGTGTGGCAAGTCAATCCGATCTCATGGGCATTCGTACTAATTTTACGAGGTGGCTAATTCGTAACAATTCATACAACCTCAATCGTACGGATTAGTCAGATTTTTGCTAAATCGAACATATTTTACTAATTGGCCAATTCGTATGAATTCCTACGAATGATCTACCCCTGACCCCGCCCCTAAACCCAACCATCACGTGGGTTTAGACAAATCGTACGAATTCGTACGAGTGAGGTCGTGTGAATTAGTACGAATTAGTCACTTTTTAATCACTCGTACGAATTCGTATGAATTGGTCGTGAGATAGGGTAGGGCGAGTACTACTGCCTTGTGATGGAGCTCCGGCTTGACGATGACATGTTCAGAGAATTTTTCAGGCTGTCCAATTTTTTTATATTCATAAAAGTTTAATTTGTTAAACAAAAGTCTCATGTTTATAGGAGATCCCCTCCACCTGAACCTCATGCACCCTTTCCCTGGCCCCCATGTCCCTGGAGAGCAGAGGGTGTACAACTACTGCCTCAGTCGTGCCAGGCTTGTAGTCGAGTGTGCTTTTGGCATTCTGTCTTCAGAGTGGAGAAAGTACAGAAGAGTCCCACTACTGCTGAGACATGTGACAGAGCAACTTGTGTTCTCCACAACTACCGTCGTGTCATGACCCTGTGGAGAAGGAACAGGGCAGGTAGTTACCGTAGGCCTGGTGAAGGTAGTTGTCTTCCTTGAAGGAGTTTCCAGGATGTCTACTAACAATGCCACACGGGAGGCCTTGAGAGTGAGAGGCAACTTCACCACTTGCTGTATTTCAGCAAAGAGGGTATACAGTTCCTTGGCAGATCCAGGCATAAACTGACCAAGCAGCGTCATAACACAACGGCTCTTTTAAGAGTCACCCACATTGTCCTTTAAAAGCAGAGTTCCGAAGCACACTATACGCAAATACGCATTACCCCAATTAAGAAGCTCACACAGACACTGTGCAAGGTCAGGGAAAACAGGTCCTGGCCCTCTGGACTTGGCTTTTGGACCAAATGCTCCTCGCGAGAGCCACTCCTTGGTGAGTTTCCCTGAATAATTAATGAAGCATTGTCTTATTCACTTATTACTAACCAGTTTGACTTTATTTCTGTTGTACATCTACCAAAGTTCTTAGTAAGAATTAAAAGCTGTTTAGCTCTATTAATGCTGACGTTTTATTGAACATATAATATCATTTAAAGTCACCATTATGGTAATGAGTGTTTCCATTTGTTGAGCACTTTAATTCTCTTTCATCCACTACAACAGTTCACTTATCAAATGACAAATTAACAAATCAGTGACACTTTTATTGCAATACATTACTGCAAATGTTGATTCTTTTCAAATGAAAAGTATTTCTTTTTACTTTAATAAAAAATAGCTTGATTAGTGATCCAACTCTGCCATGTCCTCGATCAGTGAACACTGTGTTAATCTCAACATTTCATTTTGACTTTTTTTTCTCGAAAAACGACTTAATTCTCGATATTTAATGAATTATTCTCACAATTATTTCATCTTTTTTTCGACTTTTTTTTCTCTCTCAAACGACTATTCTCGAAAATTAAGTTTATTCTCAAGATTGTATTGCGAGGTTTTTCTCTCGAAACTCAACGACTTTATTCTTGATATTTAATGAGTTTATTCTCAAGATTGATTTCGACTTTTTTCTCGAAATGTAACAAGTTTTTTTTTCTCGAAACGACTTTATCCTCAATATTTAATGGGTTTATTCTCAAGATTGTATTTCGAATTTTTTTCTCGAAATTTAACGAGTTTAATTTCGCATTATATGACTTTAAACTCGAGATGGTTTCGGGTTTTTTTTTTTTTTATTGCTTGGCAATCCTCTTCCGTACAATTCAAAACCAGACAATATTTAAAAGAATGACTTGAAATGACCAGTATGGCACTTTGATTGTACTAAAACAAAATAATTAAGTCAGCCTTTTAACTTAAAAATTTAACTTGAAATGGTAGAAAATATTTAACAGTGTACCAAATGTGTTGAGCTCTGGGTCCCCGACCAGGATTGAAAATCATAAGTGCAATTTTACGGCATGGGATTTGATAAAATGTTAGTAGCCTATAGTGTTTTATAAGGTCTTTCCAGAAGATGTCGCCATATACCTGCTCAGAGATTCCAATTCAAGGACCACCAAAAACAAAAAAACTCTCAGATTCAAAAATACAATGCAAACACACTTCTTTAAGTAAATGACAAAAATGTGATATACACATGTAATTATATGCTTAGAACAAATTCAAATGGTTAATCAATAAATCAATCATGAATGTAACATATTGCTATGTGTTTTAGGATTTGCAGATAGGCATAGTTCAAAATGAAATGTTGTTATAGAACATAGACAAGCTTGAGTGCAGATATAATTTTAAAGAAACTAAACTGTTATGCTCAATGAAAATGAAACTGGACTAAAATGTTCAGTTCTAATGTAGCCAACAGTTTTTGTGATGTGTGCGTTTTCATTTTAGTGGCCACTACACCATTTGAAGATTAATATATATATATTGGGTAACATATTTGTGGGGATGTTGATGTGGTGAGACATCTGGAGCATCTGGTTTTCTTGCTCAGATTACAGACTAGAAACTTCTAAAATCTAGTGGAGAACAAGTTAAAGACTGTAAAGACAAAAAAATCAGCTGGATTTTGATATGCTCTTATAAAATATCCAATTCATACTATCTAAGAAATCAACTGTGCTCAAGTTATTGTCAAGATGGAACATGTCCATAGTGTTTAACACTGGAAAATATCCATTGCCTTCTCCACTCTGTGGTTTTAAAGATTAAAGGTTTTAGGTTAGTATTATCCACCACCATCAGGTCTGCCACTATACTATTGAAATGGAAAAACAAAAATATTTGCTTAAGGGGGAGAGGCATTCCTGGAATAAATTAGATGTGAACACTTTAATTAGAAGTGACATAACACTAAAAGTGCTTAAGAAAGGTGAGATTGTTTAGAGGAATGACGTTATAGGCAACTTGTTTAATTTGTGTAATTATTCTTATTAACTATAATTATTGAACTTAAAAAATAAGGAAACGCCCTAGTGATTTCAACAACCAGTGTGTTTATCATGATCAAAGCTTTTCACAGATGTTTTTCTCAGTTCATCTTTTCTTTTCCTAGACCTAGATATCTCGCTCCACAAACTAACTCTATGCATGTGTTATTTTTATTTTATACACTATTGACACTATTTTTATTGTATCTATTGATAGATAAAACTGCTAGTTGCATTACACATGTTACCAATTCAGGTGTGTTAGAGCAGATTATGAATTAAAAATTTGACTATCACTTCATGTGGACACTCATTACTGCTGTAAAAATATTTAGCTTATAATTTTGCTTTTACTTTTATTGTGTTACAATAATCTGTATTGCTGTGTAACGTAACAGGTACATTCTCTTTGAATCTTTTTTGTTTATTGTTTGTGAAGAAATTTTCTATAAGGCGCAATTATTTCACTTTTGATTATTTATAATAAGTTGCATTGTGGGGATAGGTGTTTGTGCTGTGCTCTGTGTCCATTACAAATTTCATATAAGTATATTTAAGATATTGAGTTTCTTGGTGACATTTTTAAACAACTATATTAAAGATCTCTTAAAATGTATAAAAATAAATAATAATAATAATAAAAACTTAAAGGAAAATAACATAAAATACATCAAATAAAATACAAATAAAATACATCACACTAAAGCAATGCCATGTTATTGGAATTTATCCCAGGAAAAAAATCACGGTGGGGCCGATGTACAGGGGCTTGAAAAGTGGGCCCTTCATTCGTTTCCGCATGGAATCCATGACCCACCTATCAGAATTAGCCCCAGTATGGGTTTGTCCATGGGTTCCATGTCAGGTCTTTTATGCTGGGTCTAATAAAGATAAAGCGGTAACACTTTACTTGAAGGGGTGTGCATAAGACTGGCATGACACCTTCATAACCATGACATGGCATATGTCTTGAATATGAAGTAAGGTTTGTGCATGTTTATGACAGCTGTCATTAAGTGTCATTCGCTCAATAATGACATTTTGAATGCAAATATGACATTTTTTAAGATGTCTTTGTTATGACATCTTGATATAAACCTTAACCTGTCAGTGTCTTTGTCATGACAACTTGACATGTCATGTGGTTGGTTTTGACATTTTAACTGTGTCATGGATATTTTTCGTGACCTCAACTACAGTGGTTCACATTGAATTTAGCATTAAAATTTTATAATGGCTTCATGACAGCCAATGTTAAAACCAACCACCTGACAGTTTAATATTATGTTAACCAATGGTTTCTTAAGTTTGATAATTCATCTGCTATGTCATGTTTATGACAGGTTGTGTTGTCTTGGTAATGTCAAGATGTCATGATAAAGACTGGTTATGATGTTTTGGCTTATGTCAAGGTGTCATAAACAAGACATCCCAAACAATGTCATTAAAATGTCATAATTGAGCGAATGACACTTGTCATAAACAGGCATAAAAGTTCCTTCATATTCATAACATTTGTCAAGTCATGATTATGAAGGTGTCATGTTAGTCAACGTGTTACCTATAAAGCTGACCAGATTCACATTTCAAGACATACATAATTAACAACTGCATACACAAAAAGTGATATTCCTATGAGAAAACAAACAATGCCTATCCTAATCTAGAGATTGTGCACATTAGCATTTGCTATGTACTGTAGGCTAAGCAATGACACCATATAAACTGCTGAGTAAATGACCCAATGAACAATGGAGCAAAGTTGCATAAAGAATAGGCTAAAGCAAACGACACATAACAGGTTGTGACGACTCTTTATAGGGTGTTTCTGGCATATCATAAACTTGTAGATTAATCATTTGTGGATTACACTTACTGTCCTGCTTTATCCAACTGCATTATCCCTGCAGGAAGATTTCTGAAAAAGAGAGAGATGGAGAGTGTGTAGAACATCATGCCTGAGTGTTTTTATCAAGAGGCTAAAAAGCATTTATGCATGATAATGTACAACATATACAGGTTTCAAAGAAAGTATTACTAAATATTCTGGAAACCACATCTAAAAATTCAAATAGATCGTTCTTGAAAAGTTGTGAAAACATCAAACCTCAAACCTCAAAACATCAAAATAGCATATTTTCTATTTTCTATTTTTATCCTTTTTTTATCACAAAACATTTCCAAACCAAACTCCAATACATGTGGAAAGTTTTATTTTGAATCTGGACATCTGAATGACACGCTTCAAAAACAGTGAAAACACAAAAATATAAACAAGGTCACATTACATTTCACTGAAAAACAAAACATAGCTTACAATGGCAAATCTGTGTAAACAATGTATCACAACTGCCAAACATTTCACTGAAGTTCAATTATTTCAACTCTTTGAATAGAAGAGCTTGCAAGTTTATGCACAGGGAGTCTGACAAGAGCCATGTTTTCTGAGGTAAAATAAATAAATAAATAAACTTTAAAAACCTTTAAAAAAAAGGTTATATAATATCCATAAAAGTTTACCTTCAGTAAAGGTGGAATTAATTGAGATACCTAAAACATTCCAGGGAAATGTGCTGACAACATCATAAATGCCATTTCTGCAATGTTGTGTGCAAAAACTCAAATATATATATATATATATATATATATATATATATATATATATATATATATATATATATATATATATATATATATAGTATCGTTTCCATGGTGACAACCACACCCAAAATTAAAATGGACAGAATTCATAAAAAGTATTTTAATTTTAAGTCACCATGAAATCAAAATTCTTTTTTATATACAATATTGCAGTATCAATTTATTATAGCACATCATTATTAGGCTACTATTTTAATTCATGTGTCTCACAACCTTAATGAATCACTTACGCAATCGCAAAAACCACAATCACTTCCCCTCTCTCTTGCAGCATCTCTTCTCTTCTCTGATGCGTTCACTGCCGTGAGGGCGGAGCAACCTGTCACTCACATGAGATCCACCAATAGCAAACCACAACCATCCACAACAATCCAATCAATTCAAATCAAGTCCAGATCCGACATTTGCTTTTTGCCTTGTCCAAATACCCACACTTGCGTTGCGTTCTTATCACTTGACCACTTGTCTACTTGCATGATCTATTGCAACACTGTCTCACGCCCAATTCGTACGAATTCGACGAATGATTAAAAAATGATTAATTCGTACTAATTCGTACGACCTCACTCGTACGAATTTGTACGATTTGTCTAAACCCACGTGATGGTTAGGTTTAGGGGCGGGGTAAGGGGTAGGTCATTCGTACGAATTCATACGAATTGGCCAATTCGTAAAATATGTACGATTTAGCAAAAACGTACTAATTCGTACGAGTGAGGTCGTATGAATTGTTACGAATTAGCCACTTTTTAATCGTTCGTCGAATTCGTACGACTTGGTCGTGAGATCAAGTGTTTTATTAAGTAGGCGTAAAGACTGCAAGTGTGTGTAAAACTTTTGATTATTCGATGGGACACACTTAATCTTTACAATTGTTTTAAATGTATTAGCTATATTTTCAATACTTTGCATTTTAAAATAAACTAATACATGTTTGTTCAGCAGTCGCTAACTAATAGAAGACACATGTTTAAAATAATGTAGTGCTTCTTATAAAGTTCTAAAAACGTTGCAGATGTTCTACAAAATAGTCCTACACATACCATATCTTTGCACCAATAAAAAACACTAAATGTTTTTACTATACCAAATTATAGTGGAATGTTTTCCTCGACATCTCATGATTTTTCAGGGCTCCTGAGCTCCCAAACATAGAGCATGATGGGATACGCTTAGCTTCGAATACTGCAGTATTGGATATACTGTGGGTTTAGTGTGCATTAAGGGCACTGCACTTTGTTATTTTAAGACATGGGACATTCCTGAATAGGCCTACTTATTTCCTGTCACATACACACCTCTCAAGTGGCCAAGACCGCAAGTGTGGCTATTATTCAGACAAGGCAGAAAACCCACGTTTAAATTTAATATAATAAATGAAATCTCTGTAGACACTTGCATTTTTTGCACTACTATATGTGTGTCCCATTGATTAATCATAAACTTGAAAATAGAGGAAACTGGTCATGCAAGGAGACAAGTGCAAGTGCAAAGTTGTGGGTGTTTGGACAAGGCATCTGTCTGAGAAGCCGTCCACTGGGGTAAACGTCACAATAGAAAAGAAAAGTTAGAAACATTTTACGATAAGGTTCTTTAGTTAACATATTAAATCATTAAACATGAACTAACAATGAGCAATAAATGCGTTACTGTAATAATTAATCTTTGTTAATGTTAGTTGATAAAAATACAACTGTTATTGTTTGTTCATATTAGTTCACACAATGTTAGCAAATAGGCTACAACATTTGATTTTAATCGTAGTAAATGTTGAAATTAATATCGACTAAGATTAAAAAAAAAATGTTCATGTTAACCAAAGTTATCTAATGAACCTAATTGCAAGTGTTACGATAAGTCTATCAAAACTTCAATTTCTTGTCGACTTTAAGAGTTTTAATATAGGCGTGTATGCGTGCATTATTAATAATGATTATAGGTATAATTTAGTATAATTTGTATAATTTACTTATAAACGCTTCCAGTATTGTATAAGCTTACTGGAGACTGTAATTAGTATTCTTTTTTTGTGATTGAGATTAGATTTTACTGTTCTAATCATAATAAATAAAAACATTCAAGGTCGTTGCAGTCATTATAGAAAATCACATACAGAAAATGTGCAGAAGGCACCCTATAGACTTTTTTTTTTTTTTTAGTACGAAAAGTACGAACAGAACGGTAGTAAGCCAGTGGAAACACCGCCCAGGACAGGAAATCCTGGCGCTAGCATGTGTGTACTGACAGAGCTGTTCTCCAATGGGAGGAGAGGAGGGGAAGTCTCATAATCCTCTGACTCTACTACGAAGGTGAAGCGAAGCCAAAGCAATGGAGAGGAACCGCGTCAAAATGCTCGTTTAAGTTTGAAGAAAAGTAAGGTAAGGATTGACCAGAAGCACTTTAAGAGCTACATTTTGATTTTGAAAATGTTGTGTGTTAGAACTGGCATCATAGTGAGAGTGAGAAGAAAGTTTGGGCGACCCCAGGGGGATCATAACTGTGAGCTCTGGGAGCTGCGCTTGGAAATCTGTCCGCTGTACTACTGAAGATAAGCACTTTATTATGTCAAAACAAACGTTATCTTGTAAGTTTTTGCATTTGTAAAAACGGAAATAACTTCGCGTGTACACCGTAACTGGTAGTAGCGCGATACCTGTTGAGTGTAGCCTACATGTTGATGTATTTATTGTGGAACAGCGTTATCTACATTTTTTTTTTGTGTGTACTAGTTACGTAGAAATGTTACGTACTGCAAATTTACTGGACTTTGGAAATAAATAAAAAAATGAGGAAAAAAATAAAAGTAACATATAGTATTTAATTACTTTAAAATATTTGATTAGAGTGGCTATTCTAAAATATTTTTTTCATTATCTTTTGTCATTTTTATGGCTTTTTAAAAGTCTTTTAAATGTTTTTTTTTCATGTTTAAATGTATTTTTATTTTATTTTTTGATATATTTTGATCTTTTTTCAATCATTTCTATTTATGTCGGTAATCTTCATCGTTGATAACATAACCAATTGTGAATACCATTAAAATCTTTTATTATTATTTTCATTTTACAAAAACGATTTCAATTACAATTTGTTAATTGAACCGTATAATGGTTTGCCATTATTTTGAATGTTGGGGATCCTGTCCCCTTGGGCTTAATCAGCCATACTTTTTCAGTTTACTGTGTAGCTGGATACTTTGTGGGTTTTGTTAGGTATTTAGGAAAAAAAAAATAACTTAACAATAGCAAGGCGATGTGTCCAAAAATAAACTATGCCAGCGTCACATGACTAAATAGAGGAGAGCATAGATAGCAGTTTGCCTTAAACAACTTTGACATATTAGCAGTCATTACAGAAATCACTTAATTGTGTAACTACGCCAGTGTTACGTTTGTAACACCAGTGCTCTATAATCATAATGGAGGTTTGTGATAAATGTAACAACAAATGGTAAACTTCAATATTTTGTGTAGAATTAAATTGGATGTGTATATGTTAATCACATCTTAATGATTAAGAAGGATGTTTAAAAGTTTTATTGAGACTTCATATAAAAGCAAGACCAATTAAATATGCGTTACAAAAAGTTACGGATGTTAAGGCCTATTCACACAACTATAATGATAACAATAGTTTTGAAGATTGTTCTAAATGTTAAAAATCCACACAACAACTATAACGATTTGTTTTTCAGTTGCTGAAAGATACATTAACAGCCAATCAGAGGCCGGGTATTTACATTTGCCATTGCTTTCCCTTACTCTTCGCCATTGCTTTCCCTTACGCTTGCCTGTGTGGTTACAGTGGAGGGTGAATATAATTGTTTGTACATCTTAGACAGAAGACAGAACGGGACATTTAATGCTTATAATCTCTTGGAAAGGCCTTTGTTTTAAAACTGTTTGGGAACAGTGTCTCCAGTCATTTGTGCTGAATCTCTTTGTGTATTTTAACCTTGGATCCAATGTACACTGGTTGCACAGTCCAAACTGTCTCAACTGCTTTTGAAAAACTCCTTAAATACAGACCACTCTCTTAGTTTCCACATCAGGCCTCGCTTTAGCCAGGTATCATCATCATAGCAGCCCTACATGGACAACATCTGCCCAGATGTGCATTCCTCCTATTTAAGAACGTTTATATTCTGTAAATACTAGAAAATGGAATGCAAACATGAGAGACATGAGTTTGTTAAAAAAAAAAAAAAAAACTCTCTAAATGCAGGAAAGCGATACGTCTGCAAAGTTTGTTTGGCGGTAGAATTGCACGGCTCCATCCCCTCTGAATCCTCTCTGGTTTTCAGACTTGCCAAGCTCTGTTCCTCATTCAAGCACACTCGTTTTCCAATGCATATTTCTGCACGCATTATGAGTGGCAATCAATTTCGAATTAGACTTGATTGCTCTTTGTTCTGTCAGGGGAAAAGGGCCTCAGCGAGGGGGACGTGGTCGACTATCTCACTGGCACGTCGACGGTGTGTTGGCTCTGGGCTGCTCCAAGATTTAACTTGCTTGAGGCCCTAGATGGGATTTCATACATTTTGCTTAGGCTGCCTAAACGATTTCATATGTATTTGCTCAAGATGAGTTTCCCTAGAAAAGATATGTGCATTGGACAGTAATTTGGCGACTAATTGTGCAGCGTGATGCTTTAGATTTTGTCATTTTCCTTAAAACTGTAATGCGAGGACAGGGTGAGTCATTGCAGAAGAGTTCACGTTCGTTAAGGGTTTGTTTATGAGTTGAAAGTGTCGAGGTCTGGTGAAGCCCCACAGTTGGGAAATGCGGTAATTAAACTGAAATAGAGGATGTCTGTCCAGGTCTTTGAAGTCTACTTGGTAAAATGCAGGACATGGCTGGGTGTGCAATCAGCGAGTGTATTTTTGTGTTGATTATATCAAATTCATTTTTTTTTGTTCCCTCAGTACACACATTTTGACCTGATTGAAGCTTTTCTATAATGAAATGAAATGATATCAGATTCACCATCATCATTTGAAATCATTTTCATATGGCATTTATATTGCGTAATCTGCACTGTTTTTAGTTACACTTTACAGTTTAGTTAACATTAGTGAACTACTACTAATAATAATTTATACTTCTACATGGGAGTCAGCGATACGACAACAATCTTATATCACAATATGAGTCCTTTTATTTCTCAATAACAATATATATATATATATATATATATATAATGAAAAAACTCTTAAGCTTTCTGAAGACAAGTAAACTGAAAAAGCACAATGAAAACAAAGACAGATGAAAAAGGATTAAATGAAACACTTTAAGCACTAAAAATACAACATAAAATGTATACAGTAAATGTATAAAAAATGCATAGTCTTTACTGTGTAGCTAAATTAAATATACATTTATTATTTTTAAAGTCACAGTGGTTCAATCAAGAGCAGTGAGAGATTTTCTCTTTTTGTTGTTTGATTAGCATTAATAATGACAGCATTTGAATGCTGTCACTTTAAGACCGACTGCATGGATCCATTTACCTGTGCTTTTTTATCAATTATTTACGTTCACTTAAGACATACATTGATTTGTTTACTTGCAAGTACATGGTCAGTAGGTGACAAAAAGCACTCAGTTCAGTTCTCACACACTCTATGAGCAGCTACTTCATATATTGAAATGAGTTCTGTTTCTCTGCTAATTGCCTAAAAAACACATGCAAATCATAAGCTTTCATAACCTCCCAACTAAACAAAATCATGCGAGCATAACCGCGATAAAGATCGATTGTCCAAAATCTCTACCGGTTGACCAATGTCTTCTAGTTTATCATGTATACAGTACATCGCCTATCCCTGCTTCAACAGAATTTTTTAATCGTATTTAATGTCAATTGCAACATTTACTAATACATTATTAAAATCAAAATTTGTATCTGTTAACATTAGTTAAAGGGATACTCCACTTTTTGTTTTTGGAAATAGGCTCATTTTACAGCTCCTCCAGAGTTAAATAGTTGATTTTTACCGTTTTCGAATGTATTCAGCCGATTTTCTGATATTTAGAAGAATATCAGTAACCAGACAGTTTCTGGTCTCATTGACTTCCAGAATATTTTTTTCCAACTATGGAAGTCAATGAGTCCAGAAACTGTCTGGTTTCTGATATTCTTCTAATTATCAGAAAATCGGCTGAATGCATTGGAAAACGGTAAAACTCAACTGTTTAACTTGGAGTTGTAAAATGAACCTATTTCCAAAAAAAGTGGAGTATCCATTTAATGCTTTTTTGAACTATAATGAACATACAATGAACAACTCTAATACTATTGTAACTAATGTATTGTTCATTGTTAGATCATGTTAGTTAATACATTAACTAATTAGGAGTTATAGCAGTAATAAAGGTTTAGCAAGGATTGTTTGTTCAGGGAAGCAGGTGGGAACATGCAAACATGTAAAGACTTTAATTATAGAATAAACAAGCACAAAATGAAAGTTAAAGATACACAGATAAACAAAATGTGATGTAATGGTCCAGGCCTGGTCCTCTCTTTTCCTTCACTGTTGTCGCTCCTCCGTGAGCTCGTCCCGCTCTCACAACTCTTGGCCTCGTCCTGCTTGCCACATAAGGCCTCACCGGGACAGCATTCTTGCAATGCACGAATTTAAGAGCACTTACACAAAATTTTATGATGGAAAAAGCACTTTTTGGTTTTCAACTGCAACAATGTTCTAACTCACAGAATCAGACACTACCGCTTTTTATATAACACATTTCCCGACCCCGTTTTGAGTTTTATTACAGTGTAACAAGGTTCATTGTTATGGAAGAAGAAGGCGGGAACCGGCGAACATTCCAAAGATTTTAATAACAAAATCAAACAAAAACAGAACGAAAGTAAAAAAACAGCAGCCCCTCATGGACGACTGCTGTCACATAATAAAAAAACATAAACAACACAACATAAATCCAGACCTGTCCTCTCTCGTCCTTCACCGTCGTGGCTCCTCCTTTTATGCCTCCAGATTGCTTTCTTACCTAAAACTGAACGGATTGTTTGGTGCAAATCTGAACACGATTTCCGTGCTCATATGTGCATAAGAGAACCTAAGTAAGGGGGAAAACTTACTAGGTTCTGAAACAAACACTCCAAACGAGCTGGATGTGAAATTACTTTTGGAAAGTGGGAAAGGGGGACAAAAAAAAAAAAAAAAACTACAAAAAAACTCTTAAAAAAATAATAGATTCAACAAAGTTAAAAGTATATAAAATCCATTTTTTAAAACGAGTATCATGCTTTTCTTTTTAAAATCATCTTATGAAACATAAGGGTTCTAATTAACCTTATACTGTACGTGTTGGCAGTTTGATTTTAGGCGGTAAGAATGCTCTTGGCTCGGGCCTGTCATGGCAACTCGCTTTGATTCAGCTAAAGCCTTTTATCTCTGAAGATCTCTTGCTGCCACTCAGATTTAATAAGGGGTTTCAAATGGTTGTAATCCGTCTGAGGAATGTCCTCACTATGCACACATTACGAGAATAAATGTTTGGTAGACATATGATTTCTATTAGTAAAGATATTCTAACAAAGTTCTGTCTGCAGAAAGTTTGTTTGTGCTGTAGTGCTTGAGTCTGGATGCTGCGCAGTTTTTGTTTCCCCTCTCATGCCAGAGACAGGCATTCTATGAGCCAAGCATGTTGGAACAGTGGTAAGAGAATATGTCTGCCGTTTCCCAGCAGGTGTGACTCATAGGCACAAAGAAAGTACTTTATCTTCCGGCGAGAACTCCCATCTGTTTGGGAACCATATACAAATGCATATATACCTGCAGGCAACATCTGATACTCTAGCTGTCATGCTGTTTGATGCTAAGCAAACCTTTTACCAAAGGATCATCTTCAGTTGTTTGTGAGACTTTTCAGCCCCTATCACATGCAGCAGGTCAAACAGTATCTCCTCCGCAGGGAGTCGTGTCAACCTTCAACCACCCTGAGACTTGATAAATGACGCTGGAGAACATTCAACAAGCCATTCAGAGCACTTCACAATGCACTCCAGGGGTTTATACTCCCCATGACTCACTTGGCATTGATTGAATATAAAGAGTCTCAGTGCCATATTCCTCATGCCAGATACAGAAACAGGCTCTTGCAGCTGCTGGTCTGAGCTTTGTGTCGTCTGACATTTATTTGCTTTCGCTCGTTTGCTGAAATGACATGTTGGCGTTGTGGAGTTTTGTGCTGTTCGTGATGTGGTAGCTTGTCGAAGTGAGCTTTGGCCCGTAAGGCCTCCATAATTACATGCAGCGGGACTGTGGCGCCATTTTAAATGCCAAGCAGCCGAGGCTGGTGTTGAGCTGTCGTTGTCGATGAGGTCCTTCTTCAGAGTGATCTTCTAATTCCTTGAGCGCGCCGACGTCTGCTTTCGAAGAGCAGATAGTGGCTTTCGCATGGTGTGGAGGTTGTCGGGTCAGTGAACGTTTCCAAGTTTGGCTTTAACTGTGACTCACAACTGCGGTATACGGAAACCTCTCGTTCGAGGTAAATGACTGGTGTCATAAACCGAGAACGCTCCAAAGTGCAACTTCCATGAAAGGTGCTCCTTCCAAGAGAAAGTTTGTGCCATACTAAGTTGTAATCAAGTCTTCAGGCCATGTTTGGAACCACAGAACAAGGCAATCAATCAGTTGGGGATGCTTTTGTCCTCTCTGTTTAATCCTGTGCTGAGTAAAACGAGGGTAAGTGTTCACGCACAGTCTACCTTCGAGCAGAACTGGCTGAGGCTGCAATTCTCCTGGGAAACCAGCCAAAAGCTTAGTGAATAGCTGGCATCTGGTAGCCATCTTATTTTGGCCAATGCCTGAGGAAATTCCAGCCTTGAGTGGCTATGATAGCTCTTGTGCTCCGCAGCCTTATCCCCGTTTCACGTCAAACTGATGCCTGTTTTCAAAGCCAGGTCCAAATGTGTGTAATTTACCCTTTTCGAAAAGATTCTTAGCTGTGTCTGTCAAACTGCTCAAACATTGACTGTGAGCAGTCCACAAACAGATGCTATTTTCTTTCTTTGACTGGTTAGATCATCTGCTTTGCCCATTGGGTCTCACGGAGGCTTTGGGTGGGCAACTTGAAATATGCATTGGCTCACTTGTTTATTTGCTTTTTGTGTCATTACCAAGGTTAAATTTACTTATACACTTCCTTAGAGACACTGGAGCCTTGCAGAAAGGTCGACGTCTTTTGACAATGTGGATAACTTTTTTTTTCTTTTGATCTGCAACCATGATTATTCTCATGAATTTTATCCAGTCCACATAGTTTGCCAACAATTTGTCATTGAGCTAAACCTAAAAGATAAGTTCACACAATATTAAATTTGTTTCATCTTTCGTTGGGACCAGAGCTTTCAGGATTTAAAGAGAGCAAAAGCTCAATAAAAGTTTCATATAAGTTATTCCATATTACTAACAAAGTCATACATTGTTGTACTGGGTCACTGAGAACTGGATCAGTCCAATCCAGACATTAATCATTAATCAGCTTACAGGTTTACTGTAACGTTTGGATCCAAAGTTTACTGTCAGTTTTTTTTCTATAATTTCTATAATACTAGGTTTAGTTACAAGTTTTTTTGTTTTTTTTAAACAGCCTACTTTCCATTGGTTGCGTTTTTGCAAAACCCACAGAAACACGAGAGGGCTGACCAATAGATTTATGAAAAGAAATAAAAATGACGAAAAATGAAGATGCAAATTTTCTGCCCAACAGTGACGATATACAATGAATTCTGAAATGAGATTGATAGTCTGCTTTGTGGTATTCAAAGTTACATCATGTCCTAAAAAGTTCATTTTTAGTCATAAAATGTGCGTTCCATTCGACCATAAGTGGACTGCGAAGTGGACTTCACAGGGTATTTCGCCATCTTAAGTGAGATTCCAATTCGAAGGGAACAGACCATGTTCATTTCGAAGGGCACTGCAAACGGCATAGGGAATAAGGGAACAGGAAGTCAGTGAAGTCCACTTCAACTGATATACCATGTTCAGGGAGTTGGGAGCAGTGAACACTGCGTAGGGACCCTATCGAATGGAACGCACCTTAAGTATTATTTGCCATAAGCAAGTTGGTAGTCCACACAACATAATTTAAGCGCTGTTGTCATGGTTACAAAAATTCCAGGATTTCTTTGTAAGCCTGAAAATTATGAGTTGTTGCACAACTATACTTTATCTTGTACCTAGTGTTTATGTCTGGACAAAGTCCATATCTTCAGATGATTAAAACATTCTTTTTTGAAATGGGCAACCTCTCTCTCAGTAGACTCGGACCCATCTACATTCTTCTAGAATAATGCTGTATATTTGGGCTCATATTCTGCAAGCACTGCCAGTCAATTATCTGTAAACCACACCTTTATCTGAAGGGTCCTGGGTGGTCTATAATATTCAAGTTATGAAGAGAGAACACAAGCCATGGTCCCCTGTGTATCCACATCCTGGACTGTTTAGCAACCTCTGCCCATTCAAACAACAGGGAAGATTACTTACAGCTTTATTTTCCTTGAATCCCTTGATACTCGTCTCTCGTTGCGAAGATGTGCTTGAACCGCTCTCTTTCTTTTTCCGAAGACCTGCAGTGGCCCCGCACCGCAGGCAACTCTGGGAAAACACATCCAATCATCTCAGACTTACAAGGACGCGAGTAGGAAATCAAACAATTTTCTTTTTTCAAGATTTAGCTAAATGGCTTTTCAAGAAGGGCGTGGTAAGACTCCATTAGCAAGACATTAAAGAAATGTTTGTTTTTATGTATTTCATTTATTTTCTTTGGCTAAACAATATGTTTATGTTGTTTAGCTGTTCACAAGTGAATACAACCAGATTAAAGTGATACGCCTCAAGAGACACTTAAGTATGAGGAAGTTTTTTTTTTGTTTTATATAATATAATAGCAAAAACTGGTCACCCTAGATTAGGGTCCATTTTTTTCAACTACAATTTTTGCCTCAATAAACTCCTAATTACTGCTTATAAATAGTTCGGTATTGGGTAGGATTAAGGGATGTACAATATGGTCATGCAGAATGATATATGCATTACAATTACTGATAAATACCCAATATTCTAGTAATATTCATGCTAACAAGCAACTACTTAACAGTGAGAATTCGACCCTAAACTAAAGTGTTACCAAAAAAAAAAAAAATGAAATGTAGGTAACACTTTACGGTAAAGGTACGTGTTTTATCATGAATTCATGTATAAATTAATGCATTAATTATGCATTCATTCATGCATTAATATCTCATGAATCATCAGGAACTAACACAAGTTGAACGTTTTTCATTCATGACTTCATGAATGAACAACACCTTAATTAAAACATTAACTAAGATGAGCACATCATCAGGAATTATTATTTATTACACATGATCATGATGTTTTCTTTCACAGTTATGCCACCTTTGATAACACATTGTTATTCATGAAGTCACGAATGAAAAATATTGAACTTGTGTTAGTTCCTGATGATTCTTCAGAAATTAATGCATGATTGAATGTTTAATTTATACATGAATTCATTATAATTCATGTACCCTTAGCGAGCGTAAAGTTTTACCAAAATTTAAAATGAAAACAGTGAAAAAAATAGTGTTCTGGACACACTTTAGTTTGGGCAACACATATTCACTATTAACTATGAATTTTGCCTCAATAAAAAATCCTAATTTACTGCTTATTAATAGTTTGTAAGTACCGTATTGGTTAAGTTTTGGCATTGGCTAGATTAAGGGATGTAGAATATGGTCATGCATTAATATGTGTTTTATAAGTACTTATTAACATCCAATATCCTAGTAATGCATGCCAATAAGCAACTAATTTATAGTGAGAATTGGACCCAAACAAAAGTGTTAGTGTTCTATATAAATCTATCTGTATTTGTGTTTACTATTGTAGATACAATAAGTAACTGTGTTTACTTTTCTGGTTGGATAGCAACTTGGAATAAGGGTCATGAGAACTATGGGAAAATCTAATGTAAAACACGTGTGCTGAAAACTCAAACCGTTTTCAAGAAAAGTTTAAATTTAAATGTTCTGTGGTGTAACCATCAAGCATAAAGTAAAAACATATTTTTTTGTCATTATCAATCTGTTTTACAGCATCAGCCCTACATATTTGACTTCATGCTCTTAAAAAAAGCTAAATTCATTTTCTTTTGTCAAATCAACTTAGATAGTTGTTCAGATAACATAATATTTTGAGTTTCTGGTGATTAAATCAATCTCCTTCATTGTATTAACTCAATTTTTCCATTTCAATGAACTTAACATTTTAAGGCAATCAGGTTACTTATTTTTAAGTTAAACCAACAATATTTTTTTTTAAAGTGTAGTATTTAATACATAGTAGAGGTGTATTCAATTGTTTTGTAGTGATTCCTGTCAAAATGCAAAGTCTGACCTTCGTATTTTATAAGATATAAATGTAACTTCTGCAGTTGTGATACTAATCATGGCTAATCATTGATTTAGCTGTCTTTTTGATATGCAAAAAAAAGCATTAACGTATACTTTGACTTTATTAAAGGAATACTCCACTTTTTTTTGGAAATAGGCTCATTTTACAACTCCCCCAGAGTTAAACAGTCGAGTTTTACTGTTTTCGAATCCATTCAGCCGATTTTCTGATTTTAAAAGAATATCAGTAACCTGACAGTTTCTGGTCTCATTGACTTCCATAGTATATTTTTTTCCTACTATAGAAGTCAATGAGACCAGAAACTGTCCGGTTACTGATATTGTTCTAAATATCAGAAAATCAGCCGAATGGATTCGAAAATGGTAAAACTCGACTGTTTAACTCCGGGGGAGTGGTAAAATGAGTCTATTTCCAAAGAAAGTGGAGTATCCCTTTAAGAACAACTATATTGGGTGATGCCAGGTGATGCTAGATCAAGTGTTAAAGTTCAAACACATTTTATGTTCCTGTTGACCAGGCTCATTACACACAGGAGATTAACGTTGAGGCCGGTGTTGTCCAGTGCACCATCAGCTCTCTCGTAGGGTTATTGTTCTCAACCGCTGCCCTTTGTAAAGGTGATAATCTAGAGAAATGTCACTTGCACTGATTAATTATTTTGTCTGAAACGCTCACCACCTAATACATATGGGCTAGGAAACAACTGTCAGAGAAGAATGCATAAAACCCAAGGCAAATATGCCTCACATTCCTCACGTGAGCCTTTCCATTCGTCAGGCTGTCTGTTTTCCATTCAGGCGTGTTGGATGAGTTGGAATGTGTCAAAGAGGGAACACTGTCTATTTCCAGTCGTCCTATCAGCATTTTCCCTCGTAAAAAGACTGCATGTTACTTCATGAGTCACATTTGCAGTGTATGCTTAGACCCACTGCAAGGGTCCTGATAATCAGTGCTGGAAAGAAAGTCAAATGAGTAAACTTGTTTCCTAGATGTCCAAACAGAAGATACTGCAAAGTGTTTGTGTACCAAAAAGTGTACTTGGGAGTTTGGCCGAAGGAATTATTCTTTCTAAGAGGCAATACCTCACAAAAGGCCACAGGATGATGTCTTTACTTCTACGCCTTTTATCAACAATGCCTTTTCAATTTTCCATATACAAACAATGTCAATGGGCGATAAGCTTGTGCAGCAGATGGAGATATAATTGTTGCAGCTCAGCTGACATTGAAAATTATATTATATCAGAAAAGACTCACATAAGAGCCTTATCTCTTGTTATCATAGCACTTTGAGAGTCGGCCTCTATTGGCAAGCGGAGCAACCCCACGGAGCAAACGCTGGAATCCAATGGAAAGAAACATAAAATGTTGGCGAGGCTTGCACATTCCTTCGCACTTTCTTGGCTGTCTTTCCTACTTTGAGGCAACTTGAGTCCCCCAAGGTCCCAACCCCCCGGTCCATTGTCTTTCCTGCAAAATGATTTGTGGCTAAATACTGAGGACTTAGTTTGACCTTTAAGGGAAGTATTTTAAGAAATTATTCGAAATTAACAGGACTTAAATAGTTTTACTATGCTAATGTTGGGTGATATGATGGTATTTTGTGCAACCATAGAAATATAGTAGCAAAGATCTTGCTATACTGTTTTATACCACAGTATTAGCAGTTAGTTACATAAGATGGCCAAAAAATTGAAGTTTATTTTTAACCCTTTGAAGTCCGCACCAAGAAAAAAGTGATGGAAGATTGTTTTTGTTTGTTTGTTTGCATTTCTTATCTTATGATGCTAGAAACCACACTCAATGATTTTTTTTCAACACATCCCATCATTTTTAAAATATCGGCCTCTACCAAATGATTGAGATGTCACTTAATGGTAATGAATGGTACTGGAATTCTTACACATACTTTGCCATACTTTTTCATTGCCCATCATAATTTATGATCAAAACCTTTTCTAGGCTTGACAAAACACATTGTCAGAAAGGTCTGAGTCTCAAGGTTCCATATTGTGTAACAGAAGTGATATTTGGACATAAATTGATTAATTTGTTACAGCAGAATGCATACAATTAAAGGGATACTCCACTTTTTTGGAAATAGGCTCATTTTACCACTCCCTCAGAGTTAAACAGTTGAGTTTTACCGTTTTTGAATCCATTCAGCCAATTTTCTGATATTTAGAAGAATATCAGTAACCAGACAGTTTCTGGTCTCATTGACTTCCATAGTAGGAAAAAAATATACTATGGAAGTCAATGAGACCAGAAAGTGTCTGGTAACTGATATTCTTCTAAATATCAGAAAATCGTCTGAATACGTTCAAAAACGGTAAAACTCAACTGTTTAAATCTGGGGGAGTGGTAAAATGAGTCTATTTCCAAAAAAGTGGAGTGGATCCCTTTAAATTCAATGGTCTTTATGCCATTTTTGGTATTACGCCTAAACAAAATCAATTTTTGTGATATCAGCTTTAAATTTGGAACACAAATTTAACAAATTTGGAATTTGGTTAGATATATGGCTTTGATTTTATAGTAATTTTATATGAAAAAAATATTTTGTAAAATATATATTTTATATATAAAAAAAATATTTAGGACAGTATATTTGTTTTAAGGTAAATTTAAAACTTCCATAACTTTTTCATACTTTTATTTTTTGAAGTGTTTTTACTTCAGCAATAATCTTCTAAGTGTTTTCTTTAAATAATACTAAACTTAGGTCTTTATTCCAAAGCATACTTGAATTACAACCAAGTTTTAATAGTGCATTGTAATGTCCATTCTCAAAAAGGGGGGTGACAATTAACCGTTATGTGCATTTCAACCGTTTTCAACCGTTTGGTCGAGCATGTTTTTGAAAAATTATTAAAAAAATATCTTTAAGTTTTTTTTCAAAGCACCAAGTAACATCATTTTGTAAAGTCTAGGCTGCTACAGTACAGTGTAATATTAAAAAAAATTCTTAGCTTGTAAAATTGTATCAAAAACAGTTCAGATGGCTGGGGTGATTTATTTGTTTCTGACATCCATGTTAGAAGAAGTGTTGTGACAATTGCTGTTGATTGACACCGTGAAATCTAGTGGATATTTTTGGGCAATGGGCATAATATACCTCAACCAGATGGTAGAGATGGCTCAATCAGTTAGAGTTAAGTTAGGTACTCCTCTCAAAATATAGTGACTCAAAATGTGCTCAACCGTTTGGTTGAGAAGTGATTTAAAGGGTTAAAGCTATTCATTAGGCACAACATAATTTGCAGTTGAATCGCTACAGTTGTTGCGCAACGTTACAACTTGCCGCAAGTTTTTTGCTATTAACTCAAGTTTTTATGTGTAGCTGTTTTTATGCTAATGCCAAACTGATGTTTACATCAATTAGTAATAATATGGATAAAATTGCTCATACATACAAGAAGTTTTATTTATATAGCGCTTTTCCATAACTCAAGGCTAGACTATGCCTTAATATGAATAACGTTTACCTCAATCCAGTTATAGAAAACTATTAAACAACATTTTTCATTAATTGAAATGAAGTTGAAATAAAATAAATTCTTAGCAAAATTAATTAGGAAAAAGGGGTGTGACGGTTCTTGGTTTAAAAAAAAAAAAAATGAAACATACCGTTCCCCACCCCCGTTTCGCTCGCACTTGCACCGCGGTTCATCTCAAATCTGATGACGCATGCACAACTATAAGGTCTGTTGAAAATAATGCATAAAACATACAGGCTAATGTATCTTTCTGTTGAAGGATATGCATTGCTTCCCCTAGACTTTTCTCAATGTGAGTGTAATATACGACCAGTTATTGATGCCATTTATCACCTGGGTGATGATAGCATGTGGCCGCGTGCACAACATTTTAAGTTTTGTATATGTAGGTTTTGGAAAAGAGGCTTACTGTTTGATTCATTTGGTGTTGTGATGCGAGGTTGATTCTAATGTATGAGCAGAGTTACAGTTGCATGTGGGTTTTCTGATGATTCAGATTTTGGGAAGGTTATCCATATGTGTGTGTGTGTGTGTCTGTGTTCCAGAACCTGATAGTTGCCATGCGTTGTGGTAGTAAATTTTGATTTTACATGCTTGAATATGCAAACTCAACATCTGGCTGGCATGTGTGTGCATTTGTGTATGTGTTTGTTTTGGCATTGAGTATTCAAATATGAAAACGTGTGGTTGGAAAAATTCTCTGAAGCCATTAAATTTTCATAAATGTCAATTTTAGGAACATTCGGTTCCACTGTTCAATAAGATCTTGTAATGGCACATAAACAAAACCTCTTTTGTGAGTGATTGTCATAGGATATTAATAGCATCATGTAGATGCTACATTATTTTAGCAAAATTTGTAGTGTGAGTGATCTTAATGGGTACTATTTTTGCCACTAGCTTTAAAACATTAATAAGGCTGAAATAAAGGGTATTGTTGAATATATGTATGTATTAGTGCGCTGCACTGATTAATCGTGATTAATCACATCCAAAATAAAAGTTTATAATGTAAATATCTAATCAACCAATCACATGGCAGTTGCTTCAATGTATTTAGGGGTGTGGTCCTGGTCAAGACAATCTCCTGAACTCCAAAATGAATGTCAGAATGGTAAAGAAAGGTGATTTAAGCAATTTTGAGCATGGCATGGTTGTTGGTGCCAGACGGGCCGGTCTGAGTGTTTCACAATCTGCTCAGTTACTGGGATTTTCACGTACAACCATTTCTCTGGTTTACAAAGAATGGTGTGAAAAGGGAAAAATATCCAATATCCAGGCAGTCCTGTGGGCAAAAATGCTTTGTTGATGCTAGAGGTCAGAGGAAAATGGGCCGACTGAATTAAGCTGACAGAAGAGCAACTTTGACTGAAATAACCACTCGTTACAACCGAGGTATTCAGCAAAGCATTTGTGAAGCGACAACATGCACAACCGGGTACCACTTATCTCCACTACAAATAGGAAAAAGAGGCTACAATTAGCAGGAGCTAACCAAAATTGGACAGTTGAAGATAGGAAAAATGTTGCCTGGTCTGAGTCTCAATTTCTGTTGAGACATTTAGATGGTAGAGTCAGTATTTGGCGTAAACAGAATGAGAACATGGATCCATCATACCTTGTTACCACTGTGCAGGCTGGTGGTGGAGGTGCAATTGTCTGGGGGATGTTTTCTTGGCACACTTTAGGCCCCTTAGTACCATGGCCTACCTGAGAATTGTTTCTGATCATGTCCATCCTTTATGGCCATCATGTACCCTACCCATCCTCTGATGGCTACTTCCAGCAGGATAGTGCACCATGTCACAAAGCTCGAATCATTTCAAATTGGTTTCTTGAACATGACGATGAGTTCACTGTACTAAAATGGCCCCCACACTCACCAGATCTCAACCTAAGAGAGCATCTTTGGGATGTGGTTGAACGGGAGCTTCGTGCCTTGGATGTGCATCCCACAAATCTCCATCATCTACAAGATGCTATCCTATCAATATGGGCCAACATTTCTAAAGAATGCTTTCGGCACCTTGTTGAATCAATGCCACGTAGAATACGTGTAGAGTATGGAGTTCCTAATAATCCTTTAGGTGAACAGGTGAAAAATAGTCAAGCATATATGTATATTAGAGCCGGGATTTCAACGCATTAATTAAGATTAATTAATTACAGACTTTAACGCATTAATTAACGCATTTTAATTGCACTTATTTTTGCATAATAAGTGCGATTAAATGGTTGGTTGAATAAAAAATAAACAATATTTTGTTGCTTAAGTTTAGGTATTCAGTCATTATTCAATGGGATACTAAAAATCCATGTGAAAAAAAAATCTTCTCACTGTTCTTAGTTCAAATATTTATGCAATTAAAATGCGATTAATTTTGATTAATTAATTACAAAGCCTCTAATTAATTAGATTATTTTTTTATCGAGTCCCGACCCTAATATATATATATATATATATATATATATATATATATATATATTAATTATTATTATTTACAAACTTTTAGACCTGCCCATAATGCTGGGAAAAGTTAAAGGATGTTATGGGTCCTGAGGGTCTGTTTTTAACATGGATTTACAGCTCTATGTTTATCCTCGCCAGATGCTCTGTCGTTCTGTTGTGTTCGAACCAGCCATCCTGAACAACAACAGGCAACAGACTAAATAATATATAAGGATAGGCCCCTGATATATAATTTACCACTGGCTTGTGGTCACCGTTTAGCTCTTGGTTTTTCACGCTGTGGGTTTGACATGTGGAAGGTAGAGCTCTTGAGTGGAGATGCATTTTTGTGGTGAAGGAAAAGTCAAAGCATTCCACCGGGTGGGGGTTGATGAAGCCGGGATCATACTCTGCCCTTTTTGGCTCAGTCGCAAAGAGCCGCAGGTGCATCCCCTCTGAGAGATTCGAAAGGCAAACAGATCTAATGGCAGAAGAATTGATGGTGTATTATGATATGATCCTGGCTAACATGCAGCGTCTGTAATACATTTTATTTGCATAATTTCTATATTTTTTTAATGAAGTAATAAACAACATAACATGCATATGGTTATCATATTTTTATTGGTTGAATTGGTATTCAGTAATATGAAGCAGCACAACTGTTTCTCAAGCAGCAAATCAGAATTTTTAGAAAGATTTCTGAAGGATCATGTGAAGACTGGACTTTGATCACAGGAATAAATTCCATTTTACTATATATTCACATAGAAAACAGCTGTTTTAAACTGTAATATTATTTCACAATATTACTGTTTATACTGTATTTTTTAATCAAATAATTAGTGTAGCCTTGGTTAAAGACATTAATGTTATACTCTGAAATTTTGAGAGGTACTGTATATTATATATTTATAGTAATAGTATTGTGAAATAATATTGACAGTTAATATTAAAATTGTTGTTTTTCATTTATTCTTTTTTTACTTTTGAAAAGTTTCAAAAGCGCTGAAATATTATTATTTTAACTGTATATTGTAATGATTAAGGCCTGATTTTAAGCAAGTGCTTGGAGTTGACAGTAGCTTAAAATTTCTAAAACCATTTACCAACGAGAAGAAAACATTCCCAGAAACATTCAGTCCACACTGTCCCTGTTATTATAATCAGGCAGCCTTTAAGTGGTTTAAAATGCAATGTCCTATATCAGACCAACAGAAAAACACTTCACTCTTGCAAATGCTTGATGGTGACATGCAGAAGGTCTTTCTGGAGCGAGAAAGGAGCTGCACCTCGATGCTGAATTTGACAGTCTTCTGAGAGTGGAGAACATGGAGGCCATCCAGATAACAAACTACGTCAGATAAGAGAATGACCACTGCAGGCTTTGAGATGCCCTCGGGTTTGGCACCCTAAGATACACATGTACAGGATTTATTGTACGTTCTGTGAGCTTAACTTACATTATGAAACTTTTAAAGTGCTATTTTTATGTTAAATTATAAAAGTTCTTAATTTTGTTTTGAAGGACTCCTTTGATATGTTTCCATGCATCCAAGATCAAGGATTCAGCCTCTCTAAACCCCTCCTTTCTGAGAGTCTACTCTGCTCTGATTGGTCAGATGGCCCAGTCTGTTTTGATGGTCTACTCTGCTCTGATTGGTCAGATGGCCCTGTCTGTCGTGATTGGTCTACTCTGCTCTGATTGGTCAGATGGCCCGGTCTGTTGTGATTGGTCAGATGACGCAGTCTGTTATGATTGGTCTACTCTGCTCTGATTGGTCAGATGATTCAGCCTATTGTGATTGATCTACCCTGATCTGATTGGTCAGATGGCCCAGCCTTTTGTGGTTGGTCTACTCTGCTCTGATTGGTCAGAGGGCCCAGCCTTTTGTGATTGGTCTACTCTGCTCTGATTGGTCAGATGGCCCAGTCTGTTGTGATTGGTCAGATGACCCAGTCTGTTGTGATGGTCTACTCTGCTCTGATTGGTCAGATGATTCAGCCTGTTGTGATTGGTCTACTCTGCTCTGATTGGTCAGATGGCCCACTTTGTTGTGATTGGTCTACTCTGCTTTGATTGGTCAGATGGCCCACTCTGTGATTCATCAACTCTGTTCTGATTGGTCAGATGGTGCAGTGTTGTGATTGGTCTACTCTGCTCTGATTGGTCAGATGGCTCAGTCTGTTGTGATTAATCTTCCGTTTACAGTACCTATGTGTCAGAATCCAAACACCCATTCTTGTTTCTGAAATTTAATCTTCCTCTGCACTTGTGTTCACAGAGATACAATCAGTAACAATGGCAAAGGTTTTACCATATACATTTTACCACGCGTCCTCATCCTTTGGAAGTTGCTTGTGTAGCACAGAATACAGCGTCTTCTAGACATGACAACAACACAAACCAAACTCTTTCAGTCTCAGCTACAACTACAGTGTTTGAGGCTTAAAGTAGACGTTGTTCACGTTCAGCCAATAAAGACCATTGGCTGGCATTATTATTATTACATTCTGAAAAAGCATAATAGGATAATTTCAAGGCATTACAAACCTGTGTTTTAGATTAGCAGTGTGGTAAAAACATTGTAGATTGGTGCAGTCCTGCAATAAACTAGCATAAAACTAAGGGGGAACAACTTCAGCCTGCGGTTTTGAGAAGTCTGTCTCTTATGATGCACTGAGGAAAATTCATATATTCTGAATTACCAAGAGAAGTAAGATAATAATGATGGCTAAACCATATTGGACCATCAATGATATTTTTACTGCTCTGAGAGATTTAGTCTTACTTTTCCTCTCTGAAAACTGATTTACTTTGGAGGATTGTGTCGTTTTTACTAAAATATGTGCCTCTTGATTACTACTATATATAATATTCTACAATCAGAGTACTCGGTTACACCTGCCAAGAATGATGACAAAATCCTGAGCGTTTCTCAGACCCGTCTGCTTTGAGAAACGCACGTCCCATGATACTCAAGAAGTTGACAATGATAATGATAATGAGGACAAAGCCTAGGGGCTAAATATTTGGTTAAGTGTTAATTCTTGAACTAAGACATTATGTCATTCAGCAAATGCGGATTGATGTAAATTAAACAAGTCTTTGAATATCTAATGAATGTAATACCACACACATCAGTGAATCCAATTGTTAGATCTTCTGAAGTTTTATTTTATTACTATACTGTACTATATCTATTTGGCTGTTTCACGAGTTAAGTCATTGAGTTATTTCAAAGGGCTGATTCATTTAGTCATTGAATCATTCATGAAATGTGTGCTAGTATTCAGTAAGAGCACTCTCGTGTGACATTGCTATCGTTAATCATTTGATATAAGACTAAACCCAAGAAGGGAAAAATGGCCAGACTACGTCATGAACTGGAAGTATGTTTGTTTGGTTCTTGTAAAGCAACTGACATTCTCGATAATGCCGGCTTGCATATCATTAAAACACAAATTAGGGATTTTTATCTTTTTTTTTTTTTGGTTCCATGGTTCTTACAGGGAAGCCCAGTGGTTTAACGGTGTCTTTGTTTGTTTTTCTTCTGTGGATATCAGCACACATTGCGGTTTTAGAGCATTAGTTTGCCAAACTGACAGCGGTCTGATGCGTCATTATTTCATGTGTGAGTCAAGACAATGTGATTTTATTAACAAATTAATGTTCCGTCTAAGGCCCCTATTCAAATAGGGAAGGGTGATTCCCTGAAGTAAAATATTTCACAGTGCTTATTTCCGTGTGTATTGTGACTTTCAGTAAATTGGAAATTTCATTTTCTATTTTTTGTGTTTAATTGGTTATTAATGTAGAATGTAGGGCTGTCAAACGATTAATTGCGATTAATCGCATCCGAAATAAAAGTTTGTGTTTACATAATATACGTGGGTGCACTGTGTATAATTATTTTATATATATAAATACACACACATGCTTGTATATATTTAAGAAATATTTTCATGTATATACTGTATATAGATTTATATATGTAAATATAAATATTTTATATATAAATAATATTTTTTTCTTAAATATACATGCATGTGTGTGTATTTATATATATATATATACAAAATAATTATACACAGTGTACCCACATATATTATGTAAACACAAACTTTTATTTTGGATGCGATTAATCGCGATTAATCATTTGACAGCTCTATTTCACCGTGATATTTCAATATGAAGCTAGATGGTCTCTTAAATATTTTGTATGATGTTAAATACCACATTCTCAAAGTTTTTTTTTTTTTACTTTTTACTATTATTATCACTCCGACAAAAAATCTCCAAAATAATAATAAAAAAAAAAAATCTTTAAAAGCATTTCGCATTATATAACCTTTTTAAAAATAGATAAATGTTAAATTTCAAATGTAATTAATTCATTAATGATTTAATTTACTTATTTTCCTGCCTACTTGTTTTTTTGCACTACTTGAAATTTGTTAACAACGGTCATAGCTTTTGTTTATCACTTCCGTTTGGAAATCATTTTCTGCCATCAGCTATTCCACCTCAGCTATTGGAATGTGAAGATATTTCCTGCATTTACTTTGCTTTTCCTTTACGCTTTAGATGCATCCGTATCCGTTTGTCATAAAACGATTCCTGCCAGTCAAATCCCCGCCGCATACATGACAGATGTGTCCTGTCAGTTACAGTATTTGTTTAAAATGTTTACAGTCTGTTGATACAAAGCTCCTCGGGGCCGTGTTTCAGATAACAGGCCCTTTTCATTTGACGTCATCACCCAGAATGTCCTCAACAGTCAATTATTGCGAATGTACTTAAGGCAAATAACTTCCCAGAATTCTGCAGAACTGTTAAAATCGACCATCATTCATGTCAAGTTGTCAACACCGCGTTGCAGTGATGTTGATTCTCTGTGCTGTTTATACAGAAATATCAGGTGGTCACGCACGTATTGCCATGGTGTCTTGTTTGCCTATATCAAAATTAGAGCGGTTAATTGGTATGTTGTTTCACAGCCTTGATGGTTGCTAAGCAGGTGGACGTTTTCAACAGGATGAGACCCATTAACTTCCCTTTAACTAAGAGCCTAAACTGTTGTTTTTTTTCTCCCTCTCTCACAGATGCCCGGTTTAGTGTCATGCCTTGGCGATCTAATAGTCACTGGAATCATCATCCTCTTTTCTGACCACGTCAAATCAGAGATATGGACCAATGAAGGTATGGATTGCTTTTATTTGAGCCAAAGTGCATGAGGATAGCTAGTCACATTAGCATTGGGATTGGGTTCCTGCAAGTATTTGGATTTGTGTTCCTGCATATGGAATTGGTCAAAAGTCTTTGTAGCGTGTCTTCGTTTAGTCAAAGCAGGGTGAAATTATACTGTACGACTACTCCAGATAGCAAACAGATTCATCATGTGAAAATGTAATTTTAATCCATACCAGGAACATAGCTAAGGCCTTGTTTTTTAGAACAATAAACATCTTTGTTTAAAAGTCCCAGTCTCCGTTCTCTTACATATGAATTGCTCAATTAATGTTACCACTCTGGCTTGCTTGCGTGTGTGTGTATGTGTGTTATGGCTGCTATTTAGCTGGCCAGAGAGGGAGAAATTTGAGAAATGTGGTGGGATTTCAAATACTATGCTTTTGCCAATATTTCCTGAAAGCCGACATTGAGCATGAGCGTTTCTTGAGCGCAGTTAAAACCCCGGCCACTGGAACGACGCCACTCCCCCAGTGTGTGTGTGTGTGTATGTGTCTGTGTGCGTGTGTGTTTGCCTTCCTTTGTTTAACTCTTGGCAGTAAATGTCTGATATAAATACTGAATTCTGACTAGGCAGAAAAGCACAGTAACGTAAACACCTTGATTCTTGCTATATAATCTCTGCTTGGCTTTTGATGAAGAACGTATGAAGAAGTGCAATTTGGGGGAAGCAACTATTAAGGCCCGTTCACACCAAGGACGATAACAATAACGATAAAGATATAGTTCTTAAAATTGTTTGCGATATTAAGGAATTGCAGAGTTCACACCAGAGCTATAAATATATAGAGAAACAATATCGTTGGGATCACTTTTTTTACAGCTGTTGAATTACTGTATAAAACACTGACAGCCAATCAGAATCTAAGGTCGCATTTAAAATGGCAGACGACATTGCAGAGAAGTTAATCACCGAGGTCCAGGAAAATCTACCAAAATCCAACTTTTCAAGAAAATTAGTTTGGAAAATAAAAATATATTGACTACATCAGCTTAATTTACCGTTAGATTATTAGCTTGATTACACTAGTATCACTTAAAAAAACACAGCATCCTGACGACATCTGCTGGTTAAAGCTGTGTAAATGCAACGAGAAGAGCAAAAACATGTTCAATGACGTTGTACACTTAAAGGGTAACTAAACCCCTAGTCAGAGCCTGACTCCACCCACTGGCAATATTTGAAAATGCTGAAAAAGTGGGCAGACCCCAGCGGAGATAGAGGGGACGAAATAGATGCTAAAACACTCTATCCTGATCGTTTTCAATACTCACAATTCCAATTCCTGACTCCCTTTTTGACGACACAAGATTGTTTTTATATTGCCAAGGGCGTAGCTCGCGTGGTGAGCTGAAAGCTGTGTACGTCACAAAGAACCGCTAAAATCCAATAGGAAAATTAAACTGCAATAGCCACCGTTCAAACTGAAGAGGGCAGCACTTAAGACGCTTTTACACCACATATTGTAGAAACAGAACACTTTATAAACAAATGTCAAAAAAGTTACTCGAATCAATGACTGGTATTAATAAAGATCCATTTTTACGATCATTAACTAAAAAAAGTTGGTTAAGTGTTTAGTTACTCTTTAAAAAATGCAGTGCGAGCTGCGATTGTTCGTTTGTGTGGACCCAAATACATTATCGTTATACAGTAGTCAACATTTGAAGGTGATCAAAACTTTTCATCAAAGTTATACATTTATTTTGAACAATATCTGTTCTTGTCTTAAGACAACTTTGATAATTTTTTTTTGATCTACTTCAAATGTTGACTAGGCCTACTCTAGTTATCTTTATAGTTATCGTTCTTTGTTTAGAAGGCCCTGTAACCAATCAAATAAATAAACATTCCCCGCCACTTTATTGACATAATCTTACATTTTTGCTGCTGTCCTGTACAGCTCTATCGGCATTCACAGTAAAATGTCTAAGAATGATGAACGTTTCACCATGATGACATTTGTTAATTCAATAAATGTATAAATGCATTATATACAATGAAAAATGCTATTTTTTAAGCATTTAATCAATTGCATGTGTCAACATGTTAAAATCGACTGCCAAATGTATGCTCTTTATGTATTTGAATGTATTTTATTTTTAAGTTTTGGTAAATAAATCATACACCATCAATGCTTCAACCATAGACTGTAAAAAAGACGGACAGCGGGCCTCAATTTTCTTCCACTGCAGAAAAATGAAGCCAAAATATCCCCGAAACAGTCATTGTTAATGATGTCATGTAGAGCGGGGGGGTGACCCCTACACTCGCGCAGACTCAATCATGATGTTACACCCTGTTTATAGAGCATCGAATAACTTACTAAACCCAAACTTAGTGGAAAAAAAAAAAAACACTTGAACAAACCTCAGTGTGAACGACCTTAAAACAATCTTTTTATTACAACAATACAAAAAGTGTAATTGGTTTTTGGTAATTGGGTTTATGACCTATTCTACAGCCAGCCACCAGGGGGCGATCAAAATGTTTAGGCTTCACTTTTCAGGCTGTGTGCGGCACACTTGGCTCCTTCAAAATCCCAGTGCTATTGGCTTGTTGATAACATAATCACTTGACAGCTCTGGAATAGAACAGCTCACATGTCTCCTGCTTTCAGTTTCAGACGTCCAGTTCGGTGGACTGGGCTCCAGGGTCACCCTCACATGCGGAGGCTCACATGGCGGGTACGTACTCCAGTCTATATTAAGTTTTTGCTAGAACTCCATCAGACTTCCAGAGCTAAGCTTTCCTGTAAGGAGTGATAATAGTGTGCTTAACCACCCTCTGTAGGGGCTTGGGGCCAGTCCTTATAGGGTTTGGATACATTGAGGCTATTTAGAGGGGGGTTGATTCCCCAGCCTCAGATTTTGGCAAGCCTTATGTTTCATATAAACGCAGTTGTTGAGAAATCCTATTTCTCGCCAAAATATATGCTATCCAAGAGAATACGGCTGCCAAAAATAAGATTTGCAAGACACACAAATGAGTAACGCGATACGTAGGTCCAGTTGGCGTTGATAGCTGTTATTTGGTCGTAGGTATATCTTTGATTAAAACGGGTTTGCAAGGAAACTAGGTGAAGGTTCTTGATTGAGATGTTGACTTTGAGTTTTGGATGGGGTCGGCAGGTCTCCGGTGGAATGGCGGTTCAATGGGAGCTCAGTACCGACGTGGCAAACACACGAGGGCTCACTTGCACTACTCAACACCACACACTCAATGGAAGGCAACTACAGCTGCCACGATGAACGAGGAACTTTACTGCAGTCCATCAAACTACGCCTGGGACGTAAGTCAACTTCAGTGATACAAGTGTCCCTTGTTTGGGGTTTTGAAGTATTCGATAAAATATATGAGAATAAGGGTTTAAATAATTGTCTCAGAGCCATATTTAATTTAAATGGTAATCAAAACTAGACCAGTTGGGATGGATGTACAATTCATTTAGTTGTGACATGTTGCGTACACTCAACCAACAAGTATTGAAAATGCATCTTTTGTTGGACCATCCATCCATCCATCCATCCATCCATCCATCCATCCATCCATCCATCCATCCATCCATCCATCCATCCATCCATCCATCCATCCATCCATCCATCCATCCATCCATCCATCCATCCATCCATCCATCCATCCATCCATCCATCCATCCATCCATCCATCCATCCATCCTTTTAGGACAAATCTAAACAATTTTCTCTGTAAATCAACATTCTTCTGAAAATGCTCTTGATTGAACTTAACTTGTACTGATCCCAGGACATTCCTTCCTAACCCTAACACCGTTTCAACAGCGTTTATCCCTCACATCCTCGTTTTCATCCATATACAATTAAATATGGCATCTACCGTGACTAATGCCTTGTTCAGATTACACGATTTTTTGTCTGTTACGATAGTCACTGTCAGATTACGCGATTTTGACTCCTAAAATCTTGTCGTGTCGTGGACAAGACACATGTCAGACTACACGTTGCCTCCTGACCAGTCCTCGTGTGCCATCTTTAACGAACGTAAAAAAACAATGAATGAAGCGGTGAGTGTTGTATTGGCTGTCCTGTGTTCAGAAAAAAGTTTAAAAAAGAAAGAAAACCCGACAATGGACACGTTCCTGGATTGCTCGGCATTGCCTTTTCAGCGTTAGAAATACATGGTGTGGCGTGTGAGTGTGTTAACTGGTTGAATTGCGTGTCTCACGGCCATTGCGTGAGACTTGAGAAACCTGCTCGAAGAGGACAGTAAGGGCTGCCAATCCTCCAATGAGAACTTGAGGTAAAATATAGTTTTCTTATATATTTTTACTTTTAGTTTTAATGTTAGCACCATCGTCTTTCTTTCATTTCGCCATTTTTGAAAGTTGTGTACGGAAAAGCTTGTGCTCTTATTGGTCAACCTCGTACATGTGACGGACCCGTTGTGGACGGGCGTTAAAAAAATTAAACATGCTAGTCTTTTTGTCGTGATGTCGTGAAGCATCGCAGACGCGACGTAGGTTGTCGCCCACTATGACACACTAAACGAGATGATACGATCAAATCTTACGTCCCGACGCCCGTTGTCGTTTACGAATCCCCACGACACCCTACGTCAAACGGATCGTGCCAAAATCGGGCTAAAATCATGTAATCTGAACCAGGCATAAGTCCCATTGATCCTTTAGACTCTCTAAAAATTATGTTGGCTTACTAAAATAAAAGTCTTGTAGCAACATAAACACAATAGATCTGATACACTTTGAATCATGGTCTAGACTCATTACACATATGAAGTTTATGCAGATATTATGTCAATTAAGAGAAAACCACAGCTATTTATTTACTGTATTTGTTAATTTATTTATTTCTATGATCTTTACTTTTTCCATAATTATGTTTACTTAATTTAAAAAACTTGGATGTTACATGCTACTATTTTAATTTGTGTATGGTTATATATTGTAAGTCTTTAACACTTATAATAATAAAGTGTATTCAGCAACATTCATTTTTGCTGTGGTGTTGAAACGGTCATATTTGATATTGAGAATGAATGGTATTGATAAGTGAAACGTTGGTACGGTGACAACTAGGTCTCGTGATTGCGTGATGCCTCTGAAACAGTGCTTGTACTAGGACAAATCCTTGGAAAGCCAGGAAATGTACTAGTAAAACGGAAGCACTCTGTGCCCCTGGAGCTTCCAAAGAAAGTGTGCAGTTCTACGCCCTTTCTGTTTAACTTCAGGCTCTTCCGCTAACAGGAAGTTCCTTCATCACAGCTCCACAGTTTTCACAGTGTTAGGACGGGTGAGAAACCCTCATGTCCTTGAACGCAGCGCATGCCCTAAACCACTCTCTTGTGCCGTCTGTCTGTTTGGATGTTTTGGATTGTGTTCACAGATAGAGTTTATTGTGTCTAAACTTATCCCTTGAGATCTTTTTGTTTTCTTCTTCCTTTTTAGATCCGCCTCATTTCGTCAGTGTTTCTTGCCAGATACCGAATCATATGAAAATCCACTGCTCCTGGGTACAAACTAAGACAACACACCTGCCCACAATCTACAGAACCTCCTACAGGTGCAGTCTCAACTTGTGCTTTATAAAACTATAATATATGATTATATATATATATATATATATATATATATATATATACAGTATATATACATATATACAGTATATATACTGTATATACTGACATTGATATTGACAGAAATATGCGGATGAATGGAGCATGTCTATCTATCTATCTATCTATCTATCTATCTATCTATCTATCTATCTATCTATCTATCTATCTATCTATCTATCTATCTATCTATCTATCTATCTATCTATCTATCTATCTATCTATCTATCTATCTATCTATCTATCTATCTACTGTATATATATATATATATATATATATACACAGTAGATAGATCTATCTATCTATCTATCTATCTATCTATCTATCTATCTATCTATCTATCTATCTATCTATCTATCTATCTATCTATCTATCTATCTATCTATCTATCTATCTATCTATCTATCTATCTATCTATCTATCTATCTATCTATCTATCTATCTACTGTATATATATATATATATATTTATATACACAGTAGATAGATAGATAGATAGATAGATAGATAGATAGATAGATAGATAGATAGATAGATAGATAGATAGATAGATAGATAGATAGATAGATAGACATGCTCCATTCATCCGCATATTTCTGTCAATCATTTGTTAACAAGTATTCAAGCTCATTGTTTCTGCCTTAAATTATTACATTTGTTTAAAAAAATAAGCTAAATGTGATTTTGTATATGTACATTTCTGAAATACATAACTTAGACAGTTCCCTCTGAAGACAGATCTCTCTAAATTGTAATGTGGATTTTTGTGTACAGAATTTCTGTACTTTTCTGTAAAGCTGCTTTGAAACTATGTGTATTGTGAAAAGCGCAATATAAATAAATGTTATTTGAATTATTAATTATGAATATATATATATATATATATATATATATATATATATATAAATTATTCATATTAAATATGATTTAATGATACAGTCTATATAAAATAAGAAATTAATATGCTTAATTAGCAACTTTTTCAAAGAACTTTCCACTTTACAAAGAACGATGAAGTAATTAAAATATGAAGCAGCTCAACTGTTTTCAACATTGATAATAATCATACATTTTCTGGAGCTTCAAATCATCATAAAAGAATGATTTCTGAAAGATCATGCCACACTGATGACTGGATTAATGATGCTGAAAATTCAGGAATAAATTACATTTTACAATATTCACATCTAAAACCATTCTTTTAAATTGTAATGGTATTTTACATTACAGTTTTTACTGTATTTTTTGATAAAAAAAATGCAAGCTTTTGAGCTTCACTCCCTTCACTGTTACTTCTGCTGTTGTATACAGTGTTAGAGGGGTCGAAGGGGTCGAACCCTGCGAGCAGAAGCAAATTGGTGTGAACGAGTGCACCATTACTGACCCACAGTTCTGGAGCAGCTCAAAGGTCCTGGTAAACATCACCCAAATCAACCCGCTGGGATCCAACGCCACCATTGTCCAAATAGATGTTCATGAACTCTGTAAGTTTATATGCCTTCTTTTTCTTATCATATTCATGTCTTCTTACCAGCCTGGACCAGTAATCAGTGAGCGGAATCTTTTTTTTTTTTTTCCTGCTCTGCTTAATAAGAATTCATGTCTTTTATTATGTGGCTTCAGTAAAACCGGATCCTCCGGAGAATGTTCGAGTTCTTTCTTTGGAAGGTCAACCCACACAGTTATTGGTCCACTGGAGTTGTCCTTCAACCTGGCCGACTGATATCATGTTTCCCTTGACATACCAACTGCACTACCGGCCGATCGGCTCCAACTTCTGGTCGACGGTAAGAACCTTATTCAGTAACAATGAACATCAGAACAGGAGATAGAACTGCCTGACAATCCTAACACACACACACACACACACTGATCTCATATCTCAGAGCCCCACTGTCATGGGCTGATCTTATCAGCTTTCACCAGGCAGCTTGGCCTTTCATCAGACAACCAGATGTTGGCTGTCTTTAGATCCCTGTGTGTGTGTCCTGGTAAATCCTACATTATGTGGACAAATTGCCCCCACAAATATGGCAATATCCTAAATACCTTGTCCTTGTGGGACAATGTTTTGGTCTCCATGAGGAAGACAGCTTATAAATCACATTAAGTGATGTTTTCGGAACATTTTGAACGGTAGTATATGTACAGAATTTCGTCACTAAATTTTATGATCATCATAACAGCGTCATTGAACTCACTCTCCTTTGTTAAGTGTGTGTGTGTGTGTGTGTGTAATGTATCATCCCTCAGCTGGAGACGGAGGATAACACAAGTCTGAAGATCATGGATGCTCTGGAGGGTCACTCTCATCAGATCCAGATCCGAGCTCAGGACGCCCTGATCAACCACAGCCAATGGAGTGAGTGGAGCCATGTGGTGGAGGCCCGGCCCTGGATCGGTCAGTACACACACACACACACACACACATGCACACACACACAAATTACAAATATTTATATATATTTAATTTGTCACACCACAATGCCACCCATATACTAATAAACTATGTTTTAGATAAATTGTAAAATAATTTAAAATAACAGAGAAATACTATAAAAATGTAGTTATTTTCCGTATTATTTGCTGCTTCTTCTTTTTTTGTGGAATTAACCAAAAAAATGCACCATATATTCCCTATCATCTATCAAATCCTTCAGATAACTAATGTAATAATAGTGTAAATCAAATAATATCACAGCTATTCATCAGGATAATAGACTGTGTTCGAAGGCAAATATCTGATAAATCTAATAAAGGATGATAATTATATTAGATGTTCAGCAGATCTGCTGATGAAACATGTCTGTGTAGAACACAGTGTGTTGAAATGGAGCAATATATCTCTGTCAGCCTTACTGTACTATGCAAAAGTACCAGCATAATATTGTTTGTCCTCCGACAGTAAATGTGTGTGCTGTCCACTGTATGAATGCAGTTTAAATGATGAGCGTTGGATCGTCATTGGAAAACCGTTGAGAAAAACATATTCTGACAGGACTGAGGGGAGCTGGTCATGAATAATTCAGAAGTGGTATAAATATATATAATTATATTTGTTTTGCAATTTTAGAGCCTTGGGAAGAGCCAACGGAGGAACCAGATTTTAGCTATCCATTTGACAATTTGTCATCTCTGGTGAGGACAACAGGCAAGTCCCCAGGTATTTGCTTTGCAGTTTCATTCACCATATGTTTTATTTATTTATTTATTTTGTTAAAAATGTATTTTGCAATAAATAATATTTTTGTTCAGTAACTGAGAAGTCTTGGCATGGAATTGTATACGCATTCACAGATCAACAAAGTATCAAATGTATTTGAGATCTTGGCCAGATTTTTTTTTTCACCCCCTAAATGTTATCCAGATGGTTTGGTCTTGTTTGTGGTGGGCGGAGTTTCCCCCATCATCTGGCCTTGACCAATCAAAGCTCCCGTAATGCGTGGCAGACGCCAGCATGACACATTGGGCTCTTCATTAGCTAACTGTTTCCAGGCTGTTTAATTATAACTACTCATCTAGCATGTTTACATGCTGTACAATTGCAAGAGACACATTTATCAGCTCAAGGCTTGAAGGAAGTAAATACATTTGACCTAAAAATACTCAAACCAACTTTTTGCTAAAAATGGCAATATTATAATGTAGTTTAGGGGTGTAGACAGCAAGGCAAATAAAAAATGTATTAAAATGAAATCACTTTTTAAGGTAAAGGAGGAAATCATCATTATTATAATTTTTTCCCCCTTTTTTGGTATTGGTACAAATCTAATGCACAGTAACATTTACGGGGAAAAAATACCAGCAAATCAATAAACATCAATATTTATCTAAATAAATATTGATGTTTGTTGATTTGCTGGTATTTTTTTTCCGCGTAAATGTTACTGTGTATTACATTTTGTAATACAAAAGACAAACATACAACAAAAAAACAAACATAAAATGAAACAAGACAAAACAAAATAAAGCACAAAAAAAACACAAAACATAAAACGAAACAAAACGCAACACACAAAACAAAAAACAAACACACAAAACAATACAAATTGAAAAATAAATAATAAATAATAATAATTAATTGTAAAAGAAAATAATTTTCTTTTTCACTTAATTATTATTTATTTATTTATTTTAAATTTTTTGGGTATTGGTTGTACAAATGTAATACACAGTAACATTTACGGGAAAAAAATACCAGCAAATGGATAAACAGCAATATTTTGCTAGATTACATTTGTACAACTAATACAAAAAAAAAGAAAGAAATAATAATAATTAAGTGAAAAAGAAAATTATTTTCTTTTTCACTTAATTATTATTATTTATTTATCAATTTGTATTGTTTTGTGTTTGTTTTGTGTGTTTTGTTTTATGTTTTGTGGGTTTTTTATGCTTTAGTTTGTGTTTTGTCAATTTTCATTTTATGTTTATTTTTTGTTGTATGTTTATTTTTTGTTTGGGCATTGTGTTTTTTGTTGTATGTTTTTTTATTTGTTTTGCCTTTGTTTAATTTTTTGTGTTTTTAGTTGTCTTATGTTTGCTTTTTGTTTTGTGTTGTGTTTTTGTTTCGTTTTGTGTGAAAACAAAAAAACTATTTTGTTTTGTGTATTTTTTTCCGCATGTTTGCTTTTATTTTGGGTGTTGTCTTTTATTGTTTTTCTTTGTTTTGTGTTGTTTCATTTTATGTTTTTGTTCATGTGTTTTGTTTTTTCCTTAGATTCATTACACTCGAACGGAAGTCTCGGTCTGTTGGTTTTGCTGGGGCTGTTTGCAGGGGTCATGGTGGCTGTGTTATTAACTATCATCATGCTTATATGGTGAGAATTGTTTGTGCTACATTTATCTATATACTTACTAAATTTTACTAAATACATAAAAAATCGGTTATGCTATATGACAAAGACAATTCCTTTATTGATCTCTTAATTGTTCCTTTCATAGGGTGAGGCAAAGGAAACAAGACAATGTGAAGAAACAGGAACTGACTTCCATGGTGAAGATGAAGTCCATCCCGATCTGAAGTAAGCTGGCTCAGACTTCTGTCTCCATTCGTACATTCCTTGCTTCTGCTGTTCTGGCGATTGGCCCATCTCGGTTTAAACAGTCTGGAAGAAACTGAATGTTAAACGATTCATTTATGGTTACTATGTTGATGCTTGGAGTATATCATCAGTGTCCAGCCTTCCATTTTTACTGCATAGAAAACAAACTGCAGTCAACAAAACCAACTATACTCTTTCTTGACTTTCCTTTTCTTCAAGGAGCGCCAAATACACACTGCACATAATAAATGTTTGAGTGAATCCCCTAATTTATAGTTTCAGGTGTTTACAGAATATAATAGTCACTCCTGAACTTATAGTGCTTGACATAGTTATAACCAAATCAATGTTTTCGTATTTTGCGGCAATGAACAAAAAAAATAGCTTAACCCAATTATTGATGTTTTATTGGTAGGAAATCTCTGTCAACAATGGCTCTGTGTTGTTTATGTTTTTGTTGTTGAGCTGCTGCATTTAAATAGCTCTCTCTCTCTCTCTGTGCTGTCGTTTAGTGTGGTTTGCAGATAGACCGCAGGACTTGTGCGAGAAACGTGTTTGGAGATAGTAATTTACAAACAAGTCAAGACAAAAACCTCTGATTCTGTATTTTCTAGCATTAGATCTCAGCCAAGTTGTTCATAAGAGAGAAACATTAATGGCAGCTAAAGAGTTCACATTATCATAGCGAATGCATTGTAGAAATGGACCAATCCGATCTGAACGTGAATCAGGGGGCGCAGCTCAGTGATTGGTCAAATCACCTTGAACTGAATGAGATCATCGAATTGATTTACAGAAATTGGTTCCGCTGATGTTTTATGAATAAGGCAAGATGTAAGTACAGTAAGTGTTTATGCTCTCAAAATTGGCCACACATTTTCATTTGCCATTATCAATTGGGACAAAAACTTTGCTTATTAATATTATTGAGCTGGTAGTACATGGTCCATTTACAGTAATAGCTAGTTTGTAGTCTACTTTATATGAGCTCTGAAAGTTGTAAATTAGTAATGCTAAAAAGTGATGACTAAGACATAAACAGCATATTTCACTTTGAACTTTGCGTATTTTCACACGTCTTCAGATCTGAATTTGTGAGTCTAGTGGGGAAAGATGTGAATACGATGATTTATATGACAAATGTCTGCTCTAGATTAGCCTGTAATCTTCCAAACTCTCGCACATGGTGTAATGATTAATACTTCAATGAAAATGAACATTATGTCATTATTTACTCACTCTTATGTCATTCCAATATGTATGCTGTTGTTCATTTATTTTTATGGTGAAAAAAACAGCATTCATGTTTCAAAAGATATGAGGGCTGATAAATGAATTATGATTTTTTTGAAGAAAATATAAAATATCAAAGTAAATACAAGATATACAACAAAATACACTACCAATTAAACATTTGGGGTCATTCATTTTTTTTTTATTGTTTTTGAAAGTCTCTTATATGGAAGCTTATAAATAAAACAGGGCTTTTAAACGATTAATCGCATCCAAAATAAAAGTTTTGGTTTACATAATATATGTGGGTGCACTGTGTATAATTATTTTATATATATATATATATATATAAATACATACATTGTATATATATATTAAAGAAATATTTGCACGAATATACTGTATATAGATTTATATATAATTTATATTATATATAAATATTTCATATACAAATAATATTTTTTTCTTAAATAGACATGCATGTGTGATGTGTGCGTATTTATACGTACACACACACACACACACACACACACATATATATATATATATATATATATATATACATTTAAAATAATTATACACAGTGCACCCACATATGTAAACACAAACTTTTATTTTGGATGCGATTAATTGTTCGACAGCCCTAAAATTAAATAAAAAATAGTAATTTCCTTTTTATTTCACAATTCTGACTTTTTCTCTAGTAACTCTGAGTTTATATCTGACACTTCTGACTTTTTCTCTCAAATTGCGAGTTTGTTTTTTTCTCAATTCTGACTCTTTTTTCAGATAAAAAGTCAAAATTACCTTCTTTTTTATTTTTTTATTCCATGGCAGAAATGAGCTTTCATAAACTCACTCACTCACTCACTCACTCAAGTCTGCATTTATTTGATCAAAAATACAGCAAAAAGTGGTATTGTGAAATATTATGACAATTTAAAATAACTATGAATTATTATTATCAATGGTGACAACAATGTGCTGGTTGTGACGCATAAAAAAAATGGATTTTTTAAAAAAAATTAAATATCTCATTACTTTTGATCAATTCAATGAATGCTTGCTGAATAAAGGCATTACTTTCTTTTAACTGTTGTTCATCAGGCTCTAAAATGTTTGAACTTTTCTCGTTTAACTCTAGATTTGAGAAGTTGTCCGTCTCCAGTTCAGCCCTCATAGGGCATCAGTATAGGGAACCACCACCACTGCCACCACAGCTGACAGACTCCGTTACCCACAATACACCTCTCCTCTCAGCAGAGCTCTGAGAGACGTCAACTGTGAACATGTACAGTCTACAATGTAGCACAACGCAATGGAAAAACACAAGGATTACTTTCTCTCTTTGCTTTCTTCTGCTCACGGCAAATGAAAAACATATTTTTGGTGTAATTCCTTCTTCCCAATATTCTCCACTGGGGACGCATGGAACGCTGTGAAAAGCCTTGGCTTTGTGCGCAGCATACGGGGCATTATGGAGAAAGTGTCTTCGTCAGTGTTTCAGTCCTCAAACTCACTCGTCTGGCGAAAAAGACACTCTGTATAACTTTAGACAGCTGCTATCTTTGGAAGACAGAAAGTCTTGGCACTCCAACGATGGACGACACAAAGACGGCTTTGTCTTTCTTCTTGCGAAATCTCTCCACAAGAAACGAAGGCAGGTGGACGCATCCGCAGTTGATTGTTTTGTTCTGGTTAGCTTCCAGCCAGCCTCAAGTTCTCGGTAATAAACTCCCGTAAAAACGCATTTCATCATGAGTTCATGTTTTGAAAGTTTACACCAGTAACGATTCAAAACTTTCGGTGAGCTGGTGTTCAACTCGCCTTCAATGCATCAAATGCATTCAATTTCTCTGCCTTTCCTTAAAAGCATTGAATCGAGACATGAATGTAAATCAGTCTTACGATGTCACATATACACATTTGTAAGGCGATTAAAGCTGACTGTTTCTGTCAAAGCTAATAGATATCCGCAATATTAAAATCTATGGAAGCTCATCTATAGAGTTATATTGTTTGTTATACATTTATGCAGTTATACTGTATAATAGTTTCCACACAGCATACTGCTATGTTGTACATTGCTCTCCAGTGTCATAAAGCTCAATGCATGCGTTTATTTTGTAATTCTTTTAAAATGTATGATTTTATTGAATTATAAGATTTTAGCATACAGTACATATCCTTCCTATAACAAACATCTCAGACAGCAAACTGACATTGAATCAACGTGGAAACGACGTCTCTCATGACATCGAAACAACATTGATCTGGCATTGTTTTGCTCATCGAATTAACGTTGAACCAATGTCAGACGCGGCATTCTTCAAAGCTAAATGAAAATCGAAAATTGGTTTGCTTTTCTAACCTTGAAACAACGTTGATTTCAAGTTGATTTTTCATTAGTTTTGAAGAATGACGCGTCTGACGTTGGTTCAACGTTAATTCGATGAGCAAAACAATGTCAGATCAACGTTTCGATGTAATGTTTCCACATTGATTCAATGTCAGTTTGCTATCTGGGATACTATCTCCAAATGATATTCTTTTGCAATTGAAAATAACTAGGGCGATTTTTTTTTATTTATTTTTTTTTTTATATTTGTTAAGATGTCACTGTCAAATTCTTTTAACGTCGGATTCAGATTACGTGATTTTGGCTCGATCCGTTTGACGTAGTGTGTCGTGGTGATTCATAAACAACAACGGGTGTCATAAATGCAAGAATTGGACTCTCACAGTGCATTATGGGTATTCTCTAGCTAGCTGTTGAGCATACATTGGTTGTAGACTCCTTATTGTGGTGTATTATGGGATTGAATGAGTGCACTCGATAACATACACTATTGTTTCGGACATCACTACAAATGGCTGATTCCCTCAAATAGTACCCTATTTAAGGGTATAGGGGACGGTTTCGGGCAAAGCCAAAGACTAGCATGACTAATTATGCTACTATATATCAACTATACTCCTGCCTTTATTATGTTTCCTCAAGGCAGCGAGTTAGCTTAATGCTAATTCGAGAACTCACACAGTTTCTGAAGCACTTCCGCTATCGTTTGCCGCTTCAGAAACAGGGTGAGTTGTGGAATTAGCATTAAGCTAACGGTTTTATTTACATTCTTGTTTCTAGAAGTCAGTCGCTAGTTCCACCTCAATAACATCACACACGTTGCTAAAAACGACAGGCGATGGTTGGTTGGGAAGCAATGTGCAGTCTGACTGACCACGACATGACAAGAATTTAGGAACATCGTATAATCTGACACAGTGACTATCATAACAGACAGAAATATGCCTGAACCTGGCATAAATATTGACTGAAAATGATATGTTGGCCTTAATGAACTTTTTTTTATGTCAATAGAATCCATAAATTAACTTTTTTTATGTCAACAGGTCCATCAGGTGTCTTCAATAATGATCAATCATCCCTCAATTATTCACTTCATTATCTCATTAACTTTAACACTGCTTTAGGCACTGTTTACACGAGAACGCTCGCGGGTGAAAACGTAAAAATATTTTATCGGATGTGCCTTTCGTTTACACGGCGATGGAAGTGAAACCACCCTCCAGAGTGGAAATCTTAAAAGCGCTCCACCGCCGCGTTCCTGTGTAAACGGTAAAAACGCAAAAGTTTGCTTGACAGTGAAGGTTGTACGCAGGCGAGTGGACTTGGTGTTGTTGTAGTATGCACTCCTAGCCGCCTGAAGTGCATACTACATTGAATTTCACACACTTTTGCGTCTCCATTTGCACACGGATTTCCCACACAAAACGCTTGTCTAAACGCAGAATAAAAAAAGATGACGCAACGCCACTTTTGCGTTTTCTCATTGTTCATTGTTTAAAACTACTTAATTCAGTTATGTTGAAGTTGCATACATGAACAAACTATGTTTATTTAACGCAACCCAGTTATGTGGAACCTGTGACATAAAAATTTAATTAAAGCCAACATATTTTTTTTTATATCTTTATGCATTTTTGCACCATTTGCTTGTAACCTCTTGCTTGTTTCTTTCTTTTTCTTTTTCTTTTTTTTTTTTTTTGTTTTGCCTGTTTCCTTTCCACCAGCAAGATGATTTTTGTATTTTTAGAGCTTTTACTGACTTATGGTATCTGTGCTGTTATGATATACCCTTTGAAATAGATTTTGATTCTCCAACCTATGCCTCATAAAACATTTTCCAATGCAAAAAAAAAAAACAGATATGTAAAAAAAGGGGGTTTGAATTTGTCAGTCATTCGTATTTGAGACTTGACACTCTTGGTTTAAAGGGATACTCCACTTTTTTTGGAAATAGGCTAATTTTACCTCTCCCCCAGAGTTAAACAGTTGGGTTTTACCATTTTCAAATCCATTCAGCCAATTTTCTGATATTTAGAAGAATATCAGTAACTAGAAAGTTTCTGGTCCCATTGACTTCCATTGTATATTTTTTTTCTACTATGGAAGTCAATGGGACTTCAACTGTCTGATTACTGATATTCTTCTAAATATCAGAAAATCGGCTGAATGGATTCGAAAACGGTAAAACCCAACTGTTTAACTCTGGGGGAGTGGTAAAATGAGCCTATTTGCAAAAATAGTGGAGTATCCCTTTAACGTTTAGTCGGCCATATTTTCTTCCTTCCCTGCTTTGGTTGAAGTTGTCTCACATGTTGAGAGCACATAGATTTGGTTAGTGTTATTCATTTAACTTGTATTAGGATTATCAACATTCAGTAAAATTGGTGGTTCTCAACTGGTTTTGCTGCATGACTTCATGTGGCGCCCAACGCAGGGCCAAATTGTTTATCTTACAAACTAAACGAAAATGATTAAAACCAAACATTGAGATGTATTAATATAACTATAAAACTGCACATATGAACATTTCTGTGCTCTTGGGAACCATAAAAATGAGCCCCCACAAATTATGTTTATCCTCATTTGCAAGTACATATTTAATGTAGCCTGGGTCGCATTGATGTTCTCGCCTCAATTTTATGGCTGTCTAATTTTGCTAGTGTGCGGATTTTCACTAAAACACCAATTGATTGCAATCGATATCCACATGGTTTTGTTGCAGCTATTTGTTGCATTCAGTATTGTGTGGGTCGTGACCAGTTGAGAACCACGAACACTACAACAGGCCAAAAATATCAAATTTTTGTTTATTTTTAGTCCTCTATCGTATAACTGTGTCTGTAAAGTGACTCATTAATGGCGTGTTATTGGCCTGGCGTGCCGTTATAGTCACCCCACACTGACCATCGAGTCTGAGGAGATTCCAGAAACACCAACCAAAGGAAACAAACCGATTGATGAGAAATCCTCTGTTCCTGGCAGGATGGAGAGAATATACTTCAAGCAGGACAGGCTCTTGGAGAAAAATCTGTATATTTCCCGTTTGCTTTTTGCTTTTTTTATGATGTTGCATGCATTGTCAAATCCAGATGTATTGGGATGGACTACTGTTGCCTGTCAAAGAGGGAAAGGTGAACACAAAGGCGTCCACAGTAAATGTATATAGTATATTTTTCTGTACAACATAAGCTGTTTTATTATTCCCCTGTTTATATTTTTGTGAAATAAAAGTTATTTTATGTGAAGAAAAAGTGTGTATGATTTTGTAATGTGAAGAACAACTGTAGTCATGGATCGGTGACAGATCTTTTCACTGATACTGTCAGTTTGTTTCCACAGGAAAATTCAGCGACTCGATTCCAACCAATTTACAAATATTTAATCATGAAAATCAGGCAAGGGATTTAGTTGCTCATTGAGTTTATACAGCAAAATTAGCCTGCTGTTACTCGGCCAAGGATTTGGTAAAATAATATACCTCCAATATTTGAGTGTGGCGATTTGTAGTCTGTTGGGATTTACATGTTATACTGACTTGAAATCATATAGTCCTAATATTTACATGTTCTCCTGGATCATTTATGCTGCATATTAAGACCCTGATTTGGTTTTTTAAATAATGTCATTAGCAGTAGTTTTACAAATAGCAATTGATAAAGATTCCTCGTGACGCATTTAAAAATTAAGTTTCCCCAATCTTCTCAAAACTCTGAAACACAAATATCGATATCGAAACTCAAAATTTCGACCAGAAAAAAAAATAAAATAAAATAAACACAGTGTTACCCATTACGTTTTTTTTTTTTTTTTGGGCGAAAAATTAAGTTTCCCCAATCTTCTCAAAACTCTGGATTCTGATAGAGGGCCTTGACACTTAGATCTGAGTGCAAAAATGGAGGCTGTAGACCCTTCCAGAGCTGAGATATTGAAACTCAAAATTTTGTCCAGAAAAAAAAAAACGACAGTGTTACCCCTTATGGTTTTTTTTTATTTTTTTGGAGAAAAATTAAGTTTCCCCAATCTTCTCAAAATTCTGGATTCTGATAAGAGGGCCATGACACTTAGACCTGAGTGCAAAAATGGAGGCTCTAGACCCTTCCAGAGCTGAGATATCGAAACTCAAAATTTTGTCCACAAAACAAAAAAACGACAGTGTTACCCCTTATGTTTTTTTTTTTTTTTATTTATTTGGCGAAAAATTAACTTTCCCTATACTCTAAAAAATGTTGGGTTGTTTTGTGTACCCAATAGCTGGGTAAAAATATTGGGTGGTTTTGTTGGGTTATTCGGAACATTTATTGGGTTGTTTCTTTAATAACGCATCCCTTTGGGTTAAAGTTCAAATTTCAACGGTTGCCACCGCAGCTGACAGAAGATACACGGGTGAGTTATTACACTAGCCATACATATTGTATTTTTTTTTTACGTTGTACGTGATTTTAAGCTCTTTCAAAGTATTATTTGCGCTTTTTCCTAAATCTTCAGTCAATTATTTCCATGTTTATATATCCTGTTGACTGTTTTTTGTCCGCTATAAAGCAATATAGCCAGCCAATTTCTTAATACTCGGTTGTGATATACTCTTCCTAACTTTCTATGTTCTTTCCAATACTTTTTGGTAAAGTTATATTTTCAGATATTAACCGACGACCTCGGCTTTAAGACTCAGCTGAAGCCCCGTCCATCCACCCAATATCCAAATATTAACCGACGTGCTCGGCTTCAAGACCCAGCTGAAGCCCGGTCCATTCATCCAAATATTAACCGACCCGCTCGGCTTCAAGACCCAGCTGAAGAAGCCTGGTCCATCCATCCAGTGTCGCAGTCCCTGACAGGAAGAAGGTAAGTTAACGTAATGCTGTGTTATAAGTGCCTACATTATAGCGCAAATGTTTACTCGGACTATTCCAGCACACTATCCCAGTGAGCCTCTGGAGGGCACTCTCTTCCCGTGCTATGTTTCCCCATGGACTCTTTATGTTTTATTATGTTCAACTGTTTGTCATTACCTGTGATTGAGTTCCTTATTTAAGCCTGAGTTTTGCCTTTGTCCTTTGCGAGGTTTTGTTATACTCTAAGTGTACATCTCTGAGCATTTTTTCTCCGTTTGAGTATTCAGTGTTTCCCTGGATGTTTGACCCTTGCCTGCCTTCTAGACTGTTTCTGAACCTGTGCCGCGTGCCTCGACCATAGCCTGTTTTTCACCACGATTTACTAGATTGCCCCTTGTTTAACTGCTTGTCTGGGTTTATGTCTGCTTTTGTTTTAAGTTATAATAAAGTTCTGCTTATGGATCCGACCGTCTCTGTCCGAATGTACAGATTTACAGAGAAAATTCCTGTGTTCCCTTTTAAAAGCTAAACTATTGTTTTATTTGGTTATTGTTCTATTATTGCTCAAAAGTTGAATGAATATTAAAGTTCAATAATATAGTTGCATGATTACAAATGCATTTATAAAATTTTGTTTTAATGCAAGGTCATTTTCCACAAAACATGACCATTGCAGGAGCTTATATTGTAAAATTACAGGTCCTGTGATTTTACAGTGAATATGTAGTAGGTTAGAGACAGGCTTAATTTTTGTTAATTCACTTTATATTAACTAATTCATATTTTTTTACACAGGATGCTATGGATTCATATAAGGGAAACACTTCAGAAGTGGAACATTGAAACATTAATCGACAGATTTGCAGGTGAGAGAAAATGTAGCAAGTTTGGAAAAGGAAACCCTTTCTCAGTTGCTTACTCTCTTCACAATTAAAGAATGGCATCACTAATATAGCGAAACCTTTTTAATTTGACTTCATGAAAAGTAGATCTTAGGCCTATACTAATCTATTGTTCTTTCTGTTTTATGTAAAGACACTCTTGGACCCTGCAAGCTATCCTTCCTCCATTGTGATTCAAAAAGGGCTACAAGATGGTTCGGCCCTCATACCAGGAGGCAAAACAACCATTTGTTGATTTACAGCTTGTTGGTAGGCCCTACATCATTTATATTGGGTAAAACATTTTTCGATAATATTGAATCAATGTGTGCATATTTACCATTTTAAAATTCTATTTAAATGTTGGAACAAACAATATTTGGAGGAGGAGGAGCAATGGAGGCAAGTCCCTCATGTCCTGCAGCTTGGAGATAAATTGAACTGCTCACAAGCCTTCGTCATTGTGGGAGGAGCGGCACGAGAGCAAGACAGCCTTTTACAAGCTGTGGATACATGGTTTAAAATATTTTATGCTTTAGACATAGACTATCCAAAGCCTCTGTTTGGCAGTTTCTGCAACACACAATATATTCTGTGCCATTCTGTCCATTAACTTATGGTCGCTTACTCAGGCGGTTTATATTGGATAAGCTGGACAAGCTTTGGTTTGTTTTGTGTATTTGTGTTTTTGTTTTCCATGTTTCTTAGAACTTAAAACATATAAATAAATTCATTTTAGCATTAATACTCTGTGCCTGAGGTGTTCCCTCAACACTGTCACCTTATGAGGCAGTTTATAATTGCATTACTTTTATATATTTATTTGTTTATTTGTTTATTTATTGAAATAATTTCTTACCTTAAGGAAGTAAATTAAAGCAATTTCAAACAATAACTCAAGCAATAACTGAATAAAAATGTTACAATAAAAAAAACAATAAATGAAAATGTTTACAACAATTTGTGAGTGCAGTGTCTAATTGAATGTAAATAAAGCATTGTTAATATACTTAAGTTGTGAGTTATTTATTTACATGTCAATAATAGTATCGGTAATTATAATAATAGGTTGATTAAATCATTTTTGTCAAATAACCCAACATATTTGTTATTTGTAACCCAATTTATTGGGTGAAACTGGTAACCTAATTTATTGGGTTAAAATAACCCAACAAAAGGTCGGTGCTATATCTCTGGATTCTGATAGAGGGCCACGAGCCATGGACCTGGGTGCAAAAATTGAGTTTGTAGACCCTTCCAGAGCTGAGATATTGAAACTCAAAATTTTGACCAGAAAAAAAAATGACAGTGTTACCCCTTATGTTTTTTTTCGGGGGGTGAAAAATTAAGTTTCTCCAATCTTCTCAAAACTCTGGATTCTGATAGAGGGCCACGAGACATGGACCTGGGTGCAAAAATTGAGGCTGTAGACCCTTCCAGAGCTGAGATATTGAAACTCAAAATTTTGACCAGAAAAAAAAATGACAGTGTTACCCCTTATGTTTTTTTTCGGGGGGTGAAATATTAAGTTTCTCCAATCTTCTCAAAACTCTGGATTCTGATAGAGGGCCACGACACATGGACCTGGGTGCAAAAATTGAGGCTGTAGACCCTCCCAGAGCTGAGATATTGAAACTCAAAATTTTGACCAGAAAAAAAAAATGACAGTGTTACCCCTTATGTTTTTTTTCGGGGGGTGAAAAATTAAGTTTCTCCAATCTTCTCAAAACTCTGGATTCTGATAGAGGGCCACGACACATGGACCTGGGTGCAAAAATTATTTGTCCAAATAAAAAAGACATGGCTGCAAAATAAAGTGAAAGAGTGGAAGCTTGAGTGGCTCAGTGGTTAGAGTGTTCCTCTGTCATGTTGAGGATTTGGGTTCAAGTCCTACTCTTTGCATTAAAATGCTTTATTTTGAATGGTTTTGTCCAAATAAAAAAGACATGGCTGCAAAATAAAGTGAAATTCTGGAAGCTTGAATGGCTCAGTGGTTAGAGTGTTACTCTATCATGTTGAGGATTTGGGTTCAAGTCTGCTCTTAGCATTAAAATTCTTTATTTTGAAGGGTTTTGTCCAAATAAAAAAGAAATGCCTGCAAAATGAAGTGAAAGAGTGGAAGCTTGAATGGCTCAGTGGTTAGAGTGTTACTCTATCATGTTGAGGATTTGGGTTCAAGTCTGCTCTTAGCATTGAAATTCTTTATTTTGAAGGGTTTTGTCCAAATAAAAAAGACATGGCTGCAAAATAAAGTGCAAGACCGGAAGCTTGAATGGCTCAGTGGTTAGAGTGTTACTCTATAATGTTGAGGATATGGGTTCAAGTCCTGCTCTTAGCATTAATATTCTTTGTTTTGAAGGGTTTTGTCCAAATAAAAAAGAAATGCCTGCAAAATAAACTGAAAGAGTGGAAGCTTGAATCTCTCAGTGGTTAGAGTGTTACTCTATCATGTTGAGGATTTGGGTTCAAGTCCTGCTCTTAGCATTAATATTCCTTGTTTTGAAGGGTTTTGTCCAAATAAAAAAGATATGCCTGCAAAATAAAGTCAAAGAGTTGAAGCTTGAATGGCTCAGTGGTTGGAGTGTTCCTCTATCATGTTGAGGATATGGGATCAAGTCCCACTCTTTGCATTAAAATGCTTTATTTTGAAGGGTTTTGTCCAAATAAAAAATACATGCCTGCAAAATGAAGTGAAAGTCTGGAAGTTTGAATGGCTCAGTGGTTAGAGTGTTCCTCTATCATGTTGAGGATTTGGGTTCAAGTCCCACTCTTTGCATTAAAATGCTTTAGTTTGAATGGTTTTGTCCAAATAAAAAAGACATGTCTGCAAAATAAAGTGAAAGAGTGGAAGCTTGAATGGCTCAGTGGTTAGAGTGTTCCTCTATCATGTTGAGGATTTGGGTTCAAGTCCCACTCTTTGCATTAAAATGCTTTATTTTGAAGGGTTTTGTCCAAATAAAAAAGACATGCCTGCAAAATAAAGTGAAAGAGTGGAAGCATGAATGGCTCAGTGGTGTGAGTGTCAAATCCCTGTTTGAGTCTCTTGATGGTTAACATTTTTAGTTTGATTGGTTTGGTCCAAATAAAAAGACCAATCTTCAAAAAGGACATCCAACTGTAAGTGGTTCAGTGGTAAAAGCGTTGCTGTTCTGTGTTGACAACCCTGGTTCAAATCTCACTTTTGCGGTTGAAATTACTTTAGTGTGATTTTTTGAGACAAACAGAAACATTGAAATGAAGAAGCTCCTGTGGCTCAGTGGTCTGAGTGTTGTGATTCTATGTGGGAAACCCAGGTTCGAATCACACTCTTGTGATGCTTTAGTTTCACTGGATTGTCGAAGTAAGACATGCTCCCAAAAAAAGAAGAGTGAGTGTGCAAGCTCCAGTGGCTCAGTGGTCTGAGTGTTATGGTTCCATGTGGGAAACCAGGGTTCGAGCCTCACTCTTATCATGCTTTAGTTTCAACTGGTTTGTCCAAGAGAGAGAAAGACATGCTCCCAAAAAATTAAGTATGAGCGTGTATGGTCCAGTGGCTCAGTGGTGTGAGTGTTGCGCTCTTGTGTGGAGAATCCTGGTTCGAGTCTCTTGTTGGTAAAACTCTTCTTTCACCGGTTTGGTCCAAATAAAGAAGACATGCTCCCAAAAAAAAGAAGTTTGAGTGTGGATGGTCCAGTGGCTCCGTGGATGAGCTCTCACTCCCGAATCGGGAGGTTGGGATGTTCCTGGTTCAAGACCGGGACCGCTGGACCGTGAAGCATGGTTGCGTTGACGAACATCCTCCAGATCTGCAGCTGGGGGACGAGAGACGGTCAGGACACGAAGGGGGGAGGAAATAACCTAACTCCTCCCCCTGGGGATTTCTGGGACGATATCCAGCAGCGGTGTTGCTGCAGAGAGAGGCAGTTTTTTGTGGGACTTAACCAAAATTTTAATTTTGGAATACATGAAATGTACACAGCATTAGCATGCACCAAAAAATATTTTATTTCTTACCTCATACACACTATTATCTATACTTCTCATCCTAGATAATCCTCCACAATCTTCAGTCGTCATCCTCCTCCGTCCTCCAGACAACCATCACTTGCTTCAGTGTCCAGCCTAGCCTTGAACCAGGAACCTCCCAACTGGGGAGTGAGAGCTCACCCACTGAGCCACTGGACCATCCACACACATATTTAATTTTTTGGGAGCAAGTCTTTTTCTCTCTTGGACAAACCCCTTGAAACTAAAGCATGGTAAGAGTGAGGCTCAAACCCTGGTTTCCCACATGGAACCATAACACTCAGACCACTGAGCCACTGGAGCTTGCACACTCACTCTTCTTTTTTTGGGAGCATGTGGACGAGTTGGGAGCATGTCGACTTCGACAATCCAGTGAAACTAAAGCATCACAAAAGTGTGATTCGAATCCAGGTCTCCCACATGGAATCACAAGACTCAGACCACTGAGCCACTGGACCACACACACTCACACTTCCTTTTTGGGAACATGTCTAACTTGGACAAAGCCAGTGAAACTAAAGCATGATAAGAGTGAGGCTGGAACCCGGGTTTCCCACATAGAATCACAACACTCAGCCACTGGACCATACACACTCACACTTCCTTTTTTGGGAACATGTCTTTCTTGGACAAAGCCAGTGAAACTAAAGCATGGTAAGAGTGAGGCTCGAACCCTGGTTTTCCACATGGAACCATAACACTCAGACCACTGAGCCACTGTAGCTTGCACACTCACTCTTCTTTTTTGGGAGCATGTCTTACTTCGACAATCCAGTGAAACTAAAGCGTCACAAGAGTGTGATTTGAACCCAGGTTTCCCACAAGGTATCACAACACTAAGACCACTGAGCAACACACACTCACACTTCCTTTTTTGGGAACATGTCTTTCTTGGACAAAGCCAGTGAAACTAAAGCATGATAAGAGTGAGGCTGAAACCCTGGTTTCCCACATGGAATCACAACACTCTGAGCCACTGGACCACAAACACTCACACATCCTTTTTTGGGAACATGTCTTTCTTGGACAAAGCCAAGGGGTAAATGACAGTGTTACCCCTTATGTTTTTTTTTCGGGGGGTGAAAAATTAAGTTTCTCCAAACTTCTCAAAACTCTGGATTCTGATAGAGGGCCACGAGACATGGACCTGGGTGCAAAAATTGAGGCTGTAGACCCTTCCAGAGCTGAGATATTGAAACTCAAAATTTTGACCAGAAAAAAAAATGACAGTGTTACCCCCTACGTTTTTTTTCGGGGATTGAAAAATTAAGTTTCTCCAATCTTCTCAAAACTCTGGATTCTGATAGAGGGCCACAAGACATGGACCTGGGTGCAAAAATTGAGGCTGTAGATCCTTCCAGAGCTGAGATATTGAAACTCAAAATTTTGACCAGAAAAAAAAAAATGACAGTGTTACCCCTTATGTTTTTTTTTCAGGTCCAAATTTTGACCTTCGATATCTCGGCTCTGGAAGGGTCTAGAGCCTCAATTTTTGCGCGTTGGTTGAAGTCTCGTGGCCCTCTGTCAGAATCCAGAGTTTCAAGAAGATCGGAGGGGGTCAAAATTTCGGCCAAAAAAAAAAATGACAGTGTTACCCCTTATGTTTTTTTTTTCAGGTCAAAACTTTGACATCCGATATCTCGGCTCTGGAAGGGTCTAGAGCCTCCATTTTTGCGCGCTGGTCAAAGTCTCGTGGCCCTCTGTCAGAATCCAGAGTTTCAAGAAGATCGGAGGGGGTCAAAATTTCGGCCAAAAACGACAGTGTTACCCCTTATGTTTTTTTTTTCAGGTCAAAACTTTGACATCCGATATCTCGGCTCTGGAAGGGTCTAGAGCCTCCATATTTGCGCGCTGGTCGAAGTCTCGTGGCCCTCTGTCAGAATCCAGAGTTTCAAGAAGATCGGAGGGGGTCAAAATTTCGGCCAAAAACGACAGTGTTACCCCTTATGTTTTTTTTTTCAGGTCAAAACTTTGACATCCGATATCTCGGCTCTGGAAGGGTCTAGAGCCTCCATTTTTGCGCGCTGGTCGAAGTCTCGTGGCCCTCTGTCAGAATCCAGAGTTTCAAGAAGATCGGAGGGGGTCAAAATTTCGGCCAAAAACGACAGTGTTACCCCTTATGTTTTTTTTTTTCAGGTCAAAACTTTGACATCCGATATCTCGGCTCTGGAAGGGTCTAGAGCCTCCATTTTTGCGCGCTGGTCGAAGTCTCGTGGCCCTCTGTCAGAATCCAGAGTTTCAAGAAGATCGGAGGGGGTCAAAATTTCGGCCAAAAACGACAGTGTTACCCCTTATGTTTTTTTTTCAGGTCAAAACTTTGACATCCGATATCTCGGCTCTGGAAGGGTCTAGAGCCTCCATTTTTGCGCGCTGGTCGAAGTCTCGTGGCCCTCTGTCAGAATCCAGAGTTTCAAGAAGATCGGAGGGGGTCAAAATTTCGGCCAAAAACGACAGTGTTACCCCTTATGTTTTTTTTTCAGGTCAAAACTTTGACATCCGATATCTCGGCTCTGGAAGGGTCTAGAGCCTCCATTTTTGCGCGCTGGTCGAAGTCTCGTGGCCCTCTGTCAGAATCCAGAGTTTCAAGAAGATCGGAGGGGGTCAAAATTTCGGCCAAAAACGACAGTGTTACCCCTTATGTTTTTTTTTCAGGTCAAAACTTTGACATCTTATATCTCGGCTCTGGAAGGGTCTAGAGCCTCCATTTTTGCGCGCTGGTCGAAGTCTCGTGGCCCTCTGTCAGAATCCAGAGTTTCAAGAAGATCGGAGGGGGTCAAAATTTCGGCCAAAAACGACAGTGTTACCCCTTATGTTTTTTTTTCAGGTCAAAACTTTGACATCCGATATCTCGGCTCTGGAAGGGTCTAGAGCCTCCATTTTTGCGCGCTGGTCAAAGTCTCGTGGCCCTCTGTCAGAATCCAGAGTTTCAAGAAGATCGGAGGGGGTCAAAATTTCGGCCAAAAACGACAGTGTTACCCCTTATGTTTTTTTTTCAGGTCAAAACTTTGACATCCGATATCTCGGCTCTGGAAGGGTCTAGAGCCTCCATTTTTGCGCGCTGGTCGAAGTCTCGTGGCCCTCTGTCAGAATCCAGAGTTTCAAGAAGATCGGAGGGGGTCAAAATTTCGGCCAAAAACGACAGTGTTACCCCTTATGTTTTTTTTTCAGGTCAAAACTTTGACATCCGATATCTCGGCTCTGGAAGGGTCTAGAGCCTCCATTTTTGCGCGCTGGTCGAAGTCTCGTGGCCCTCTGTCAGAATCCAGAGTTTCAAGAAGATCGGAGGGGGTCAAAATTTCGGCCAAAAACCACAGTGTTACCCCTTATGTTTTTTTTTCAGGTCAAAACTTTGACATCCGATATCTCGGCTCTGGAAGGGTCTAGAGCCTCCATTTTTGCGCGCTGGTCGAAGTCTCGTGGCCCTCTGTCAGAATCCAGAGTTTCAAGAAGATCGGAGGGGGTCAAAATTTCAGCCAAAAACGACAGTGTTACCCCTTATGTTTTTTTTTAGGGTCAAAACTTTGACGTCAGATATCTCGGCTCTGGAAGGGTCTAGAGCCTCCATTTTTGCGCGCTGGTCGAAGTCTCGTGGCCCTCTGTCAGAATCCAGAGTTTCAAGAAGATCGGAGGGGGTCAAAATTTCGGCCAAAAACGACAGTGTTACCCCTTATGTTTTTTTTTCGGGTCAAAACTTTGACATCCTATATCTCGGCTCTGGAAGGGTCTAGAGCCTCCATTTTTGCGCGCCGGTCGAAGTCTCGTGGCCCTCTGTCAGAATCCAGAGTTTCAAGAAGATCGGAGAGGGTCAAAATTTCAGCCAAAAACGACAGTGTTACCCCTTATGTTTTTTTTTTCGGGTCAAAACTTTGACATCCGATATCTCGGCTCTGGAAGGGTTTAGAGCCTCCATTTTTGCGCGCTGGTCGAAGTCTCGTGGCCCTCTGTCAGAATCCAGAGTTTCAAGAAGATCGGAGGGGGACAAAATTTCGGCCAAAAACGACAGTGTTACCCCTTATGTTTTTTTTTTCGGGTCAAAACTTTGACGTCCGATATCTCGGCTCTGGAAGGGTCTAGAGCCTCCATTTTTGCGCGCTGGTTGAAGTCTCGTGGCCCTCTGTCAGAATCCAGAGTTTCAAGAAGATCGGAGGGGGTCAAAATTTCGGCCAAAAACAACAGTGTTACCCCTTATGTTTTTTTTTTCGGGTCAAAACTTTGACATCCGATATCTCGGCTCTGGAAGGGTCTAGAGCCTCCATTTTTGCGCGTTGGTTGAAGTCTCGTGGCCCTCTGTCAGAATCCAGAGTTTCAAGAAGATCGGAGGGGGTCAAAATTTCGGCCAAAAAAAAAAAATGACAGTGTTACCCCTTATGTTTTTTTTTTCAGGTCAAAACTTTGACATCCGATATCTCGGCTCTGGAAGGGTCTAGAGCCTCCATTTTTGCGCGCTGGTCAAAGTCTCGTGGCCCTCTGTCAGAATCCAGAGTTTCAAGAAGATCGGAGGGGGTCAAAATTTCGGCCAAAAACGACAGTGTTACCCCTTATGTTTTTTTTTTTCAGGTCAAAACTTTGACATCCGATATCTCGGCTCTGGAAGGGTCTAGAGCCTCCATATTTGCGCGCTGGTCGAAGTCTCGTGGCCCTCTGTCAGAATCCAGAGTTTCAAGAAGATCGGAGGGGGTCAAAATTTCGGCCAAAAACGACAGTGTTACCCCTTATGTTTTTTTTTTCAGGTCAAAACTTTGACATCCGATATCTCGGCTCTGGAAGGGTCTAGAGCCTCCATTTTTGCGCGCTGGTCGAAGTCTCGTGGCCCTCTGTCAGAATCCAGAGTTTCAAGAAGATCGGAGGGGGTCAAAATTTCGGCCAAAAACGACAGTGTTACCCCTTATGTTTTTTTTTTTCAGGTCAAAACTTTGACATCCGATATCTCGGCTCTGGAAGGGTCTAGAGCCTCCATTTTTGCGCGCTGGTCGAAGTCTCGTGGCCCTCTGTCAGAATCCAGAGTTTCAAGAAGATCGGAGGGGGTCAAAATTTCGGCCAAAAACGACAGTGTTACCCCTTATGTTTTTTTTTTTCAGGTCAAAACTTTGACATCCGATATCTCGGCTCTGGAAGGGTCTAGAGCCTCCATTTTTGCGCGCTGGTCGAAGTCTCGTGGCCCTCTGTCAGAATCCAGAGTTTCAAGAAGATCGGAGGGGGTCAAAATTTCAGCCAAAAACGACAGTGTTACCCCTTATGTTTTTTTTTAGGGTCAAAACTTTGACGTCAGATATCTCGGCTCTGGAAGGGTCTAGAGCCTCCATTTTTGCGCGCTGGTCGAAGTCTCGTGGCCCTCTGTCAGAATCCAGAGTTTCAAGAAGATCGGAGGGGGTCAAAATTTCGGCCAAAAACGACAGTGTTACCCCTTATGTTTTTTTTTCGGGTCAAAACTTTGACATCCTATATCTCGGCTCTGGAAGGGTCTAGAGCCTCCATTTTTGCGCGCCGGTCGAAGTCTCGTGGCCCTCTGTCAGAATCCAGAGTTTCAAGAAGATCGGAGAGGGTCAAAATTTCGGCCAAAAACGACAGTGTTACCCCTTATGTTTTTTTTTTTTCGGGTCAAAACTTTGACATCCGATATCTCGGCTCTGGAAGGGTTTAGAGCCTCCATTTTTGCGCGCTGGTCGAAGTCTCGTGGCCCTCTGTCAGAATCCAGAGTTTCAAGAAGATCGGAGGGGGACAAAATTTCGGCCAAAAACGACAGTGTTACCCCTTATGTTTTTTTTTTCGGGTCAAAACTTTGACGTCCGATATCTCGGCTCTGGAAGGGTCTAGAGCCTCCATTTTTGCGCGCTGGTTGAAGTCTCGTGGCCCTCTGTCAGAATCCAGAGTTTCAAGAAGATCGGAGGGGGTCAAAATTTCGGCCAAAAACAACAGTGTTACCCCTTATGTTTTTTTTTTCGGGTCAAAACTTTGACATCCGATATCTCGGCTCTGGAAGGGTCTAGAGCCTCCATTTTTGCGCGCTGGTCGAAGTCTCGTGGCCCTCTGTCAGAATCCAGAGTTTCAAGAAGATCGGAGGGGGTCAAAATTTCGGCCAAAAATGACAGTGTTACCCCTTATGTTTTTTTTTCGGGTCAAAACTTTGACATCCGATATCTCGGCTCTGGAAGGGTCTAGAGCCTCCATTTTTGCGCGCTGGTCGAAGTCTCATGGCCCTCTGTCAGAATCCAGAGTTTCAAGAAGATCGGAGGGGGTCAAAATTTCGGCCAAAAACGACAGTGTTACCCCTTATGTTTTTTTTTTCAGGTCAAAACTTTGACATCCGATATCTCGGCTCTGGAAGGGTCTAGAGCCTCCATTTTTGCGCGCTGGTCGAAGTCTCGTGGCCCTCTGTCAGAATCCAGAGTTTCAAGAAGATCGGAGGGGGTCAAAATTTCGGCCAAAAACGACAGTGTTACCCCTTATGTTTTTTTTTTTCAGGTCAAAACTTTGACATCCGATATCTCGGCTCTGGAAGGGTCTAGAGCCTCCATTTTTGCGCGCTGGTCGAAGTCTCGTGGCCCTCTGTCAGAATCCAGAGTTTCAAGAAGATCGGAGGGGGTCAAAATTTCGGCCAAAAACGACAGTGTTACCCCTTATGTTTTTTTTTCAGGTCAAAACTTTGACATCCGATATCTCGGCTCTGGAAGGGTCTAGAGCCTCCATTTTTGCGCGCTGGTCGAAGTCTCGTGGCCCTCTGTCAGAATCCAGAGTTTCAAGAAGATCGGAGGGGGTCAAAATTTCGGCCAAAAACGACAGTGTTACCCCTTATGTTTTTTTTTCAGGTCAAAACTTTGACATCCGATATCTCGGCTCTGGAAGGGTCTAGAGCCTCCATTTTTGCGCGCTGGTCGAAGTCTCGTGGCCCTCTGTCAGAATCCAGAGTTTCAAGAAGATCGGAGGGGGTCAAAATTTCGGCCAAAAACGACAGTGTTACCCCTTATGTTTTTTTTTTCAGGTCAAAACTTTGACATCTTATATCTCGGCTCTGGAAGGGTCTAGAGCCTCCATTTTTGCGCGCTGGTCGAAGTCTCGTGGCCCTCTGTCAGAATCCAGAGTTTCAAGAAGATCGGAGGGGGTCAAAATTTCGGCCAAAAACGACAGTGTTACCCCTTATGTTTTTTTTTCAGGTCAAAACTTTGACATCCGATATCTCGGCTCTGGAAGGGTCTAGAGCCTCCATTTTTGCGCGCTGGTCGAAGTCTCGTGGCCCTCTGTCAGAATCCAGAGTTTCAAGAAGATCGGAGGGGGTCAAAATTTCGGCCAAAAACGACAGTGTTACCCCTTATGTTTTTTTTTCAGGTCAAAACTTTGACATCCGATATCTCGGCTCTGGAAGGGTCTAGAGCCTCCATTTTTGCGCGCTGGTCGAAGTCTCGTGGCCCTCTGTCAGAATCCAGAGTTTCAAGAAGATCGGAGGGGGTCAAAATTTCAGCCAAAAACGACAGTGTTACCCCTTATGTTTTTTTTTAGGGTCAAAACTTTGACGTCAGATATCTCGGCTCTGGAAGGGTCTAGAGCCTCCATTTTTGCGCGCTGGTCGAAGTCTCGTGGCCCTCTGTCAGAATCCAGAGTTTCAAGAAGATCGGAGGGGGTCAAAATTTCGGCCAAAAACGACAGTGTTACCCCTTATGTTTTTTTTTCGGGTCAAAACTTTGACATCCTATATCTCGGCTCTGGAAGGGTCTAGAGCCTCCATTTTTGCGCGCCGGTCGAAGTCTCGTGGCCCTCTGTCAGAATCCAGAGTTTCAAGAAGATCGGAGAGGGTCAAAATTTCGGCCAAAAACGACAGTGTTACCCCTTATGTTTTTTTTTTTCGGGTCAAAACTTTGACATCCGATATCTCGGCTCTGGAAGGGTTTAGAGCCTCCATTTTTGCGCGCTGGTCGAAGTCTCGTGGCCCTCTGTCAGAATCCAGAGTTTCAAGAAGATCGGAGGGGGACAAAATTTCGGCCAAAAACGACAGTGTTACCCCTTATGTTTTTTTTTTCGGGTCAAAACTTTGACGTCCGATATCTCGGCTCTGGAAGGGTCTAGAGCCTCCATTTTTGCGCGCTGGTTGAAGTCTCGTGGCCCTCTGTCAGAATCCAGAGTTTCAAGAAGATCGGAGGGGGTCAAAATTTCGGCCAAAAACAACAGTGTTACCCCTTATGTTTTTTTTTTCGGGTCAAAACTTTGACATCCGATATCTCGGCTCTGGAAGGGTCTAGAGCCTCCATTTTTGCGCGCTGGTCGAAGTCTCGTGGCCCTCTGTCAGAATCCAGAGTTTCAAGAAGATCGGAGGGGGTCAAAATTTCGGCCAAAAATGACAGTGTTACCCCTTATGTTTTTTTTTCGGGTCAAAACTTTGACATCCGATATCTCGGCTCTGGAAGGGTCTAGAGCCTCCATTTTTGCGCGCTGGTCGAAGTCTCATGGCCCTCTGTCAGAATCCAGAGTTTCAAGAAGATCGGAGGGGGTCAAAATTTCGGCCAAAAATGACAGTGTTACCCCTTATGTTTTTTTTTCGGGTCAAAACTTTGACATCCGATATCTCGGCTCTGGAAGGGTCTAGAGCCTCCATTTTTGCGCGCTGGTCGAAGTCTCGTGTTCCTCTATCAGAATCCAGAGTTTCAAGAAGATCGGAGGGGGTCAAAATTTCGGCCAAAAACGACAGTGTTACCCCTTATGTTTTTTTTTTTCGGGTCAAAACTTTGACATCCGATATCTCGGCTCTGGAAGGGTCTAGAGCCTCCATTTTTGTGCGCTGGTCGAAGTCTCGTGGCCCTCTGTCAGAATCCAGAGTTTCAAGAAGATCGGAGGGGGTCAACATTTCGGCCAAAAACGACAGTGTTACCCCTTATGTTTTTTTTTCAGGTCAAAACTTTGACATCCGATATCTCGGCTCTGGAAGGGTCTAGAGCCTCCATTTTTGCGCGCTGGTCGAAGTCTCGTGGCCCTCTGACAGAATCCAGAGTTTCAAGAAGATCGGAGGGGGTCAAAATTTCGGCCAAAAACGACAGTGTTACCCCTTATGTTTTTTTTTCAGGTCAAAACTTTGACATCCGATATCTCGGCTCTGGAAGGGTCTAGAGCCTCCATTTTTGCGCGCTGGTCGAAGTCTCGTGGCCCTCTGTCAGAATCCAGAGTTTCAAGAAGATCGGAGGGGGTCAAAATTTCGGCCAAAAACGACAGTGTTACCTCTTATGTTTTTTTTTTCAGGTCAAAACTTTGACATCCGATATCTCGGCTCTGGAAGGGTCTAGAGCCTCCATTTTTGCGCGCTGGTCGAAGTCTCGTGGCCCTCTGTCAGAATCCAGAGTTTCAAGAAGATCGGAGGGGGTCAAAATTTCGGCCAAAAACGACAGTGTTACCCCTTATGTTTTTTTTTTCAGGTCAAAACTTTGACATCCGATATCTCGGCTCTAGAAGGGTCTAGAGCCTCCATTTTTGCGCGCTGGTCGAAGTCTCGTGGCCCTCTGTCAGAATCCAGAGTTTCAAGAAGATCGGAGGTGGTCAAAATTTCGGCCAAAAACGACAGTGTTACCCCTTATGTTTTTTTTTCAGGTCAAAACTTTGACATCCGATATCTCGGCTCTGGAAGGGTCTAGAGCCTCCATTTTTGCGCGCTGGTCGAAGTCTCGTGGCCCTCTGTCAGAATCCAGATTTTCAAGAAGATCGGAGGGGGTCAAAATTTCGGCCAAAAACGACAGTGTTACCCCTTATGTTTTTTTTTTCAGGTCAAAACTTTGCCATCCGATATCTCGGCTCTGGAAGGGTCTAGAGCCTCCATTTTTGCGCGCTGGTCGAAGTCTCGTGGCCCTCTGTCAGAATCCAGAGTTTCAAGAAGATCGGAGGGGGTCAAAATTTCGGCCAAAAACGACAGTGTTACCCCTTATGTTTTTTTTTTCAGGTCAAAACTTTGACATCCGATATCTCGGCTCTGGAAGGGTCTAGAGCCTCCATTTTTGCGCGCTGGTCGAAGTCTCGTGGCCCTCTGTCAGAATCCAGAGTTTCAAGAAGATCGGAGGGGGTCAAAATTTCGGCCAAAAACGACAGTGTTACCCCTTATGTTTTTTTTTTCAGGTCAAAACTTTGACATCCGATATCTCGGCTCTGGAAGGGTCTAGAGCCTCCATTTTTGCGCGCTGGTCGAAGTCTCGTGGCCCTCTGTCAGAATCCAGAGTTTCAAGAAGATCGGAGGGGGTCAAAATTTCGGCCAAAAACGACAGTGTTACCCCTTATGTTTTTTTTTCAGGTCAAAACTTTGACATCCGATATCTCGGCTCTGGAAGGGTCTAGAGCCTCCATTTTTGCGCGCTGGTCGAAGTCTCGTGGCCCTCTGTCAGAATCCAGAGTTTCAAGAAGATCGGAGGGGGTCAAAATTTCGGCCAAAAACGACAGTGTTACCCCTTATGTTTTTTTTTTCAGGTCAAAACTTTGACATCCGATATCTCGGCTCTGGAAGGGTCTAGAGCCTCCATTTTTGTGCGCTGGTCGAAGTCTCGTGGCCCTCTGTCAGAATCCAGAGTTTCAAGAAGATCGGAGGGGGTCAAAATTTCGGCCAAAAACGACAGTGTTACCCCTTATGTTTTTTTTTCAGGTCAAAACTTTGACATCCGATATCTCGGCTCTGGAAGGGTCTAGAGCCTCCATTTTTGCGCGCTGGTCGAAGTCTCGTGGCCCTCTGTCAGAATCCAGAGTTTCAAGAAGATCGGAGGGGGTCAAAATTTCGGCCAAAAACGACAGTGTTACCCCTTATGTTTTTTTTTCAGGTCAAAACTTTGACATCTTATATCTCGGCTCTGGAAGGGTCTAGAGCCTCCATTTTTGCGCGCTGGTCGAAGTCTCGTGGCCCTCTGTCAGAATCCAGAGTTTCAAGAAGATCGGAGGGGGTCAAAATTTCGGCCAAAAACGACAGTGTTACCCCTTATGTTTTTTTTTTCAGGTCAAAACTTTGACATCCGATATCTCGGCTCTGGAAGGGTCTAGAGCCTCCATTTTTGCGCGCTGGTCAAAGTCTCGTGGCCCTCTGTCAGAATCCAGAGTTTCAAGAAGATCGGAGGGGGTCAAAATTTCGGCCAAAAACGACAGTGTTACCCCTTATGTTTTTTTTTTCAGGTCAAAACTTTGACATCCGATATCTCGGCTCTGGAAGGGTCTAGAGCCTCCATTTTTGCGCGCTGGTCGAAGTCTCGTGGCCCTCTGTCAGAATCCAGAGTTTCAAGAAGATCGGAGGGGGTCAAAATTTCGGCCAAAAACGACAGTGTTACCCCTTATGTTTTTTTTTTCAGGTCAAAACTTTGACATCCGATATCTCGGCTCTGGAAGGGTCTAGAGCCTCCATTTTTGCGCGCTGGTCGAAGTCTCGTGGCCCTCTGTCAGAATCCAGAGTTTCAAGAAGATCGGAGGGGGTCAAAATTTCGGCCAAAAACGACAGTGTTACCCCTTATGTTTTTTTTTTCAGGTCAAAACTTTGACATCCGATATCTCGGCTCTGGAAGGGTCTAGAGCCTCCATTTTTGCGCGCTGGTCGAAGTCTCGTGGCCCTCTGTCAGAATCCAGAGTTTCAAGAAGATCGGAGGGGGTCAAAATTTCAGCCAAAAACGACAGTGTTACCCCTTATGTTTTTTTTTAGGGTCAAAACTTTGACGTCAGATATCTCGGCTCTGGAAGGGTCTAGAGCCTCCATTTTTGCGCGCTGGTCGAAGTCTCGTGGCCCTCTGTCAGAATCCAGAGTTTCAAGAAGATCGGAGGGGGTCAAAATTTCGGCCAAAAACGACAGTGTTACCCCTTATGTTTTTTTTTTCAGGTCAAAACTTTGACATCCGATATCTCGGCTCTGGAAGGGTCTAGAGCCTCCATTTTTGCGCGCTGGTCGAAGTCTCGTGGCCCTCTGTCAGAATCCAGAGTTTCAAGAAGATCGGAGGGGGTCAAAATTTCGGCCAAAAACGACAGTGTTACCCCTTATGTTTTTTTTTCAGGTCAAAACTTTGACATCCGATATCTCGGCTCTGGAAGGGTCTAGAGCCTCCATTTTTGCGCGCTGGTCGAAGTCTCGTGGCCCTCTGTCAGAATCCAGAGTTTCAAGAAGATCGGAGGGGGTCAAAATTTCGGCCAAAAACGACAGTGTTACCCCTTATGTTTTTTTTTCAGGTCAAAACTTTGACATCCGATATCTCGGCTCTGGAAGGGTCTAGAGCCTCCATTTTTGCGCGCTGGTCGAAGTCTCGTGGCCCTCTGTCAGAATCCAGAGTTTCAAGAAGATCAGAGGGGGTCAAAATTTCAGCCAAAAACGACAGTGTTACCCCTTATGTTTTTTTTTAGGGTCAAAACTTTGACGTCAGATATCTCGGCTCTGGAAGGGTCTAGAGCCTCCATTTTTGCGCGCTGGTCGAAGTCTCGTGGCCCTCTGTCAGAATCCAGAGTTTCAAGAAGATCGGAGGGGGTCAAAATTTCGGCCAAAAACGACAGTGTTACCCCTTATGTTTTTTTTTCGGGTCAAAACTTTGACATCCTATATCTCGGCTCTGGAAGGGTCTAGAGCCTCCATTTTTGCGCGCCGGTCGAAGTCTCGTGGCCCTCTGTCAGAATCCAGAGTTTCAAGAAGATCGGAGGGGGTCAAAATTTCGGCCAAAAACGACAGTGTTACCCCTTATGTTTTTTTTTCAGGTCAAAACTTTGACATCCGATATCTCGGCTCTGGAAGGGTCTAGAGCCTCCATTTTTGCGCACTGGTCGAAGTCTCGTGGCCCTCTGTCAGAATCCAGAGTTTCAAGAAGATCGGAGGGGGTCAAAATTTCGGCCAAAAACGACAGTGTTACCCCTTATGTTTTTTTTTTCAGGTCAAAACTTTGACATCCGATATCTCGGCTCTGGAAGGGTCTAGAGCCTCCATTTTTGCGCGCTGGTCGAAGTCTCGTGGCCCTCTGTCAGAATCCAGAGTTTCAAGAAGATCGGAGGGGGTCAAAATTTCGGCCAAAAACGACAGTGTTACCCCTTATGTTTTTTTTTTCAGGTCAAAACTTTGACATCCGATATCTCGGCTCTGGAAGGGTCTAGAGCCTCCATTTTTGCGCGCTGGTCGAAGTCTCGTGGCCCTCTGTCAGAATCCAGAGTTTCAAGAAGATCGGAGGGGGTCAAAATTTCGGCCAAAAACGACAGTGTTACCCCTTATGTTTTTTTTTTCAGGTCAAAACTTTGACATCCGATATCTCGGCTCTGGAAGGGTCTAGAGCCTCCATTTTTGTGCGCTGGTCGAAGTCTCGTGGCCCTCTGTCAGAATCCAGAGTTTCAAGAAGATCGGAGGGGGTCAAAATTTCGGCCAAAAACGACAGTGTTACCCCTTATGTTTTTTTTTCAGGTCAAAACTTTGACATCCGATATCTCGGCTCTGGAAGGGTCTAGAGCCTCCATTTTTGCGCGCTGGTCGAAGTCTCGTGGCCCTCTGTCAGAATCCAGAGTTTCAAGAAGATCGGAGGGGGTCAAAATTTCGGCCAAAAACGACAGTGTTACCCCTTATGTTTTTTTTTTCAGGTCAAAACTTTGACATCCGATATCTCGGCTCTGGAAGGGTCTAGAGCCTCCATTTTTGCGCGCTGGTCGAAGTCTCGTGGCCCTCTGTCAGAATCCAGAGTTTCAAGAAGATCGGAGGGGGTCAAAATTTCAGCCAAAAACGACAGTGTTACCCCTTATGTTTTTTTTTAGGGTCAAAACTTTGACGTCAGATATCTCGGCTCTGGAAGGGTCTAGAGCCTCCATTTTTGCGCGCTGGTCGAAGTCTCGTGGCCCTCTGTCAGAATCCAGAGTTTCAAGAAGATCGGAGGGGGTCAAAATTTCGGCCAAAAACGACAGTGTTACCCCTTATGTTTTTTTTTTCAGGTCAAAACTTTGACATCCGATATCTCGGCTCTGGAAGGGTCTAGAGCCTCCATTTTTGCGCGCTGGTCGAAGTCTCGTGGCCCTCTGTCAGAATCCAGAGTTTCAAGAAGATCGGAGGGGGTCAAAATTTCGGCCAAAAACGACAGTGTTACCCCTTATGTTTTTTTTTCAGGTCAAAACTTTGACATCCGATATCTCGGCTCTGGAAGGGTCTAGAGCCTCCATTTTTGCGCGCTGGTCGAAGTCTCGTGGCCCTCTGTCAGAATCCAGAGTTTCAAGAAGATCGGAGGGGGTCAAAATTTCGGCCAAAAACGACAGTGTTACCCCTTATGTTTTTTTTTCAGGTCAAAACTTTGACATCCGATATCTCGGCTCTGGAAGGGTCTAGAGCCTCCATTTTTGCGCGCTGGTCGAAGTCTCGTGGCCCTCTGTCAGAATCCAGAGTTTCAAGAAGATCAGAGGGGGTCAAAATTTCAGCCAAAAACGACAGTGTTACCCCTTATGTTTTTTTTTAGGGTCAAAACTTTGACGTCAGATATCTCGGCTCTGGAAGGGTCTAGAGCCTCCATTTTTGCGCGCTGGTCGAAGTCTCGTGGCCCTCTGTCAGAATCCAGAGTTTCAAGAAGATCGGAGGGGGTCAAAATTTCGGCCAAAAACGACAGTGTTACCCCTTATGTTTTTTTTTCGGGTCAAAACTTTGACATCCTATATCTCGGCTCTGGAAGGGTCTAGAGCCTCCATTTTTGCGCGCCGGTCGAAGTCTCGTGGCCCTCTGTCAGAATCCAGAGTTTCAAGAAGATCGGAGGGGGTCAAAATTTCGGCCAAAAACGACAGTGTTACCCCTTATGTTTTTTTTTCAGGTCAAAACTTTGACATCCGATATCTCGGCTCTGGAAGGGTCTAGAGCCTCCATTTTTGCGCACTGGTCGAAGTCTCGTGGCCCTCTGTCAGAATCCAGAGTTTCAAGAAGATCGGAGGGGGTCAAAATTTCGGCCAAAAACGACAGTGTTACCCCTTATGTTTTTTTTTTCAGGTCAAAACTTTGACATCCGATATCTCGGCTCTGGAAGGGTCTAGAGCCTCCATTTTTGCGCGCTGGTCGAAGTCTCGTGGCCCTCTGTCAGAATCCAGAGTTTCAAGAAGATCGGAGGGGGTCAAAATTTCGGCCAAAAACGACAGTGTTACCCCTTATGTTTTTTTTTTCAGGTCAAAACTTTGACATCCGATATCTCGGCTCTGGAAGGGTCTAGAGCCTCCATTTTTGCGCGCTGGTCGAAGTCTCGTGGCCCTCTGTCAGAATCCAGAGTTTCAAGAAGATCGGAGGGGGTCAAAATTTCGGCCAAAAACGACAGTGTTACCCCTTATGTTTTTTTTTTCAGGTCAAAACTTTGACATCCGATATCTCGGCTCTGGAAGGGTCTAGAGCCTCCATTTTTGTGCGCTGGTCGAAGTCTCGTGGCCCTCTGTCAGAATCCAGAGTTTCAAGAAGATCGGAGGGGGTCAAAATTTCGGCCAAAAACGACAGTGTTACCCCTTATGTTTTTTTTTCAGGTCAAAACTTTGACATCCGATATCTCGGCTCTGGAAGGGTCTAGAGCCTCCATTTTTGCGCGCTGGTCGAAGTCTCGTGGCCCTCTGTCAGAATCCAGAGTTTCAAGAAGATCGGAGGGGGTCAAAATTTCGGCCAAAAACGACAGTGTTACCCCTTATGTTTTTTTTTTCAGGTCAAAACTTTGACATCTTATATCTCGGCTCTGGAAGGGTCTAGAGCCTCCATTTTTGCGCGCTGGTCGAAGTCTCGTGGCCCTCTGTCAGAATCCAGAGTTTCAAGAAGATCGGAGGGGGTCAAAATTTCGGCCAAAAACGACAGTGTTACCCCTTATGTTTTTTTTTCAGGTCAAAACTTTGACATCCGATATCTCGGCTCTGGAAGGGTCTAGAGCCTCCATTTTTGCGCGCTGGTCAAAGTCTCGTGGCCCTCTGTCAGAATCCAGAGTTTCAAGAAGATCGGAGGGGGTCAAAATTTCGGCCAAAAACGACAGTGTTACCCCTTATGTTTTTTTTTTCAGGTCAAAACTTTGACATCCGATATCTCGGCTCTGGAAGGGTCTAGAGCCTCCATTTTTGCGCGCTGGTCGAAGTCTCGTGGCCCTCTGTCAGAATCCAGAGTTTCAAGAAGATCGGAGGGGGTCAAAATTTCGGCCAAAAACGACAGTGTTACCCCTTATGTTTTTTTTTCAGGTCAAAACTTTGACATCCGATATCTCGGCTCTGGAAGGGTCTAGAGCCTCCATTTTTGCGCGCTGGTCGAAGTCTCGTGGCCCTCTGTCAGAATCCAGAGTTTCAAGAAGATCGGAGGGGGTCAAAATTTCGGCCAAAAACGACAGTGTTACCCCTTATGTTTTTTTTTTCAGGTCAAAACTTTGACATCCGATATCTCGGCTCTGGAAGGGTCTAGAGCCTCCATTTTTGCGCGCTGGTCGAAGTCTCGTGGCCCTCTGTCAGAATCCAGAGTTTCAAGAAGATCGGAGGGGGTCAAAATTTCGGCCAAAAACGACAGTGTTACCCCTTATGTTTTTTTTTCAGGTCAAAACTTTGACGTCAGATATCTCGGCTCTGGAAGGGTCTAGAGCCTCCATTTTTGCGCGCTGGTCGAAGTCTCGTGGCCCTCTGTCAGAATCCAGAGTTTCAAGAAGATCGGAGGGGGTCAAAATTTCGGCCAAAAACGACAGTGTTACCCCTTATGTTTTTTTTTCAGGTCAAAACTTTGACATCCGATATCTCGGCTCTGGAAGGGTCTAGAGCCTCCATTTTTGCGCGCTGGTCGAAGTCTCGTGGCCCTCTGTCAGAATCCAGAGTTTCAAGAAGATCGGAGGGGGTCAAAATTTCGGCCAAAAACGACAGTGTTACCCCTTATGTTTTTTTTTCAGGTCAAAACTTTGACATCCGATATCTCGGCTCTGGAAGGGTCTAGAGCCTCCATTTTTGCGCGCTGGTCGAAGTCTCGTGGCCCTCTGTCAGAATCCAGAGTTTCAAGAAGTTCGGAGGGGGTCAAAATTTCGGCCAAAAACGACAGTGTTACCCCTTATGTTTTTTTTTTCAGGTCAAAACTTTGACATCCGATATCTCGGCTCTGGAAGGGTCTAGAGCCTCCATTTTTGCGCGCTGGTCGAAGTCTCATGGCCCTCTGTCAGAATCCAGAGTTTCAAGAAGATCGGAGGGGGTCAAAATTTCGGCCAAAAACGACAGTGTTACCCCTTATGTTTTTTTTTCAGGTCAAAACTTTGACATCCGATATCTCGGCTCTGGAAGGGTCTAGAGCCTCCATTTTTGCGCGCTGGTCAAAGTCTCGTGGCCCTCTGTCAGAATCCAGAGTTTCAAGAAGATCGGAGGGGGTCAAAATTTCGGCCAAAAACGACAGTGTTACCCCTTATGTTTTTTTTTCAGGTCAAAACTTTGACATCCGATATCTCGGCTCTGGAAGGGTCTAGAGCCTCCATTTTTGCGCGCTGGTCGAAGTCTCGTGGCCCTCTGTCAGAATCCAGAGTTTCAAGAAGATCGGAGGGGGTCAAAATTTCGGCCAAAAACGACAGTGTTACCCCTTATGTTTTTTTTTCAGGTCAAAACTTTGACATCCGATATCTCGGCTCTGGAAGGGTCTAGAGCCTCCATTTTTGCGCGCTGGTCGAAGTCTCGTGGCCCTCTGTCAGAATCCAGAGTTTCAAGAAGATCGGAGGGGGTCAAAATTTCGGCCAAAAACGACAGTGTTACCCCTTATGTTTTTTTTTTCAGGTCAAAACTTTGACATCCGATATCTCGGCTCTGGAAGGGTCTAGAGCCTCCATTTTTGCGCGCTGGTCGAAGTCTCGTGGCCCTCTGTCAGAATCCAGAGTTTCAAGAAGATCGGAGGGGGTCAAAATTTCGGCCAAAAACGACAGTGTTACCCCTTATGTTTTTTTTTCAGGTCAAAACTTTGACGTCCGATATCTCGGCTCTGGAAGGGTCTAGAGCCTCCATTTTTGCGCGCTGGTCGAAGTCTCGTGGCCCTCTGTCAGAATCCAGAGTTTCAAGAAGATCGGAGGGGGTCAAAATTTCGGCCAAAAATGACAGTGTTACCCCTTATGTTTTTTTTTCAGGTCAAAACTTTGACATCTTATATCTCGGCTCTGGAAGGGTCTAGAGCCTCCATTTTTGCGCGCTGGTCGAAGTCTCGTGGCCCTCTGTCAGAATCCAGAGTTTCAAGAAGATCGGAGGGGGTCAAAATTTCGGCCAAAAACGACAGTGTTACCCCTTATGTTTTTTTTTCAGGTCAAAACTTTGACATCCGATATCTCGGCTCTGGAAGGGTCTAGAGCCTCCATTTTTGCGCGCTGGTCGAAGTCTCGTGGCCCTCTGTCAGAATCCAGAGTT